>OU452226.1:22541498-23068998 GCA_911728455.2 Marthasterias glacialis
CTCCGCGGTCGTAGAATAACTAGCCGGACAAGCTCTAACAAGAACAATCTACACAGCAAAGTTGATTTATTACTTGGTGTTACCGCAAAGCCAAATACACTGATGCCTCATTGTAATGTCTCAAAACCTGCATTAAAGTATGGTCCATCTTCAAAACATTTTGGTTTGAATCTGATCTCAGTTCTCTTACACTGCAAGGCATGATTTTATAAGCGATAGATTTCTAAAACCACAGTGCAGTTCCTACAATTTCATGTTCTTTTCAGCAGTTATCTGAATCAGTGTTTGAATCAATTTTCGGGGTGAACAAAGAAAAATTGACTGGAGCGGGATTTGAACTTGCAACCACCGGCTTAACATACCGACGCTCTAACAACTGAGCTATCCAGCATTGAATCAGTTTTTCACAGGTTAAAGTTTAAAAATTAATCTGCGCTTTAAAAAAACTGACAATGTACAGTCCAACAGAACCTGTGCATAGGCTGCCATTGCTGAAGTTAAACAATGGAAACGTGCACACGTGTGTACATGCCACATATGACTCTCAACCAATGATAGCACCTTCTTTGACCTCAGTGAGGGCGCTGTTTGAGCTTGTGATGTCATGATGCAAGGTCTACGTAATTTTTGTTTGACCCTTACACACTGACATGTGATAAGCAGTGTAAACTCAATGCTCATCACACGTCGGTGTACGTGTACAAATCACAATGTATCGTTGTTCTGTATCCCAGATGCACCTGTTACATTTATTAAAAGTTGTACACGCCTTTCCAAATGACATCACATTTATAGACAATCCATTAAGCCCCGCCCACCATAGCAACTGCTTCCCCCCATAGCAACGGCACTCACGAGAGCATGCATCTAGAAACATTGCAGCTGTTGAGATTGCAGAAAGTTGTTCACGTTTTGTATTTGGATTTTAATGTGTCTAACTTTTGGACGGATGTTACTGGTTGTGGCACATGCACTCTGGAGTTATCGCAGCTATTGAGATTGCAGAAAGCTGTTTACATTTTGTATTGGGCTTATAGTGTGTCAGACTTTTGGGCCCCGCGTTCGAAGTTTTGATTGGCCAATGCATTAAGGGGCGGAGCTTAATGGATCGGTCTATTTGATCATAACATCCTGCCAATGTCATACATTTTTCAATAACATCTTCTTTCTGAGGTTCAACTTTACCTGACTGTCTGAGGAAACCTTGATCACTTGCCACTCTTCAGCGTCCAAATCGTAGCTGCGGAATCCAAAGAAGAACAAACAGGCTTTATTTACCGGGGAAACTCGGCAAGGGAAAAACACTGAGTCACGATGCGGTCACACAGGGTTGGTCTAACCCATGGACGTACTCTGTATCTGATGTCACTACTCTCATCAGATCCCAAATTCAATCACTCTCTGTGACCAGATTTCTAAGTCATGGCCTGATGATGGATTGGATGAGTGTAAGGCCCTTCTTGAAACCACAACTTCGGCTTGGGATCCGTCGCTTATTTTGAAAACATTCGTTTTCAGTACGGGGCTTCGAACAGGCAGACGAAGCCTCAGCCGTGGTTTTGAATTGAACAGGGCCCAATTTCATAGAGCTGCTTAAGCAGAAAATAGTGCTTAAAAAATGCATGTTAGGCAAAGAAAAGCAGGATACCAGTCACAGATTGTACATGTGACATGGTATTTCGGCTGGTAACCTTATTCTGGTAAGCATAATTGTATTGTGCTTAGCTACTTTTTGTGCTTAAGCAGAAATTGGGCCCAGGGCATAAGGCTCATCAAACGTATTTATAAAACCTTTTAGTAGTAGTAGTCCCGGCCGATTTCCTACCTCCACCAGGGGTGGATTTTACAAAGCGCTAGGACTAGTCTTATCTTCAGTTAGGAAGAGTAACTAGTCCTAACTTATAGGACAAGTCACATGTTAGGGCTAGTCCTAAGTTAGGAATAGTTTTGTGAAATCCACCCCAGGTAGTACTTAATAAGCAGGACAGTTCTTTTCAGAACTAAGTTGTCCCCCCCCCCCCCCCCCCCGAATTTCGAAATCTACTCCACGGTAGTAGAATAAGAACAAGACAAGTTCTATTATTAGTAATGTTTTTACCCATACACCGATGTGTGTTAAGCACTGTACACTTTCCCGAGTCCTGTGAAAAAAATCCAAAGGCATTTTCCTCGGGTGGGATTCGAACCCACGACCCCTGCAATTCTAGAGCAGATGTCTTACCAACTAGACTACCAAGACTTTTGTTCACAGGACTCAGGAAAGTACCAAGTAGACAGTGCTTAACACACATCAGTGTATGGGTAAAAACATTACAAATAATATTCTTTATCTCCGATGCAAAAAATAACATCTTCCTTAAGACAACTTCTCACAAGAACAACCTACTGTATATAGCAAAGTAGATATAATCACATGGTGCTACCGCAAACCAAATATACACCACTTTTGTTGTGAGATTTAGAGCTGCCGAAAGTCTGGCTAATATCTAGAGACCAATACAATTAATAGCGAAAAACCACATCCAACTAATCTTACTTGGAGATTACTCACATGGGGAACCACAAACCCCATGGAAATTAAAACATGGAAAGTGCCCAGGACAGCAGTATCAGATATGCAGCATTGAAATTGCAATAAAAATGTGAGGAAATTGTCAAGTACATTAAACTTTGTACAGTGTTTTACAGTTTTCTATGGCACTTATAATAATAATAATAATAATAATAATACTACGCAGTTCTTATATAGCGCTTTATCACACACGATGGGCATCTCAAAGTGCTCAGTGTTTTTTTTCCTGCACGGTATGCGGAGTTACATTTTGAAGTATGAGACCTTTTCCTTTACATAGCACCGTGTAACTGTTTACAAAGTGCTGTGGTGCAATTTGCTGCCGATCAAACCAGGAACACCGGGGCGAACCCCTTCTCTTCACGATAAGTGCACTGGGTTATTTTACATGCATTACACAACACACAGGACCTACGGCTTTACATCCCATCCGAAGGACGCAGCAATAATGGTTAACTGTCTTGCTTAAGGACACAAGTGTCAAGACCGGGACTCGAACCCACACTCTGCTGATCAAAAACACCAGAGCTTGAGTCCAGCGCACTTGACCGTTTGGCCACGACATGCCACCGATGTCATTGAATGGTCAAACAGCAAGAGGGTTGACTGTGTACTGTGTAGATGCATTCACCACATGATATCATATTGCAGACTTGCATGGTGCATCTATTGCTCAAAACCAGATGGATGATATTGAGTGGTCAGACAGTAGGAGAGTTAATCTTTTGACAATATCAGAATTTGCTGCACTGCTTTTCGGTTGGAAAAAAAAAAGACCTACACTGTACCATTAAAGTCTATTTTTTGAACAAACATGACCATCCAATATGAAAACAAAAACATCAACATGCTCTTAAAACTAAAATGATCGATTGAAAATAACATACAAAGTCCTAACGTTGTATCATCCCTTTACAAGCTGATTCAACAAGATATACCTCTGGCAACTGTGTTTTATGCTTTATCTTCTTGACCCACAATCCTTCAAAGTATTTTGTAACTTACAAATATTGGTCACTTGGCAGCGTGTTGTCTGCTGCTCCTCCAAAAACATACAGATGGCGTTCGTGGGCCACCATAGTGTGACCATAGCGACGCTGCGGCGGGGGCGGGGTGCCCTTCAAGATATGGTCTGATTGGATTTTTCGCCACCTGATGTGAAAAAAAACCAGAAATTAAATTGGTAGACTGAATACTGAATCATACTTCCCACAAATGTACAGCAAAGATACCATTTTCATGAAAAGTTAAGTAAACTTTCAAAACAGTGTCAGAAAACTCACAGTGAATTTGTGAGGTGAAACTTGGCTACTCATTTGCATTGCTTGTACGAAGTAGGTTAAACTCTAGTTACACTAGAAAAATAATTGCATATATTATGCATGTCTATGACTAGCCCTATATAAGACTCTTCCTCTGTACACAGATACAGAGTCCTAGCTGTGAGGGCCAGTTTCTGGGGCAGAACAATTTCCAGAGCTCCATAATTCAAAACTTACCTCTAAGAAGCTACTAATCTCGCCGGATTAACATTCCATGGCCGCATACAATTTTTGGCAGTGGGTTTTTGATGTCAAATATTCCTCATAAATCCGTCATTTTTGGGAAATAATTCAGCTCTCAACTTTAAACATTTCTGCAATTTTTTTTCTTAAACACAGTTCATTGCGCAAACCTAGTATGCGTGTGTTCGCGCATTACCCCACACTGACCGCACAGCACTAAACATACAGACGAAATATGCGCAATCGTCCTACGCCAACACGCTTGGTACGTGTACGCACAGAAGGCATGTTCGAGAGAATGAACAAAACGGAAACTTTTTAACGTTGAGAGCTCAAATATTTCCCAAAAATGACAGATTTATGAGGAATATCTGATGTCGAAAACCCACCGCCCAAAAATTGTATGCGGCCATGCAATGTTAATCCGATGAGAGAATAGTAGCTTCTTACAGGTAAAATTTGAATTATGGAGTTCTGAAATTTTTCCGCCTCAGAAATGGGCCCTCATGTCCAGGACGTCATTGTAGTATTTATACGGCAGTGAGGGCCTCCAGGGCTAGTCTAAGACATTTCTGGGACCATTTTCAATGTTTGATTTATATAAAGTCAATTAGACAGAGCCCAAAATATCTGATGAGTACTGTACTTGACTTCCTCAACAGTTCTGACTCAACCTTCAAGATGTAAAAAATAGATGTTGCAAATTTGTAGATATTCATTGAATGGTTGGTTCAAAGACACTTTCCCTTTTTTCCATGAAATGAACGTGGTCCTTCATGGTAGAGCTAGTTCCTACATACAGGAGCTGTTGCAAATCTGCAGCATACGGACCACTGGTGCCGATTTCACAAAGAGCTAAGATTAATCTTAAGCTGTGAATCCATCTTAATTGCTGAGCAAAGTGTGATGTCACAATACAAGTCACTATGGCCATATTGACAACTCATCTTTAAGATGATTCTTAGTGCTTTGTGAAATCGAGCCCAGGCCTCGGATCGTCTTCATCACTGATACTGTCTGTTCCTCAAACTCCCCTGGCAACCTATAAAGGCCTCTTGCACCTGTGCAGAGCACCTCTGGAACCTTCTTGCCAGACGATTTGAGGCTCCTTCATTCAAGCACCGTTTTCAATATACGCCTTTGGTGTTTTCCATTGACCGCCGTCTTCGAATGGGCCACAAGATACTGTGTGCTTCAGAAATACTCTGTTGTTATCATTTTTTTTTTAAATTACTAAAGCTCTCCCAAGAATCTACATGAGAATGTGCTCAAAAATATACACATTCAGCAAAAATACCGCTAGAAAGTTAGGTCAGCTTTCTGCTCAAAAATATACACATTCAGCAAAAATACCGCTAGAAAGTTAGGTCAGCTTTCAACTGAAAAGTGTACTGGTTGCCATGGCACTCTGAAATATACACATTCAGCAAAAATACCGCTAGAAAGTTAGGTCAGCTTTCTGCTCAAAAATATACACATTCAGCAAAAATACCGCTAGAAAGTTAGGTCAGCTTTCGACTGAAAAGTGTACTGGTTGCCATGGCACTCTGAAAAAATCACAAACAGGCAGTTACAATAGACCTTATGCATTGACGTCATCACGCCGCCATCTTAGAGGTAAATCGATGATGTAACAATGGAAACGCAGAGATTTGTACGCGCGGCGCACAGGATTGGCCAATGAACAGCCTCATTTTGACCTCTAGGCGAGGGCGCCCTACTCAAATGACGTCATGTGCATAAGGTCTATACCTTATTCCATCAAGCTAAAGATAGTACTTATGTCCCGCTGGGGAGGCAGAGGATGAAGTAAATAAAGATGGTACCTCACCTCTTCTCCATAAAGCAGAACCTGTATAAGTCATTGGTGATCTTGGCGCCACTCTGTCCGGAGAATACAAACATGCTGTCCCTGGCCACAGCCACGGGGAAGTTGCAACAGGTCGGCGGATTGTCACCTTCCTGTTGGATCTGAAATGAAAAAAAAAAATCAAAAAAAAAAAAATCAGGAACAAAATTATCACACTTCGAAAGACTCATCCACAAACAGATGCTGTTGTTTAATGGAATACATTTGGGAGATTCCAAAATATGACTTTTGTTTCTGTAACAATTCAGCTTGCTAACCTTTTGACATGTGTTCTTGGCTCAATAATCTCCCAGGCATATGCTCAGACGAGGCATAAATTTGTCTATTAGGTCATCCTACTATGCACTTTTCCCAATCCACACCGAGTGACCCTTTGAGACTATACAGCTGACCTTACCAAAGGTCATTCAAGGTCGTCAAGGGAAGACAATTATCATTGTACGGCCTCTGTTTGCCGAGTTTATTAAGCCGGCAATGAAGATCTTAGTCTGGCCCTGTGAGTCTCTCAACATGTATCTGCTGTGGGTGAAGACTGGGAATAGGGCCGGGTCACTGACATCTATAATCCCATGCCAGACTCTGATGGCCGGCTGATTTTCATCAACTCCAGAAAGCAGACGCTCTGTCGTCCTGAGACACACGTCTGTTTATGACTAATTCTATGCACAGCAGCGAGAGACAAAATTCCAAATACGGCATCGGCATGTATTGTTTCTCCTGACTCTGTAAACCATAACATTGGGCTGATGATGAAACCATAGCATTCAGTCTTAAAATTCAGGTCAGAGTGGTGAAAGGTTATGGAACTACCACCTGTGCATCAGCACGGCTTCATGGCACCACGTCACGAGAGCAAAAAAAAATCGAGGGAGCTTGAACAAGATCTGACCCTGCAAATCTGGGACACTGTTACTGAAAGACTTTATTGAGTATGATGTCACACACTGATTATGATGTCATAGCATTCAGATTTTGAATCCAGGTCAAGGTGGTGAAAGGTTTGGGAAACCACTTGTAGGTCAAAATGGTGCATCGCTATTTAGCTCCATCAAGCATGTTATCAAGCAGGCAGACCATTAAAGCGTTGACAACAATCAGATTTTATGTGTATAACGTCACACACATACACCCTCTGAAATAGAACAGCGCCCTCTTTGAGAGAGCCGGGGACAACTCATTGCTCAAACAGATACAAATTAGTAAGGTTTGTGGTAACATTATGTACGCACTTAAAGAGATATTTCATGTTCATGGTCCTACCGCAAACTTTACTAGAATACATAAGAAACAAACTCTGCATTGTCATTTTTGTTGACAACTTCACAGTGAAACTCGTCTTTAAGACTACCCGCCTTCACTGAGAAAAGCTTGCACATGTCATTAAGTGACTACATTCAGGCACAAATTATTTATAACCTGTGTTTACTTATAGAGACATGACTTGGCTTAAAGCCAATATGTTTCAATCGACACGAACATCCAGGCACACATGGTACGTGATTAAGTGCCGAGTGATAAATCAGTATCTTAGACATCTTTTACGATTACTGGGACGTTCATCACGACTGTGTTCAGGAGACCTACATGTGCATGTAAAGCTTAATCTCTGGCTTTGCAACTTGCATCTTAAAGGTATGGAGAACAACGGTTTTAAGAAGTCAAAACGTCGAGACCACAACGGCTCTTTTCAGAGCCACCACTCCTCCCAAAAGAGATTGCTGCACAGTTGTACCCGCCAGTTTACTAGCTTTAGTTACTTCTTATTATCCACACCATGCAAAGCTTCAAACATCACTTAAAATTCAAGGAAAATCGTTAATTTTTTGACTGAGATCTGCCGACAAGCGATGGGTTCCTATTTTAGTATATTTCAACAAGCCACTCTTGGGGTCCATCTGGGTGACAGAGATTTCAACTGGAGTCGAGAGAAAAACTTGATGTCCTAACAACTTTCGGGTGTCTCCACAATCCAACGTCTGCTTTTTAAAGCCAGACAAACTATACTGAAAGCCTTCAAGCTTGCTCTAATCTCTACTTTGGTATGAGGCAAGCTTCCCCCATTCTGTGTTTTGAATTCTTGCCAGGTTTCACACTCCATTTGGATATACACATAAGCCTGCTCTAATCTCCATCGCAGCTTTCCCTTGTGTAAACTCAGGAAATCATCAAGCTTGCCCTCCTCTTTAATTCAGATTCCTGCAAGCTTTCCCTGATCTGTATTGTGGAACTCTGTAAAAGCCTTCCCTAATCCAAACTTTAGATCTCTGCAAGGTTGCTCTACTCTGACCTTGGTACCCTGCAAGCTTGATGAAATTCTCCCACACAGGCAAAGGCAAGCTTTAACTTCTGTAAGGGAACCACCCTTCCATCACATTTGACCCAAGAGTGCATCAACAGATCCCCCAAGCCGTGGGTCACAGGCTAATTCCTTCCCCCCCGAAGAGACCAGACGTTGTCATAAATACTTAATCTAAAACCAAACCATAACTGCAGGAAATGACAACTTTCCTCATGGGGAGTAGGAGGGGGGGGGGTTTGCTGCTGGTGGCATCATCAAGGGGACCAGCCTCCCCTGTTCCCTGTAATCCCCCCTCGAGGCTAAATTATGCATGTTGTGATTCACACTATATTTGTTTTTCATCTGATATAATTAGCCGGGATGGGGGGGGGGGGGGAGAGGGGGAGGGGGAGGTCATGAGGATTCTTACATCTGTAAAACGGAAGCGGATTGAGTGTGTGAAGGGCCCTTCAGGGACGCCCTGATAACGCGTGAAATATCTGATGACTGACGAGGGAGTCAATTTAAACACAAACGTTACCCAAACCAATTATACCGTTACTTTGATAGTTTTAACTTCTGTGTGAGAGACGATTGTAATATTGTGATAGAGAAACCCCGAAGTGATGAAAATTCTCCGGGCACTTCAAAGTTGAGAATCTCTCTGCCAAATTTGCAAGACTTTATTAAATTCGCTGGCAGATTAATTTGCCCAAATTAAAGGGGCTGTGTCGTCATGATCGTAGTCTGCCTGTTTCTGGGCCCAGAAACATGACCTCTCACCCAGTTACTGCACGCGCCCGCGTTGACCATCATATCACAAAGGGTGCCGTCTTTATTATTCTGTGATGTGACCGCTACTCGCGCGCATGTGCGTGCAATAACAGGTTGAGCGGTCATAAGTCAGTCTAGCCACAGACTCGCTGTGATCATGACGACACAGTCCCTTTAAGTGGAAAAAAACCCACATGGTCTGATAAGATTTCTCAGGGAGCTGAGTTTGTATTATACAGCTGACATACAAAATCTTCTCATTTAACTGGTGGAACTTACGTCACATGACATTTACTAGTACCGGTACTCCCATCCGCGTCCGCAAACAAAAAGTTCCATTTGGGTCAATAGACTGTTCAATGACAATCAATCTAATAGGAGCAAAAAAATCCCATCCAGTAAAACTGAAAGTGCAGAAACCACTTCCACTAAAATTAAACTGGCAATATGTAAAGGAACGGATAGTGAGATAATAAATCTACTTTACCAGGCAGGCATTTGTTGGTTTGAGTTTTATCCTATTGGGTATTTGATCCAACAAACAAGAAAAAAACCAAACAAAACACAGAATAAATTGAAAAACTGAGTTGATAAAGGGCCATGTGATAGTTCTTCAAAAACCACTCACACTTCAGCTCCAAGAGCTTTTCATATATCACACTGGGGCCATCTTGGTTGGGTACCCTGTATACCAACAGTATCATTCCACAGAATATATTATCAACACAGAATAAGTGCCAGCCTATTCGAACCATCATGACACTTCAGGTTTAGAACTTGCTGGTGGCATCGTGCTGGTGCCATTTTGGCTGGGTTCCCTGTAGCGTCTTACTACAGAACAATCAATATATAATATGGGCCAGCCTATTTAACTTCCGCCTCCACATCATCACAGCTGTTTGCATCAAAGAAGGGAAAAAAAAGGGAAAAAAAGATAAAGATCTATGTTATAACACTTTAAGGGTATAACACAAATTGTGACTCTATACCCGCGGCCAACCTGAGAATATTACATGTATTGACATGTATTGAGCCAATTCACCTGACGTCATTATCACAAGAACATTCGTTGCGACATTTTGGAAGTCAATATCTCCGTGCGTTATGCAATAGTGTGCATTTTAGGTAACCTAGCGTTTACACACCTACCGACTTCCAAAATGGTGAGCGTGGAACAGTCGCCGCGTGTGACGTGCGTGCAAAGGGGTCAGTACGAATATAGCCGTCTGCTGTTACTACAAGTGAGATATAGGTAGGATTAACACCACTTCATCATCTCCGAACAAGCCGGCTAATCCAAGCTTCCATAAACTACGCTGTTCTTAATCACAGAGCCCCACGAATACCCAGGTAAGACCCACGGTAGGAAGCCGGGGCATCAACGTCACGTTAACTTGCAACCCAGACAGCATCCAGACACGCACCTCCCCAGGGGCTCAAAAATCAACCCCCTCCTCCCTTCTCGGTGCTTTTTATCCCTACCTGGCCAGCCAGGCTTGAGGCAGTGTTTCGCAGTAGGTCAGGAGGTGAGTGAGGGTAAAAGGCCGGCAGTATGCCATCAGAGATAGGATCCCTAGGTTACCCTTCGGGATTCCTGTAAAGTCTACCTTGATTTCCTTGGGACCTAAGTGATTGCGCCGAGGTGGAACAATACAGGATGGACCTTTTGACAAGTGTTTAAAGGGTATCAGGGTACATGGAGCCGATTTACATCACAATGGGTCTATTATGGGATATATATGATGCATAATTTGGGATCATTGTCGCAGATTTAGGCGTGCAGAAATGGGATACATATCCGCCAATTTTGTGCAATAGTTTTAAAAATCTCCAAACTGATGAAACCACGAATTGAATAGAAAAATGCTGACTCTCATTTGAACTACTTCAGTCAAAAATGTTGCAATTTTTAAGAATAATTTTTTTTGTTAACCTGATGAGGAAAATTACTCACCGACACCCACAAAAACGAAGAAAAAAAACACGTTTTTTTAGAAAGAAAATTAATTGCCCATAACGTATAGCACCTGTGGCGTGTCGTGGCCGAGCGGTCTAGCGCACCAGACTCAAGCTCTGGTGTTTCTGATCAGCAGAGTGTGGGTTCCAGTCCCGGTCTTGACACTTGTGTCCATGAGCAAGACACTCGACCATCATTGCTCTGTCCGTCGGATAGAACGTAAAGCTGTAGGTCCCGTGTGTTGTGTAATGCACGTAAAGTAACCCAGTGCAATTCTTACTGTCAGATCATTCAATGACATCTGCGGCATGTCGTGGCCGCGCGGTCAAGTGGGATGGACTCAAGCTCTGGTGTTTCTGATCATCAGAGTGTGGGTTCGAGTCCTGGTCTTGTCACTTGTGTCCTTAAGGAAGAGACTTAACCATTGTTGCTTCACCCTTTGGATGGGGCGAAAAAGCCGTGGGTCCTGTGTATTGTGTAATGCGCATAAAAGAACCCAGTGCACTTATCGCTAAGAGAAGGGGTTTGCCCCAGTATTTTCTGGCATGTTTGGCTGCCTCAGCACTTTGTAAAACTTTACAAGGTATTACATAAAATAGGTCTCATATTCATACCTCCGCATATCTGTCGTAAAAACAATGCAAATGTCAGCGCCATGAGCGCCCATCTGTGGCGGATACCTGTGCTTTATAAATGCTCATCATTATTATAGTTATCTATGGCAGTTCGTAATCACATTTTTAGATTTAAAATTGTTAAGTGCATATGTTCTTGTAGAATCGAGTATCATCAGGTAATTATTTCCACACTTTAGTTTTTGTTAAGTGTCTCAGAGCTTACATTTATGAATTTTGGCACTTTATAAATGTTTGTATTATTACAAATGTATTTATCTATAAACATAAATAGTTGGCATTCTCATGAAGCCAGTGAGTATTTTCCCTTCTACTCCTTGTCTAAATTCGTTCTCCTTTTTTTGGAAATGACAGCACTCATAATTTTACCAACTTGTCACCAAATATGACAGCTACAAAAAGTAGGGTCTACAAGAATTATGTATTTTGAGGTAGGGACAGAGGCTTCCCCCCCCCCACCCTCCATAAAATCCTGGGTACACCACAGCGCCTAGGGACTTACAACAGGGCGCAACACACTGGAGAATTTCATGCCAGCTGAATTTGTCTTCGTGACTGACTTCCGTTGTTCTACCTTTTTTCATTTCCTGCCTCGTCCAACCTCCTTCATAAGAGGAAACACGTCAGGAAATCAAGCCATTAAGAAAATGGAGTGACATCAATCACAGGGATTCAGGCAGAAAGTTTTATCCAATTCAGTGATCTTGTTGATAGAGGAAACCACAACACGACCAACGAGTGTGGTATACAACCATGATAGCTTAGGCTTTAAGTGCTCCAGCTTTTTTTTAACCTGGCGAGCTTTGTACTTCTTTTGAGGTGATGCATGAAACCCTTCCAACTGAAGAGGTAACCAAACAAGTGTGCTATTTGCAAAGTGGGTGAAGAGTCTTTTGCCAGGGTGTCAGGGCAAACACAGATCCACCTTGACATTAAATAAGCCGGCAGAGGATTAATTTACTTGTGGGCTCAGGGAGAGGGGGGGGGGGGGGGGGGGGGTGTGGGAGCAGGTGGGGTTGCCAATAATCCCACTTGGATCTCGATTGATCACTCATCTAGTAAGTGTGTAATATCACATGGGACGGGGGGGGGGGGGGGGGGGGCATTGCCACCTAAGCATCACACTTGGATCCCGACTGATCGTTCATTGTAAAATCTGATTGTTCTGTCAAAATGGTCTTAATTCGGCCTCTGGCTGCGATGACCTTTTATTAGTACATGTAAACCATTTCAATTCAATTTTAATACAATCCAAAATAGTCTGTACCATGTGCGTGTTTGTGCGCATAAACATGTGGCTGGGGCGTGCAGGTTGTGCATAGCCCTCGCGCCCCACTGAGAGGCACATGGTGGGCAGGATCAGTGCATTCTCCTCACACTTCGGTGTGCATGGTGCCTTGGTGTAAATTGAAATGTTCCAAGAGATATTAGACATTTCCTTAATCCTAGATCCGATGTCTACACTGATGTGATATCGGTGGATAGGTGAGTGTTTCTACTTGTTGAAACCAAGGATTTGAACGAAACGGCCTGAGGCGTTTCCGTAAACTGAGGATAAAACTTGTTTTGATTTTGCGTATAGAACCACTGAGGACATTGCTGAAAAAAAACACAATTAATATAAAGAAAGGAAATATGATTAGTTTAAAAACAAGTTGGGTGTTTGTTGAATTTCACTGATTTTCAAGTGATTGAAAACACCAACAATGAAGAAGAGAGTCTGTTACAAGACTTGTAGATTAGTCAGTGCTTAATATGTTAAGGTGTTCAGACTAAAAATAAACATGACTTAAATCACCCGTAATGAAACTAATTAGTTTAGTTTTCCCCTTTCGGCATTTCCTGAAAGTAAAGATTAAGCAAGTTTGACTTTTTTCCCCGGCATGGTAGACGGTCGGTCTAACAAAGAAGGAGAACAGTCACGCTCTCCGACTGGTTTGTATTTTCTCGCCGCCTTATCAACCAGCAAAAATCTAGGTCATATTCATTTAACTTGTGTGATATTGAGGTCATGGCAGTTCCTTAGCCTGAAGGCTGTGTCGTTAAAAGTTGGAGAGAGGTCTTTGCAAAGATAAGAATCAAAATTCACATGACTCAAAAATCAAGGGTAATTTCTGTTTACGTGATTACAATCGTCAATATTTTTTAGATTCCTAAAATTACACTTATACCTAGAATCTTTTCCTTCCTTCTATCATTTTATCATTTTATGAGCAATCACCACACAAAAATAACAATACTACTACGGATAATCGCAATTATACGGTGCTTGTTACTAGCATTTCTTGAATGTTTCTAATGCAACTTATGATCCCCTGGGAAGTAAATGTCTGAGTTTTTAACGTGACTGAATACAATAAGGAGAGATTTGCGGTGACACCATGTAACACTCTTTTGTAGAGGTGGTGGCTCTGAGAAGAGAGAAGAGCCGTTGGATTGAATACATTTGAATCTTTGATTGAATACATTTGAATCTTGCATTTGAATCTAAGTACTTAAACTTAAGTAACGAAAAGGCGATTCTTTCAGAGAGATTTGATATGAGTCAGTAGAGGTAGCTTGATGGATAAGAAGAGGGAGATTGTTCTACAGTAATGGGGCTACAGGGAAAGCACGTTGGCCGTAGCAAGTGTTAAGTACGTGAACCATTAGCAACTGCATTCCGTCAAAAGTCTGCCTTGGCATTTACTCCCTTCATAGGCAAGCACAGTCTGATGAGTTTTGTGATGAAATCTTAACAGTTGGATTCATAGAACATAAAATATGTGACTTTGTGCCTTTGTATTTTAGAGCCCCAGCTCAACATTGGTAAACTGACCTTAAATGCTTTCCATTCTTTGCACAAATCACTATATTTGCAATAAGACCAACCTGTGAAAATGTCGGCTCATTTCGTTGTTTCATTTGCGAGAAAACAGTAAAAATGCATTCAGTGTTTTTGTACGCATTCCTAAGTTTGCATCTCACTGAGACGGAAACTAGTTTTGGATCTTATTTCATTTATTAATTTAAAAACGATAACACTTCAGGCAGAAATATTTCAAGGAAAGTTTCGACCATTATTTATACCTTTATACCATGTAAAGTATATGTAAATCTGTAAATATTTATGCTTTTCTTTCTTACCAATGTTGAGCTGGGGCTTTAAGCTGAAAAAATGCTTCTGACTGCCTTTGGTGTTATTAAAGGTACATTTGTAGGTATGTAGCTCTTTTAAACTGTGCACTTTGATTTTTTCCCCTTCAGACATACCTGAAGAGTCCCCCTGAAGGTGTGAGCAAGGCCAGTAAAGCCCTAAGAATGACTCACAGGAACATGAGAGTCCCAAACATGCCGCATCTGTTACATGTAACACATGGGCAATCAAAGAGCATCAATGCAAAATTGTGTTTCTGTGACAGATTAAACATGCTAAGTAACTTCTGCGACAGATCAAACATAACACCCTCTTACAACAACGTAATCAGTTATGATCAGCAAATCCGGTTTAAAGAGTGTATCGAACACGTCACATTACAAAAACGTGACATTTACAGACAGAAAAGCATTGCATGTTACATCTGTTACAATCGAGCTGTCACTATGACATCAATGCCACGCTGCAACTCAGTAACAGATCCAACGTTTTCATTAACATTGATTTTCCCCCGATTGGAAAAATGTCTTCAATTGAGAGGCCATATCCTGAGCATGGGGGTGGGTTTCCGTACCAGTGCCCACAGCATCATCCTTGCCACCCATGTTCAATCAAATACCATTTTCCTGTCCCGAGGCAAGGACACTCGGGGGGAAAGTCATTCATAACCCAAAAAGAAAAGATTAGGAATGTACGGAGGGTAGATGAAATCCCGAGGTTTCAAAATCTAGCTTTCCTGACCTCGGGCGACTCATAATTATCTCGGGGAACATTCACCGTTTGTATGTAATTGGGAGTGGGTAAATGACATTTCTTCATGTTCTTAGGCGGCTGCTTTTTAAATTAATGTTTCCAGCTTCCAGATGGGTTTGCAACAATTCAATATGAGAACTTCATTTTCGCTCGAACTTCAACTTGCCATTTTTGATTCCTATCAGCCAGAAAATACTCTCGCTGAAACTTGACGGATCATTTCACGCGGTGAAGGTAACATGTCAAACTGTTTGATGAGAAACAGTCAGAAACTTTGACAGTCTTCCTAAAAGTCCCGACTATTTTTTAATGAAAAAATCATCCACCACAAGACCGAGGGGGCCACTCAAGGTGGAGGCTATAAGGAAAATAAAGAAAATCTAAAGAGAGAGAGAGAAGGTATCTATTCACATTCCTCTTAAACTGGAAGATTGTAAAATGATGAAAAACAAGATACAGGTGGGGAGATCCAAGAGCATCTGTACAGGGGAAAGAAGGCTATATGAGTACATCATGGCCTTTGTAACAGATCCATTGAAGGTGGCGGAAAGATGCGGCAAAGCATGTGCAGCGAGTGTAAGTCTTGAAACATTTATATATCACCACAAGGAACTCAAAAGACGAGGACCCTAAAAGAGGAGAGCCTCAAAAGAGGACAACAAAAGAGGCAGGGAAAATAAGACCCCACATAGCATTTAGGATAGAAAAGCAAGAACATTGAATACGAAAAAAGCCTAATATGAACACACACGAAAACCCAAGACATATAAAACCAAAAAAGAAATTCAATGACATAATTGATTCGTGAAATAAGACAAAAAATTGTGAATTTTCTGGAAGATCGCTGTGAAGAATCTCTGCACTGCTGGGATGGAACCAGTCTTTTTTAAAGATCAACATCTTTAATATATCGTTGTGTCCCCAGAAGAAGGTTGTAAGGCCGTACGACCTTTTTCCGGACACACAAAGAACAAACTTTTGCTCCAGCAGAAGGTCACCACAAGAAATAAAATGTCTCTTTTGAAAAAAATAAGGCACACCTGTCTCATTGTTGCTAGAATTACTCCTAAAACCTGTGTTTCCATTCCCATACAGATTTGAACTTTCCTGCAATGACTTACAAATGGCAGCAAAAAATGACAAAACTTTCTCACTTGTTCTTCTTGAAACACAATTTTGGACAGTTATTGCTCACGAACTTTTGCTAGAATTACTCCTAAAACCTGTGTTTCCATTCCCACACAGATTTGAACTTTCCTGCAATGACTTACAAATGGCAGCAAAAAATGACAAAACTTTCTCACTTGTTCTTCTTGAAACACAATTTTGGACAGTTATTGCTCACGAACTTTTGCAAGAATTACTCCTAAAACCTGTGTTTCCATTCCCATACAGATTTGAACTTTCCTGCAATGACTTACAAATGGCAGCAAATAATGACAAAACTTTCTCACTTGTTCTTCTTGAAACACAATTTTGGACAGTTATTGCTCACGAACTTTTGCCGATCACACTTTCATTACGACTTTCTAAAACATCAACCTAACAGACACCCCACCCCCCCAACAAAAAAAATAATAATCATAATAAGAATAAGAATAAATACAAATAAATAAATAAAAACAATAATAATATTAAAAAATATCTGAAATAAAATAATAATAAACATAAATAAAATAAATAAATAAATAAACAAATAAATAAATAAATAAATACATTTTTGAGTTGAACTTTTTATTTTTAAACAGGAGACGAAGAGCGTTGGTCACAGGTTCAAATCCCGCACCAGTTACGTTTCTTCGTTCAACTCTAAAATTGATTTAAAATGTACCCAGTCAGTTTTCCTTGTGGTTTATTGCTTGATAAATAATTGATTACATAAATAAATACAAAAATTTAATGTAAAACAAACCATCACAAAAACAAAAAAGGAACAAATAAACACAAATAACCGAAAGACAACTTTGCAATACTTCAATAATCCGAAAACAGATTTTTAAAAGAATCTTTCCCTTAAATCTTCCCCAACAGACAACCACACAAACACCAAATGCAGCCCCCCCCCCAGTCAGCCTGTAAAGTTTATCTGCAGATCAAAGACAGTATCTCCTAGCAAACGCTTCTCAAGAAGAAATTCGTAAAGTCTCAGGAAATGACAAGATTAGTGGCATTACAAAAAGTGACCAGAGAGAGTGAAAAAGAGAGTGAGAGAGAGAGAGCGTGCGAGAGACAGACTTGATATTCTGACTTCTACTCGGCTGATGACTCAGCCCAATTGAATCATGGCTGTGATCTTCCATTAATTCAGAATGACAGGTGATGGCAAAACAGATACAATCAGACCAAGACGTGTTTCGTCTCACAAACTGAGAAAAAGCAAACACTCCCCCTCCTAAACTTTCCACTTCCCGAGAAAATGAACAGAGCATCAATCATTCTCAGGACTTGAGCCAACTCGGGAAAATTGTCAACAAAAAAATGAAACCGAATGATTTAGATTTCCTTGATGCTAGAATAAACGGGACTTCCCCTGCTATAATAAAATTACTTGATACACAGTTTCTGGTTTGCATCATGTTTGGAGTATCGACACAAGAGGGCGTGTGTACTGTGAGGACTCTATTTTTTATCTCTCTGCTCATGGGTAGTAGGTTGATTGTATTGAAGCAAAAGAATATTTTAGAACAATAAAAGTGGGAACACATAGCCTGCTTGACAACCATCCCAGTCTGTTTAAATCAGCAAAAGGAAACGCCTAATTTGGATGGAGTCGTCAGAATAGACTGATCCATTAAGCCCCGCCCCTAAACTTATTGACCAATCAAAGCATTGGCTAAATCACCACTGTGCACGTGGGCAGCACAATGTGTGTCTCTTTAATGCCACACTGCACGACATGAACGCGCGTGCTATAAGTACGCTTTGTTTACATTTTGCAATAGGATTGTTATCGTGTTGGACTTTTGTTGGACTTTTGGTGGCGTACCCAAGGCTGTGATTGGTCAACACGTATGGGGGCGGGGCTTAATGGATTGGTCTATTCCTTCAGAATTCAAACTATATCATACCAGGAACTTGAACCATCCATACCAAATCAACCAATACAAAGCGGGCCCAATATCATTGACCTGCTTAAGCAGACAACAGTGCTTAAAATAATTCTGCTAAGTGAAAATAAGCAGGATACCAGTCACAGATGTTACATGTGATGTGGTATTTTGGCTGGTAACCTTGTTCTGGTAAGCATAATTTTGTTGTGCTTAGCTTCCTTTTGTGCCAAGGCAGCTCTATGAAATTGGGCCCTGGTGTTGTAGCCGAGTTATCATATTGTTGGATTCTGATGGATTAAGCGAGCTTCCGAGGAGATTGGGTTGATCCTAATCCCCTAGTGTCTTTAGCTAGAGACACTCCTGGGGTCGATTTAAAAAAAAAAGCACTAAGATTCATCTTAAGATGAGTTGTCACTTGTCAGTATTACCATAGTGGTTTGTATTGTGACATCACACTTTGCTTAGCAATTAATATTGATTTGCACTTCAGATCAATCTTGTGAAATCGACCCCTGAGATGCACAAAATATAATAATACGTAGTTCTCACATAGCGCTTTATCACAACCGGTGGGCGTCTCAAACCGCTCAGTGTTTTTTCCTGCAGGGTATGCAGAGTTACGTTTTGAAGTATGAGACCTGTTCCTTTACATAGCACCATGTAACGATTTACAAGGTGCTATGGTGCAATGTGCAGACGGTCAAACCAGGAACACCAGGGCGGACCCCTTCTCTTTGCGATAAGTGCACTGGGTTCTTTTACGTGCATTACACAACACACGGCACCTACGGCTTGACATGTACGTCACATCCGAAGGACCCAGTACTAATGGTTAAGTGTCTTGCTTAAGGACACAAGTGTCACGACCGGGACTCGAACCCACACTCTGTTGATCTAAACACCAGAGCTTGAGTCCGGTGCTCTTATCCGCTCGGCCACGAACCTACACGCCAAATAGTCCACACTATGGTAACTCAACACCCCATGTTTTGACTTTGGGACGTTAGGGTTAATTACGATGTACGCTCTGTGTGCTTACAAGTTTGTCCAAGTTGTATTATGATAGGCTAATCAATCAAAGCACTGTGCCCAGACTGCCAGCCTTGACAGACAGCTCCAGCTATCTGTAACCAGCACACACAAACACATGGCAACCCCACAAGCCAAGCTCACTCAACATGCTTCCCACACCAAGGCCATGAGGAGTATTTCAGCCCTATCTCATGCATGTCATGGATGCAAAGACTTAAGTTGGATCAGGGTTTCAAGTCTGACACTGCCACCCTTACTCCCAAAGGACATGCTACCAAAATAGAGTGATTGCAAAAAAATTGTAAACAACGAATGATCATTAAGTTCCATCATTGTGAGTTTCCAGCAAATGGACAATCAAAATGGGCAGACAACTTCAGAGGGAATCGAGTGTGAGAAACTGAAACTCAAACATCAAATATGAGTGCATGTGTAGAGTTGATCGAAAAACAACCCTAATTAAACTGTGCCACACATATTTTTAAACTGCGCCTTATATTTGCATATTCAAATTATACAATTCCAGGGGTTATGATTGAGCAAAGCATGCTGAGAAAAAAATGGTGCAGCGACATAGAAACATCCTTGGGAACGAGGTTAAGGTCGTGGGGAGAAGCATATAGATAAGATGTTCCAAAGAGGGGCATTTCAGAGGCAGTAAAATGGAGGAGTACCTATCGTCCATTTCTTTCCAACTTTGAAAAGTCATTTGGACTGACAACTGAGAAAGCTGGACGGCTGAGGGACGACTGTGCTACGGAAGAATGAAATCTATCCCCCATGACCACCCCCGGGCCGCTTGGGTGTCATGAACCAAAGATCACTTAAATGTCGGAACAACTAAACAATGGATGTAGGAAGGAACCAATAAATTTGTTCGTTCTTCCTGTGAACCTTCGTGTCAAATAAAGCTGCTTAGATTTGGCTGGATCTGTCTTGTAAGAATATTTCTGGTCCAATAAACTTGAAAATGCACAAGCTCTGGAAGTCTGAGTCCTAGACTGTAAAATCTTATTTAAGCAGAAACAGATAACCAGCCAAAGTGTCATGTCAATCCCATGTTGTTACCGGTCAATGCCGGTACCTGACTATCACTCTGCTTATCAAATGAATTTGAAATTGTTATCTTCACCAGTAGACACCGGATGACCTGTATACACGCAAATATAGTCCGAGCCTGTTAACAGAGGTCATGTAAACATGCTATTGTGTAAAATTAGAATACCGGAACAAAGGTTGGCCGGACATTTTGTTTCGGAGCGTGCACAGAGTATGCACTAACCGTGGAAAGCTTTGTTTCATCGACACAAAGAGGACAAATGAATAAGTTGCCAATTTTCACCCATTATGTTGAGGATATTGTGTAATTCCCGGTTCAAGACCTTTGGCCTTATGTCCAAGAAGAGTATTACGAGACAACGAAAGGCTTCCACCATTGTTTATTCATTGTATTACGGCTCAATGAAGGCAAGTCAGAGTGAACTGAGGATCCAGCCCCGAATTGAGGAACTGGCTGTAGCTCATGGTCAAGGTTTTACAATTCACGCTCCGTGATCTTGGCATTTTCTCAATAGAGAAAAAAACAAAAGTCCCGGTGCTTCAAAGAAAATCTTTGTTCTCTTGGATTCGTCAACTCAACGTTTTTTTGTGCCAGCAGTACTCTCAAAGAAAAAAGATTCTGGCAATTCCAACAAAATAATCCAATCGTGCTGTTCTGGAAAAAAAAGAAGATTCCCGGCAGCAACTGGATAAAAGCTTTGTGTAATTTGGTCCTGGCTACAAGTGCATATAGAGAAGTAAGATCAAATACCAGGAAATGTTACTCTTACAAACTGTTGAAACCTGAGATGCTTCGGCATTATGCATTATTTGCGAAAAAGTACGGACTCATATGTCTACCGCCCTCTAGAGTCTCCTATTGATTAATGAGTTTATTTTTACCTCCTCCCAGCTCTTGCAGTCACCATTGAGGGATACACACCACATGTCATTCAATCTGTAATAAAACAATAACGAAATAAACATTATCCACATCGCAAAATTTTTCATCTCTGGGGTTTCTTGTTTTTTCAAAGGACAGATTTCTGCGAATTCTCATTCCTTTCTAGAGAAATTCCCTTATCATTTTTGAAAGCAAGAGAACCAAAGCGAAATGTTGAGGAAACAAGAAACTTTGTTTAACCAGTTGGCGCCGGATGACTTGTAAACACGCAAATGTTTCACCTGCCTGGAAATGAAGTGGTGTACAGATGCCATTATGTAAAATCAGAATACCGGAGCAAAGGTCACCTGGACATTCCACTGCTGAGCGTGCAGACCACACACACACTCTATTTAATGCTTCGTTTCACCCCCACACATGACACAAAGACAAAACATGGTTTTGAATATTTTGCCATTTTCTGGCTATTGAGAGGTGTTTTTTGTGTAATCTCCGATTCCAGTCCTTTGTCCTTTTGTTCCAAGAAGAGGATTACGAGAAGAGGCTTCCACCATTGTTTATTCATTGTTTTTCGGCTCAACGGAGGTAATTCAGAGTGAACCGGGAATCCAGCCATGGTTGCGGGTTTAGTACCAATCCTATGCTGTGGGTAACGGCTGATGTTTTGCATTTCACGGTGCGTGAATTTGACATTTTATCAGTTGAGAAACAAAACGAACGATGCAATAAAGAGAATCAAGTTGTTCTTTTGGCTTTATCAAGTCAGGGTTTCTTTGTGCCAGCGGTACTCTCAAAGAGAAATGATTCCGGCAATTCCGACAAAATGATCCCGTCTGGCTGGACGGGAAAAAAATGGAAGATCTCCGGCGGCAACTGGTTAACAAAAACTGGGGAAAAAAAAGGAAGGAAAAAAAAAGTGAACCGTGGATAGATATGTTGCATCTGGAAATAAGTCTTGTTTTGAGATAATCACAAGCCTGATGTACAAGCACTGATCAAGAGAGCTGTGTGCTCGGCAAACCTAGAATAAACAACTAAACAAACATATATATCTATTCATTTATATTGCACAAATTTCACATGAATATATTAAAATGCGCATCAGATAAACTTTACACCAAACCTGCTCTGAGAGGGCGCATTTATGCAGCTGGTTAACACTGCCCTATTTATAATGCATTTGTATCGGTCCCAACACACTACACGACCTTAAAATGACCTTTGTAAAAGTTCAAAATATGACCAAAATAAAGTTTAGGAAGTCAGCATTGAACTTGTGTATGCTTTGACAACAGTCGTCAGTTCTAGAATTGTTTTTGAATTCAAAAAAGAAGAAAAAGAAACAAAAGTAGTAATTAACAGCTGAAAATGTGTTTCACTACACATACTTAAAGCCGTTATACACTATTGGTAAAGTGTCTGGAAATACTTCCATACCTTATGAGCATCAAGAGTTCTTTAATAAAATCAACCTGCGAAAGTTTCAGCTCATTTCATTGTTTCCTTTTTACGAGAAAACAATACAAAGTCATTCAGCGTTTTTGTATTCATTCTAACGGCCAGAGTTTTCGTCTCATGAGACGAAAAATCATTTGTGGATCTTATTTCACTAACTATTCGAAAACATTAACACACCAGACAAAAATATTTCACAGGAAGTTTTCTACCGTCATCGTCTCTATACCATGTAAGTTCTGTGCAAATCTGTGAACATTTTGTTTTTTGGTGTTCCCAAAAGTGGATATGGGCATTAATACAGTGCACTGTTCGGGTTGTTTAAGGTAGCATACAGGATTGGTATTCATCAAAGAAATTTGTTTTGTTTTTATCAGTCTGAAAGCTTACTGATTATGAAGTTTATACCAGTAACCATCTTCTATAGAAATATTTCTGTCTGAAACACTGTTTAAAGCCCGGTTCATACTTCACGCGAAAGCGAAGGCGAAGCGAATTTTGGTGATGCAATAATTCAGTCCGCGCTGCTTTTCAATTGTGATGCAAGAAAATTCGCTTTGCTTTCGCCATTCGCATGAAGTATGAATCGGGCTTTAGTCGAGAAAAAAGAATTTGAAGACCCGATTTTAACTTCGGGTGTAACAATCAAAATTAAGGACAAAGTGTTTACATGCTGAAAAGTGTGCACGGTTTTTCACTATTTTCTCCTGACTCGGACGACGGATTGAAATACCACAGGTTTTTTTTCTTCATGTATTTATTGAATCACACAAAGTAGAGAACACTGCACTATCAGCTTTACCAATCCAGTATTTTATCTTTAACTTGATTTGGGCTCTCTTAAGATATGTGAACATTATGAGTTCATAATATTGTCGACAGAATTGAAGTAAGACTAAAACGACCTTCTGATTGTACGGAAACTGTTTTTTATTTGAATACTTCTGGTCATGTAACCAAGTGACCCTCAAAAGCAACTAGCCTTGTGATCCGTAGACCTGAAGAAACCTGTGTAGAGAAGATGTTGAAGAAATGCTTAGCTTTAGATGTGAAAAGAAAACCCCAAAGAGGGGATACCCATATGGGTGACATGGGTGGTGGCCCTGGTTCGATTCCCAGCTAGGGCCATATGTGAGTAGAGTTGTGCGTTGGTTCTCTCCAGTGCCACGAGGATTTTTCTCTTGGCCCTCCGGTTTTCCTCCTTCCAGGAAAACCAAACACTTTCGATCTCAGGCTGTGCTTTGTGGTCATACGTGGGTTAATGTGGCTGGTTAATGTGAACCCACCTGCAGCTCGAACACGTGTAGCCGCGTCCTTCGCAATTCAGCTTCTCAGCTGCCAGTAAGGATGATTAGCCTCCCAAGTTATTATTATTATTATCATATGACCAGGTAGGGAATTCAGACCAGAAACCTTGGAGCTGAAAGGCAGGTCAAGCTACCATTGAGCCACCCTGATCCTCAACTCTCAATCAGCACCCTTTTTAATACCTTGCATTGCCGTCATATCCAGCAAAGATCCAGAGTTTCCCATCGTATACTGCAGCACCATGGGCCGATCTGGCTGGAGGAAGTCTGAGGAAAAATTCAAAACAAATATGCATGCGTAAAAAATAATTATCTTTAACTCAGCAAACAACTGGCTGAAATCTGCCAGCTGGTTTTAACAAAAATACTCTGAAAGTCTGTGATAAATCTTGTCCAAAAAAGCTTGAAGGAATAGACAGATTCTGCAGAAGAAATCTAACTGATCTTGTTTTAACTTTTAAGAAACAGTAAAAATGTTCTTTAAACTACAAGATTTCTGCCTCTAAATGTGTATCTGCAACACATAAATGTAGTACACGTATATCCATGTACCAGTTGTGATATCTATGACCCAGTTATGATATGACAAATGGCTACTGAGCACTATGTCTATTACTTTAACCTTGGCTAGATTGTCTTAACATCAATTTGAAAACACATGTCCAATCTTATGTTCTATTTTACAATGGCTTTCTACTTGATTTTACTTTTGTTCTAGTACATTTGACTTGGAGAATTTTTCTTGAATCATCGGGTGTTTAATGTTTTTTTAATCCATGGGAATTTCATGTACTGTGTACATTCATTTTTTATTATAGATGGGTTGAACATGACGTCAACAATGGGAAAAATCCCCAATCTTTGATGACAATGACCACACATTTTTTAGCGCACAACTGTGCGTTTCCTAAACTCCTTTCATGATTGGTTGGTAAGCAACTCACGTTGCATTGAAACTTACAGAGCTTGACACGGCTACAGGCCAAAACACAAGATGCCATCAAAGATGGCGTCTATAGACCTTATGCACATGACATCATTTGAGTAGGGCGCCCTCGCCTGGAGGTCAAAAGGAGGCTGTTCATTGGCCAATCCTGTGCGCCGCCCGTACAAATCTGTGCGTTTCCATTGTTACATCATCGATTTACCTCTAAGATGGCGGCTGGATGACGTCAATGCATAAGGTCTATTGGTGACAAGTCGTGTTTGTTGCTTGGGGACCATCCTGCAGTTAGTTATGTCTGAGGGTCTTATTTTTATTTTTGTATTTATTCATTTTTTGGGGTTAGGGTTGAAGATGTACATGAACATCTTCAGTAAAATTGCATTTTCTTTTTAAGCATTGTTTTGTATACCATGTACATAACTGGTTTGGTGTTTTATGCCTTTATTGGTGTGTTTATAGTACTGGTTTCTGAATTTTAAACCCTTTTTATATTGTGAAGCGTATCGAGGGATCTGTGATCAATAATCTGCTATATCTATATAAACACTGTTTTAATACAACTATTATAATGTATGTATCTTGATAGTGAGTACAAGTGCATGTTCCAGAGAACCTTGCAGAGAATCAGGTACATGTAGGTTAAAAGAAAAAACTAAAAAAAACCAAAAAAACACAATTTTGTCCGATGCAAAATGTCATTACTAGATATATCATACACGTAAAGCAAGCGCAACACTTCGTTGTTGTAAGGACAAGGTACCATTTCAACGAAATGTTGATACATGTACCTCAGAGTCAACAATAAATCTTATCTTTGCTGAAATTTGTGCAATTCGTGTAAATGATAGCCTCAGCTAATTTCTTGAGTGATGGACAACGACGGAAGACAAATGAAATAAATGACTCCATCTGACTTGAGAAGTGCAAACTCACAGGAACTGGCAGCAATCAATAACGATGTCTGGTTGGGGAATACTTCAGAAGTTCAGAAACTCCAGTTGTACCAAACCAGAACCTAAATTGAATTCCTATAGTGCTTAATCTCCCTTCATCAACTTCCGTATGCCCACTACAACACCACCCCCCCCCCTTGAAAAAAAAAGAAAAAAACGAACCAAGTCAGGTTGTGTTGACAAACACTAATGCCTCGCTGAGCCCGAACCCGCTGACACCCCACAAGATCCCATGAATGTGGTTTTACTATTTTTATGAGCCAAATGCCTGTTAAAAAAATTAATAAAGACCAAACCCCAGTCTACCACATTTTTGTTCAAGCCAACTTCACCTTGGACCTTTTTTCCTTTATTTTTAGCCAATGTGACCATCACCTGATTTCATTCCTTTTAGCCATTGTGACCTTGACCTTTTTAAGACTACCAAGAGCAATCCACAAACCACACATAAACCACACATTAAGTATTTCTCAAGTAATTGTGCTGACAAGATATCTATTGTCTTAGCTCTAATGACCTTGAAATTTATTAAACAGACCCAAAATTCGATAGGCTTCATGAGACTACCAAGAGCAATCCACAAACCAGATTTCATTGCAAAAATCCAAGTATTTATCAAGTTATGGTGACAACATTTATTTTGTCTTAGCCCTAATTACCTTGCAATTTAATTAACGGACCCCAAATTCAATAGGCTTCGTGCAACTACCAAGAACAATCCACAAAGCGAATTTGAAGTCCACACATTAAGTATTTCTCAAGTTATTGCACTGACAAGATGTTCCGGACACACACACACACGTACCCACCCACCCATCCACGGAAGGACAATGCAAAAACAGTATACCCCTTTGACTTCATCAGCGGGGCATAAAAAAAAATTAAATAAAATAAATAAATAAATAAAAATTAAATAAATAAAATAAAATCAAGTATACAAAACTAGTTAATAACTTTAAGGATCACAAATATGATTAAAAGAAAAAATGATTAAAAAAAATATTTTATAAAAATAAATACATAAAAAATGAAATGATCATAATGATAATGATCATAACCCTCTACCTTCCTTGGGAATAAAATGATGTATAGAAACATTTGATATTTTTGGAAACATCTTTGTTTTAATTGAGGAAACCAACACCAGTCCGGAGGGTAGCGTTTTACGATGGCGAGGATGTAACTCGTTTTCTCGTTAGGGGGTGTAAGGGGGGTGTAAGACGCAAAGCAGGAGGTGGCCCCCAGGTGGCCCCTTAGTGGGTCCACCATGTACACGTACTCTAAATGATTGTGCCAAAGCCGCACTTCAAGATATTGGGTTCCACCCAAAATATTAACTTGCTAGTTTTTCTTATCGAGCAAACTGCTAACGCTACTTCAAGGTTGTCACTTTGAGCAAAGCCTCCGCATTTTACTGTTTTTAACTTTTGGCTGATTAGACTGATTCAATTTTCAGAATGTGTGTTGCTATTTATAATGCATTTGTATCGGTCACAACACACCATGTGACCTTAAAATGACCTTCGTGAAAATTCAAGTTGTGACCAAAATAAAGTCTAGGAAGTCAGCTTTGAACTTGTGTATGTCTTGACTGCAGCCGATGTTTCTAGAATATTTATTTGCAATTTAGAAACAAAGGGAAGTACATGGCATTATTTTAATACACTGGGCACTGCTAAGAGCTGTTGTAAAAAATGGACACTGTGGGTTTTAGTTTGTGTATAACACTTGTTTGCAAAAAAAATTTCAAAATTTGATAAAACGACATTTTTTTTTTACTACATTTCTTGTTTTTCTACATGTAAAGAAAGCAAACCAAAAGGGACAATCAACAAAATTGAGTATTGAGCGTTGAGGTCATACCCCTTATGCAGGATGTCATCACGCCACCATCTTAGTAGTCTTGGTGCAAGACGTCCCTGTTCTGTAAGTCCACGATCCGCCCCATCATGAATTGCCGCCAATAGAGGGCGCTATCAATCCCAGCGGTTTGTGGGTGATAGCGGTTCTTGGATTGATAGCGCCCTCTATTGGCGGCATGGAAATAAAGAACAGGGACGTCTTGCACCAAGACTACCCTCTTAGATGTAAAACGATGATGAAACAATGGGAACGAACAACTATGTACGCGCGGCGCACAGGATGGGCCAATGAGCCGCCTTCTTCTGACCTCTAGCCGAGGGCGAGGGCGCCCTACTTACATGACATCATGTGCATAACGTCTTTAGTCTCAAAGATACACTTTACTCACCTCCCTTCGAATTTCCATTCTACCCACTGTCCATTGGGTAACTTGTACTCAAACAAATCATTTTTGTTTTGTAGATTGGAATTGGAATAGATGTCCCCAGTGTAGCCACCTAGAAATAAAAAGACAACAATTTTATTAAAACCTGTCAATTTGACCCTGCTAACAGTAGTAAATTATGTGCCATCATGTAATTCAAGGGGCAGATTTGTTTCCTTCAAACACACATTGCCACCTGCAACTCGGTGCTCGAACTTCCACGCACCTTCCAGACGCATGCGTGAACTTCTAGTGCCCTGTCGCAGGCGGCAACGCATGTTCGAAATAAACAAAAACTTGCCCCTTGAACAAAATGGCGCATACCATCGCGAAGGTGCTTACTGAATAACATTATTCCCTCAGTCTAATGACCATAAATACAGGGAGTATGTGTGTCAAATAAACAAAATGTGACACTTCATGCCAAAACAAGGCACTTCCTGCCAAAACTAAAAAAATAGGTTATTTAGTCATCAAATAGATAAAAAAGCTTCCAATCAACACTAACTAAGGGCTTTATAATTTAAGTACGTGTATTTAACAACACCACCGCACCGTTCACTCCTGGGGAGACCTCTCCTTCTCCCAAGCCGCCCCACAACTCTGGAACAATCTACCACATGAACTCCGCCAAGTTGAATCCCTATCTATGTTTAAGTCTAATCTTTAAAACCCTTCTGTTTAGCAACCGTTTTTCTGGAAAATTGTTTTCTTTGTTTTTGCGCCATGAGCATCATGCTTGGCGGATACCGGCGCATTATAAGTGTCCATTATTATTATTATCATTATTATTAACAACATAAAGAATGACTGATATCAACGCGGATACCTTGGTTGCCTTCACTTTCAGTGTCATCGCACTATTTCAGAAAATTACTTGTCTTCAGTGACACTTTGTGGCAACACAAATTTAGCAATCAAGGAGAAGAGGGGAAAGATGGTTTATGTATCAGTTTTAAGGTGTTGAACTATTTTTCTATCGCTTTGTACGTCGCTTTCAGGTGGTTCATGCTTCTTCTTCTTCTTCAGGTACCATGTCCCTTCAGGGACGTCGGTGATCATGGCTCTCCACAGTTTCCTGTCTCTTGTTGGTTCACGCTGCATAAGGCATTTTTTTAAATCCCCCATTTGTATTTTTCATTCAATGGCAATTAAAAAAAAAAAAATACTCAAAATTTCCCCAAATCTTTTCTTTTTCAGGGCATTTCGAAAATAAGTAACAACTCTGCATTGTATTTTTTTTTTAACTTGACCTATAACAAGCTCAAAATGAACCTCACACAGACATTGTTGTCTTTCAGTGATATCTTCATTGGGATAAGAGAGCTCCAATCAGGGTATTAAGTACACCTAATTGGGATAGTTTCAGTGACAATGACTCGGTAAGAATAATTACTTATTGTAACCCAACAGTCTCCAGTATATATATCTCAATCAGGATAGATAAGGTGACAACACCCTCCCCTCCAAAACACACGTCGTCAATTTTCCTCCTACCCGAATCACTTGATTATTGCTAAATATGGAGGCATCTACAAATTACTGACATTTTACCGGCCACGTTTATCTAATTCAAGCTGGTCTACCGGCCATTAGCAGAAAAAAAATCTCCCTTCTTACGTATAACCACATTAAACTGATAAAACAAGAAAATTCCTACAGATCGCCGATACTAAAAATAAGTAAGACAGATGAAATAATACTTAAACGGGGTATATATTAATTGAATCCGACTACACTTGGCATGTCGAAGAGTCTAGTTCAATGTTAGCATATGGTGCGTCTAGTCAAGTAGATTGAAAACGCTACCCGACACCACATCACAGCTGACTCACTGATGGTATGCATGAGGTAAAGAATCGACAACTTTATTAGCCGGGAGGATTTAGAAAATTATCAAGAAATTGTTTCAACTTATTGGGTTCTGAACTGGTACGGCTCGGTACTAGGGTTCATCCCATCCACAAGCCAGCATAACGGGATGAATTGTGTGCAATTTGCCCCCCCCCAAAAAAAAAAAAAAATAATAATAAAAAAAAATAAATAAAAAAAAAATTAAAAAATAAATAAATAAATAAAAAAAAAATAAAAATAAAAAAAAAATAATAATAATAATAATAATAATAATAAATAATAATAATAAATGGTTTTTTTAAAATGTCTTTGATTTATTTTCCTTAGGATTTACAATCAACTTCACAAAAAATCTTAAAAATAGAACCATTTAAAATGCTCCAGACAGCACAGTACATAGTTTCAAACGAAACGTAAAAATCAAGTAAAACAAAATTTCGAGGACCTCGTTTTAAATGCGTGCTTCAGCCAATTTGCAAAATTTGGGCCCAGAATGCCCTACCCCCAGTTTTGACAAATCCTGGGGAGAACACTGCCTATAACAAATCAGATCTCTTTTCACTTCTCAAACTGTTACAAGTTTTCTGCAACAACAAATTTTCCCCAAAAACATATCAACTCAAAATCCTCAAACAAGCCTGTAGCTTTTTAGATGTTTTATACCTGTAATAGTAATTAAGTGGGTGCCTCCAGCAACTTCTTGTTGGAGAGGTGTGCAAAATAAATCCTCATTATTATTATTAGTAATGTGCATACAATTTTCATCAAACTGACTTGATTCGTTTGTGTCACAGGGGGCTCCAACAGCAAAAATTTGACTTTCAAAGAAAAAAATGGTACAAAATTAGTTAAGGGCTGATACTACACAGAGGTACTGGAGGCAATTGTCTCCACTGCCTCCATGCCCTTGTACATTGCCTTGGTGCCCCTTGAAATGTTCCAGTAGAAATTTTAAATTCCTCCACAGAGGTGCCCTTATACTAAGAAACAGAGGTGGCCTTTACTGCCTTGCCTTTACAAGGACGAAGTACCAGACCTGGTTGATTATTATATTTTGTTCACCAAGTAAAGCAAAGATTAGTGTACACTTACTGACACAGATTACTCACTTTCTTGCACAAGATAATAGACCGATCCATTAAGCCCCCCGCCCCGTAAACTTACTGACCAATCACGGCATTGGTTACATCACCACTGTACATGTGAGCAGCACAATGTGCGTCTCTTCAATTCCACACTGCATGACATGAACGTGTGCACACATGCTCACATTTTCCACTAGGATTTTTTTCGGTGGCGTACCTAATGCTGTGATTGGTCAACACAAATGTGGGCGGGGCTTTATGGATTGGTCTATTGTAAAATATAACGTAAAAAAACAAATAAGAAGGGGTTATTTTAAGACAAGTATCAAGTAACAAGATTATCATTTACGTCTGGAAAAGTTTGATGTACTCTGTAACGTCTTCATCATGGGTGTAACAAACGTTTACGACAAACTCTCAAGACGGTGTTGACAAATTCTGTCAACTGCCCAGGTGGGAACAACTAGTACCCAGAGATGATTTACGGTTCGATTTGCGGCCATGCGCCTTGCTTTATAAATAGGTTCCAAAGTATCTGCAGGTAAATGGTGCCATCAATCCTGGTCAGAAACTGACTGCAGGATATTGGGGGGTTCCGGCGTTATTTCGTTCCAAACCCCGGCCACATTCATGTCATTCCCCTGTCCCAAATACCTCAGCCAAACTTTACCCTAACATCTTTTGCCAAGCTGACGACACGTGGCGTTTCAACGCGGATTCATGTTATTATACACACCCAAAATGTAAAAAGCATGTGTCATGTGGTTACAGTTAAAGGTTATCATTTCGTTTTATAGGTTTCTTTCATTGTATGTTGCCTGCCCAAGTAAATTCACAACATTGTTTCTCTTCCATTTTCTTTTTTACATTTTTTTTTTGGGGGGGGGCGCCAAAATTTAGCTCGTAGAATTTTCATCATTTCGTTTGCCAGGTTTCAATCATACATTGATTGTTGCCTGCTCAAGCAAGTTAACAGCTGCTTTTTTTCCCACAAAATTAATTTGAGCTCATAGTTGTTGTTATTTGTTGATTGTTTTTTGTACCCATACACCAATGTGTGTTAAGCACTGTATTCTCAGTACTTTCCAGAGTCCTGTGAAAAACAAAATTCCACAGGCATATTCCTTGGGTGGGATTCGAACCTATTACTATGGATACCCTGATCAAGCCACAGCCACAGCCACAGCCACAGCCACAGCCAAAGCCAAAGCCAAAGCCCAAGACAAAGCCCCTTATTTGGACATGGCCTTTTAAAATCTGCTTGATTTCTAGAAACGTCAGACACCATAATCTTTACACTGCCAGGGGTTTCCTTTTGTTTCTGAGAACATTTCAACACTAATCATCTGTGCGCTTATTCCCTTTAACCCAACGGTGACTGGACAATTCTGTCGGCCAAGGAAAACATCCTTTGCGTTTGGGTTTAACCAAAGTGGTTGTTTTTGTGGAAAAACTGAATGATCAACTTCCACCATCAAAGAAATTGGTAAAGAGAGGCATCTCCGCCGAGCATATGGATTGATTTTCAAATCCTAAAAACCCAACTCCTGAGGTTCACTCCCTTTGATGAAACCAATCAATGCGAGACAGGCCTGATTGCTTTGTTCTTTAAAGGGCAAGAGCACCAAGGCAGTTTCTTCTTGATAAAGGGCACCTCTATGAGGAAATTCTGAATTTCTTCAAGAACATTTCAAGGGCACCAAGGCAACGGCCAGGGGCAAGTGCCTCCGTTGCCCATGTGAAGTATCAGGCCTGGTTCAGGTAAGGTTTGCTTCATCTGATCCAGCCAGATTAGTTTGAGCATTCTACACAGCTGGTCAAAAAAAAGAAGAATAAAATCTTACCAGAACACTGGATTTATGAATAAATGTCCATTGCAAAAATGAAATTTACAGAGAAGGTACAGCAAGGCAAATGTTGGCCAAAATGTCTGCTTCAATCTTTAAATCAAGATGAGATACAGTAATTATAAGGTGACATTCAGAATAATTAATGTTTAAAAAAGTTGATCTTTCTTTCGGAATTGTTTTGACACATCTCACCCATCCAACCCAAGTTTCGATTCTTTTGTTAACTACTGACATACTATTTAAAATACCCCACACACTTACATGAGTATGAAGAACAAAGTGTGCCTCAAATGAAGCAGACATTTTAGATCACTGCTCTCCCAGTTCAGGAGTTTTCAATGGCTTCTCCTGGCTTATAGCATGCAATGTTGTACATGTAGTTGAAACAGAAGAGAAAATCCACGCCAACTATTGGGCGCAGAGTTCGGCTATTGAAACGAGGTTGCCTGATAACAATGGAACTGCACAGACATGACCAGACTCTGGAAGAGGCCCCTGTGCATTTTTATTTTTTGTCTCCTTAAAAATCTGTTTTCCTTCTATTATTCTCAGTGAAAACTGAACTTCAATTTTCAGTGATATCTTTTGACCAACCCACTCACAATTTCTAAAAAAACAAAGATCAAAATTATCAACCTCCGATTATTCTGAATGGCCTGTAATGCTGGCATGACAGAAAACTAAACTGCAACTGCAGACCTTAATTCATTATAAGATTGGTGGGGATGTGGGAGGTGGGGGGGGGCAGACAACGGATGGAAAATGTACTAATTTATTATTTTCTCTCGTTCCCGTTACATGTATATCAGGTATTGAAGGAGTAGATTTAAATCCCTAGGGATTTTACAGAACGAATGACGAAATGAAAACTGACAAGAGGACAGACAGTCTCTCTGAAGAAACCTCAGTGGTTGCCTTTCTGAAAAAAAAAAAAAACCCAAAAGGTCAGTGTTTTCAGACACCATGACATTTGATTGCAAGCATCACGATGAATTACTCCGGTATTTTCCAAACCTCGGTCTCCGAGTCCAGCTCCATCTCTGGCTCATCAATCCAAGATGCCTACCGAATAGGTTCAGAAACCCAGGAGCTGCAACCAGGGAGTGAGGTTTTTCGAAAAGGGCCTCGTGTGGAATTACTTTCCTCCTCCATCTCTTGGCTAAAGAGGCTGGTGACTGCATGTGGATTATGGAAATCAGAAACCTGTTTCCAATCTTCTGGATGAGGTTCAAGAGGTTGATGGAAGCAAAGATTTATTGAGGATGAGGGAGGAACATAATTGGAATGAGGAGACGGGGAGAAGAGGGAAATGTAGAAATGCCTTGATGACCAAAAGATAATGTTCGGCATGAATGAAAAAAAAACAAAATGATGTGAAGTATATTAACAAAAAAAATTCAAATCAACTGATAACATGAAATACATTACAATGTAAGAAATAAAAAATACGTTTGAATTTTCCTTCGAACGAAAACATGCACATGTAAACACACGGAATCTGGCGCCCACTGGTTAAAATGATGAAGAGAATTTAACAAATAATCAGTTAAGTTTTCATGAAGTGCTTTATATTACAGGCTGCTCATTATTTTTGAGGCAGGAATACATAACTTTATGAGTTATGAGACCTCCTTATTTTAGTGTCTTGGTTGTATAGGTTTATAAGGTGCTGCAGTGCAATCTGAAGCCAACTATTCCTATTCCAGAGACACCGGGACAAACCCCTTCCCTTAAAGCCCCAGCTCAACATTGGTAAACTGACTGTAAATGCTTCCATTCTTTGCACAAATCAAGATACATGTAATAAAACCAACCTGTGAAAATGTCAGCTCATTTTGTTGTTCCATTTTGCGAGAAAACGGTAGACATGCATTCAGCCTTTTTGTACGCATTCCTATAGGCAGAGTTTTCGTCTCACTGAGACGAAAAACTAATTTTGGATCTTATTTCATTTGTTATTTCAAAACAATAACACTTCAGGCAGAAATATTCCAAGGAAAGTTTTCAACCATCATTATCTTTATACCATGTAAGGTATATGTAAATCTGTGAACATTTATGTTTTTCTTCACTAATGTTGAGCTGGGGCTTTAACGTGTGTAATGGGTTCTTATTGTGCATTAAATCTAAAGGACAAAGCAATAACAGTCAAGTCTCTTGCTTAAGGACACAAGTGCCACGAACGGGACCTGAACCCGCGCTTCTGATAACACCAGAACTTGAGCCCGATGCACCAGATCGCTCGTCCCCAAAACTCCACGGTGTTAAAGTTTAAAAAATGAACAATCTTTACCATTGTGACTACATTGTACATTACAAGTGAACAAAACCAGGTCAAGTGTCTAAGGTCACAACCCTGACCCAATGCCCCCATTGCCCCCTTTCCCCCCCCCTCTCAGATCAATAGCTGTGCATCTTCGTAAACCGCAACTATTCACACACGCTTCCGTTTAAGTAATAATACTACAAGCCCTGAGGGGCATTAAGTTACGTCAGGAGATGAGGCTACAGTCAGACACAGCCCGACTCCGGACTGTCTCGGAGGATCTCTTCCATGTGGAGTCAAACCCTTTAATCATTCTCCTCAGAGGATGGGAAATGGGAAGCCATTTGAATGTATCTTTCCGTTATCATAAGGAGTCAGGTGATGAGTTAGCGAGTCATCCTTCCGCTTTCTGGACCCCCCAGAGTGAGGGACAAACGCATTCATCGAGGGTCGGAGAATATAAAAATATGCCTGCCCTGCTCCCGTAGGATTATGCTGGGGAATATGAGACAGTGAATTTACAGTCAGGTTGTTAATAATTCAACTTCATTTCCCATATAACCTTGCAAAGTAATTACAGTCACTGCATTCATTCATTTAACGTGGGGTTTACATCGAACCACATCGATACCTAGGGTTCCTTCTTGCTAAACCTAAACCAAGCCCTGATTGCTTCATTCTTGAAAGGGCAAGGGCACCAAAGCTAAATTTCGTCTTTCTTGATAAAGGGAAACATCTATGAGGAAATTGTAAATTTCTATTGGAACATTTCAAGGGCACCAAGGCAAATGACCAGGGGCAATGGAGGCAATCCCCTCCATTGCCTCTGTAAAAGTATCTGGCCTGCTAACCTACAGCGAAACACATCAGTCAGATAAACCAGGACAATCATGTAAATGTATTATTTAAGAATTAATAATATAAACTACATGTAGCTCCACAATGGCACATTCAAAACAAAACATAAAATCGATGAAAACATGCAGTAGATGTCATTTTCAGACACAGAAGGCCTGTGGTTGACCTGGACAAATCCTGTGGCAGACCACTCTGAAAACCAATGCTGTACCATACACATGCATCTATGATATATTTCCTTGGAACTTGAGGATTGGAGAGAGTTTCAGTTTTTTGAAATCAATGTTGTTTTATCCGTCTGCGAAATTTATTATTATTTTTTTTAAAGCCCCAGCTCAACATTGGTAAACTGACTGTAAATGCCTCCATTCTTTACACTAATCAAGATATTTTAATAAAAACCAACCTTTGAAAATGTCGGCTCATTTTGTTGTTTCGTTTGCGAGAAAACGGTAACAATGCATTCAGCATTTTTGTACACATTCCTACGGTCAGAGTTTTCGTCTCACTGAGACAAAAACTAATTTTGGATCTTATTTCATTTCTTATTTAAAAATGATAACACTTCAGGCAGAAATATTTCAAGGAAAGTTTTCTACCATCATTGTCTTTATACCAAGGTATATGTAAATCTGTGAACACTTATGTTTTTCTTCTTACCAATGTTGAGCTGGGGCTTTAATCCGAAGATTGCAAATGAATACAGTACTCTTCGGAATGCTGTATCCCATTCTATAAAAACTCTTACCACCCACAACTCCTTCAAAATCCATCGGCATGTTCTTTGTTCGATTCTGTTGGGCAGAGGACTTCTTACATCGGTAAATTCATTATGCTTTATATGGGGTCAGTCATACTACCACAATCACCGAGTTTAACGAGTTGGGTATTGAGTTATCAAATATCCATCCACATAATAACAGATAGTTATCGATGGACGTCGTACGGACAACTTGGGTTTTGGCTTAGAGCTGCGTCAAGTGTTTTAACTTTTGTACACAGCCACCTGGCTCTCTCCGACCAATCATTCTACTAGGAATTTCATCAAAGTCCTGCATGCCACACGCAGTATTTACGCAAAAACGCACAGTTGTGCATTCAAATAAAGACTTACTTGCCCTTAAAGATAGCCGACTTCACACTGTATAACGCCAGGGTGGGAATCATTTTTGTTGGGATTTTGCTTGAGTGAGGAAGAATCACTCAAGTAAGTGTTAGGATTTCTTTTGAAACAGTATCAACAGATTGACTTCAAAACAAATTTATATTACCAAAGATGAACATGCTTCCATTGTAGACCACGGCGGAGTGGTGGTAACGTGGGGCCGGTGGCGTTCCGGTTGTAAACGCCCTGTGTGAAAAAAACATAATGCATTTAATGAAACATTTTACTGCAATGTTGAAAAAAAAGTTACTCAGAATTGGGAACTCGGCTCTGAAAGTCTTTTCTCTACCTCAATATAATTATTACTATTATATCTTTCTGGTCATGCAGGCCTCGATCTTAAGAAAAAAGGGGGCAGGCCTTTGCTGGCCAAATCAATTGAAAGAAATTGCACAAGGGCATGCTGGCCAAGTTGGTAGTGACAGTGCAGTTTTTTCTGAAGGGCATGCTGGCCAACTCGACAGGGCATGAGGTCAATGGCCTCGGTGGCCTCGGTTAAGATCAAGGCCTGGTAATGAAACCAAGGGACCTTCAAAAGTGACTAGCACTGCGACCTGTAGGCCTGAAGATACCTGTGTAGAGAAGATGATGAAGAATTGTCAGTTTTAGATGTGGGGGGAAAACCCCAAATACGGAAACCCACTCAATCAGAGGGACTGAAAACCCAATCCACATGCAAGGCTCCGGTCCGGGATTCGAACCGGGGTCCACAGAGGTGAAAGGCAGGGGAAGAAACCACTAGCCAACTTGAATGTTTAAATAATCGTGGCACTGGATTCCTTGCAGACATCGCCATCGCTGAGGCTAAACAATGGAACCACCTACATGTGTTGCACCTCACACAACTATCAGCCAATAAGAGGTCTTCCTCTGATGTCAGTGAGGGCGCTGTTTGAGCTTGTGCCATCATATGCAAGGAGTCTAAGAAGGACTGAGGCAGTGTGGAGCCAACAAAAACTCATATTGGTTGACTTTGACAAATTGTGGCATGTTTGATAATCACCTGTTGGTAGCAATAGGGATCCTACAGAATCTCCTCTTGATTGATATTGAAGCATTGAGGCAGCATGGATCATGAAATACAATATTGGTTAATGTTGAAGGACTGTGGCAGAACGGAGCCTACAAAAAACTCAAACTGGCTGATTTTGAAGGATTGATGCAGCTGTCTGCAGTTAACATCAAGTTAGCCTTGAAGAGACTTTAGCTTATCAAGAAACGTCATTGGTGTGTCGATAATTGATATTACATGTTGCCCATCGCTCATCAATCCTTATTCTGCTCATTACACTTTTCATCACAAAGGCTCTGCAGAGGTCACGACCTCACTGTATCGGACAAATTTACAGAGCATGTGTTGAGTGACAGGCACTTCCATTAGTCATCGACATATTGATGACACCCTGAAGACCCAAGATTTCTTTTACATCTAAAGATATTAAACTAAAGACAAAGTACATAGTTGGAAATAAAAATGTTAATTATCACTTATTATGATCTGCAAGCTTGTACCAATCCTACAGAAATTTTTATTTTATAAGGTGGAAATAAAAGTCAAAGTTATCAGTTTTAATTCGAAAGCTCACTGATTATAGCTAATACAAGTATCAATCGCTGTGTGCCCGGCAACGGGAATAAGGCCTTACGCCCTTTTGCCGGGAACATAAAGTAGTTTGTCCCAGTAACAAAAGGACGTAAGCAACAAAATGGCCCATGACATGAAAAATATGTCACTTTTGTTAGTTTTTTTGCTAGAATTACCCTGAAGACATGTTTCCCCATTCCCCATGCAGAATTTAACCTTTCTAGAATGACTTTCGCATGGCAACAAATTGACCAAACTTTCCCGCTCATAATTCCCGCTCAGGATGGGAGTTAATTTACTCTTCAAAAAAAAAATAAATAAATAAATAAAATAAAATAAGAAAATAAACACCTGGCATACTTTCCCTTTAAATGTTGCAAATTCTCTTTGAATGTCAAAGAAGAGAGGGCATCCTGACTGGGGATATCCCAGGAGCATGGTACCCCGATGGGAGGTCTTGAACAAGGTACATGTATGTACATCCTTCCCTTGCCTTGTGAAGGCTGTTCCTGAGGTAGCCCCCTTCCCCTTCAAAAGGTATTCCCCTATGTCAAAGACGTCAGTTTAGTTTTTCTTTCCCCAAAAAATATCAGAGCACACTGATCCAATTTTCAGTTCTTTCACCAAATATTGATTTCATAATTTGACAGCAATTCCATGATCACTCACAACACACTGACCACCATAACCACATGTACATCCAGAAAATCTGGTTTTCTCAATGATTTTTGTGACTTGATACTGTGTGCAGAAGGCAAAATGCCAGGTAAAAGGGCGTAAGCAAATAATGTGGAATATTGGTTTCAAGCTGACTGAATGTGAAAAGTTTAAGCATTTTTCAACCATTCATAAGTCATTATCGGAAAGTTAAAAAGGAATGGAATAAACATGTCTTCTTCATTTATTTTCAAAGAAGTTGTTTAATTACTTGGGACAAACTTTATGACTTGGGACAAATTTAATGTCTTGGGACAGACTGTTGCACTTTGTGTGCCCATCAGATGGTTGCAAAACCTTTTAAAAAAATTCACAAAAATTAAAATCTAAAAAAAATTAACATGTATTAAAATGGGAAATTTTTGGTCATCAAAGACCAAATTTCAACTTTCAATATAAGAAATTCATTCTGAAAATAAGACTTCTGATGCCTAACCCTAACCAGCATGTACAGTGTATGTGAGTATATCAAGGAAATGCCCTTACATGCCTTAAGACATTTCCACAGTTCTCTGTTGAAAAACTTCCTTAGTTTGTAGTTGTACCGCTACCAAGCAAGGCATCAAATCCTCTTTGGATTATCACGGTCACTACCGTCACTGTCACAACGTGGCTATTACAACAGCCTCCATGATTAGATTTAGCCAAATATGTCATTCAGCGTTCTCCCTTTCACCAGTTGGGCGCCAGCTGACATGTATCCACAAAAAATATTTCTCAGGCCAGCAAACGCGCGACGTTAAAACATGCCATTGTGTAAAATCGGAACACCAGAACAAAGGTCGCCTGGACTTTACAATGCTAAATGCACACAGAGCACACTTACATCGTCTCTAATGCTTTGCTTCACCTACACAAAGAGAAAACATCGTCTTGAATATTTCGCCAATTTTTGGCTATTGTACAGTGGTTTTTATGTGATCCCCCGGCACCCCCTCCACCCTGCCCAGCAACAAGCACCCCAAAGAAACACCCCAACACTCAAAGAAAAACACGTCAAGCATCACTGCTTTCCCGTCTTAGGGACAAGAGCTTCCCGTAACTTAGAAATTACATGTTGATAATAATAAATTAATCCGGCGATTTAATGATGTTGTACCATCCCTTTCAACTTGGATTACCCGACTTGCAAATAACACTAATTGAATTTAAAGTTGACCTCAACCTGTCACCGAATAATAAACAGACATGTCATCTTCAAATTCTCCACGATCTCAAAAACACCAAACAAGTGTCACATTGGTAAAAGTGAAGACATTTGACGAATATGGAAATTCCTGAAGAGGAATGGCTAGCAGGCCTGGGTTCCCCGTTAATCTAGACGCAGAACCTCCCAGATGTTACCATTCAGGAGGGTTTACAGATTCTGCACATCTCCAGAAATATAAAACTACATGTTTGGACCCAAATGTGGAATACTTCTTTCTCCCTCTGGTGAATGCTTTACTTCTTTCGAGGAAATTTGAAAGACTCAAAGCGATTTTGAAAAAAATCCTGAAATCGGGAAAAATCCTGAGAACTCACACGCCTGTGATAATCAGGCCTGGTACTTCATTCTTGCAAGGGCGAGGCAGTTTTGCCTTAGTAAAGGGCAACTCTATAAGGATGAATTTGTACCAGAACATTTCAAGGGGCATCAAGGCAGTGGTTGGGGTATAATAATAATTATAACAATTTGGGAGGCTAATCATCCTTACTGAGAAGCTAAATTGCATAGGACGCGGCTACATGTGTTTGAGCTCCAGGCATTCGAGGGTGCCTTCGGCAGCCAGCCACATCAACCCATGACCACGGAGCACAGCCTGAGATTGAAAGTGTTTGGTTTTCCCGGAGGGAGGAAAGCCGGACGGCCTGGAGAAAAACCTTTGTGGCACAGGAGAGACCCAACGCACAACTCTACTCACATGTATGGCCCTAGCCGTGAATCGAACCAGGGACACATTGGTTTGAGGCAAGCGCTTTACGCACACGCCAACCATTGCCTTCCTGGTGTATCTAATCTGAGTCATGAAAGTTGGTTAGTTCATTTTGAAATTTACTTCAAAATCATACCATTGGACATGTCTGTCACTCCAGGCATAAGTGTCAAATTGGAAAACTGGTCCAGCTACATTCTAATCTGTACACAAATCTTTTTTTATATGACGGAAGGTGGGTGGGCAGAAATGTTTTCATGAGGTGGGCTGGCATTTCCTGAAGTCTACCGCTCCACAAGATGGGGAGGGGGAGGGGTAGCACGGATATGCTTTGAAGCGTTACGTGTGGACAGAGTCGATAGGGTAAATGTACAGCTGAGCCCCCATTTCCTTAACGTCAATGGAAGGCGCGACTTTCGGTATTATTTCTCTCTCTTTTCCTCATTTTTTGCTCTTTTTATTTTGTTTAATACTTTCAAGTCAATGAAACATTGCAAACCCATAGGGGATAGGGACAAATTTCCATGGAAATTTCAAAATTTCCATTGAGACAAATTTCCATGGTACTATGTACATGCATGTTGTGAAAATACATGTACTACTTACTACTACTACTAACTAGTTTGTATTTACCGCTTTATCTACGCATGTCTAAAACTGTTTATTACTGAGTCCAGTGCGCTTGACCGCTCCGCCACGACACTTCACTATTCCCTATTTTCATAGAGATAGAATCACTAAAAGGAAAGCGTAAGGAGTATCAACTGTATCTCACCTGTGTTTCATACTAATTTGATTATTTTAAAAGGACATCGTTGGTTTTTGGAAGAGTAAATCATTTTGATATAACACACCACACAATGAAGAAAACATGTTTCCTCATCGATTCTGTGAATGCTCTTATTGTAATCATTTGATTAGCACTCAATACTCGTTGTACTCGTTTTGCAGCGTTTTCCAAGGGAAACCATTCAACGAAACAGATTTATAGATTTGAGCCCCGTTTTCTTAATACGCTTTTGCTAAAGGCTGGTTTATAGTCGGTCATGCGATGGTTGCACGGCGGTAAAATTGATGCGCGGCGATGACGCCTAACTGACCATAGAGTGTCGTGGCCGAGCGGTCAGTAGATCGGGCTCAAGTTCTGGTGGCTAAGTCATCAGGATGTGGGTTTGAATCCCGGTCATGACACGTATGTTCTTGAGCAAGACAATTAACTATAATTGCTTCAAACTGGGGAAGAGGCAGTTATGTTTGTCTCACTACGGATTCATTTACCCCTCCCTGTTCTTAGCTGTGCTGTGAAGAGACTCGTGTTTATATCTTGCCATGTCTTATTTCTGCACGTTGGAGCAGGTTTCTATCCCTTCAAAAAGTAGCCCACACCTCGAGTGGCTCTTGGACCTTGTGATAAGCGAGTTGCATAAAATAAAAAAAAATAAAAAAATAGACTGCAATGAAAAGGCTCAACGTCCAGCGATAGCAGCGTCCACCAATTATCATCCCGCGACCAACTACATGTATAAAATTTGCCATAAGAAGCTCTAGATGTGAGAACAGGTAACACAGAACCGAGCCAACCAAGGCTAGGCCCCACTGATGATCTTAAAAAAAACCTCAAAATACGTATAACCACTACAGAAAAAAATTGCACTATTTCCAGCAGAAGGAAAAGCTATTGACAAAGGTCAGAACAGAGTTCATGTTCAGTAGTTTGTCATAGACCGGCAGCCATGATGATTATTCCTTCTGATGCCAATCTTCTGATTAATGCAGTTAGCTGCTGGCTGCTAGCTGCTGGCTTTGGTTATTAAAGAAATCAAACACCTTTTGGTAAAAATGTCATTATTAAAGGGGTTACATTTATCCATGGACATGTTCGCTCCATAAATTTCAAGGGTATTAAAGTATGCTGTTTCAATGTATATTTGGTTTGCGGTAACACCATATAATTATATATCTACTTTGCTATATACAGTCGGTTGATCTTGTGAGAACTTGTCCTGTTATTATTCTACTACCGCGGAGTAGATTTCGGAATTCGGGGGGGGGGGGGGGGACGACTTGGTTCTGAAAAGAACTGTCCTGCTTTTTAAGTACTACCTGGGGAGGTAGGAAATCGGCGGGGAATACTACTAATTTTGCTTAGTGGATCGAGGGGACTTTTCGAATCACTTCACTGCCGCAGAGTGAGTTTATTTACTGGTCTCAATGTTTCGACTAGCCTGCTCTAGTCATCATCACTTGTCCCCCCTGAATTCCAAAATCTACTCCACGGTAGTAGCACAGTAACGGGACAAGTTCTCCCAAGAACAATCTATTGTATAGCAAAGTAGATATATTTGTTATCACTTGGTGTTACCGCAAACCAAATATACATTAAAACTTCATCATGCGATACCTCAGAACCTATTATGCTGTTTCAGTTTGTTTTCCTCCAGTATATGTCTCAAATTTGGAATTTGTGTGATTTTCCGTCATCATTTTGCAACCCCAACCCCTCCTCCTCAACTTTTTATTCACCAAAATGCCAGAAAATTAAGGTAATCTGTCTGGTGGCGAAATGCGTCATCGGATGAATGAAGGGTTTGTTTACGCTTTGCGCAGGGTCACTTCCTTTATGTGCTGAAGCACGTCTTTTCAACGTACTATTGTATACTAATTTTGTCCAACTATAAAAACTTTGTTTTTGATTAAAAACTAGAAAATTGACAATGCCGACTTGATGTACTGAAATTGTATAGTAAAAATACGTAGTTGTGTTCCTGGATAAAAATTAACTCTCTAGGCATACATGTAAATGTTTCAGTACGCAAATACCTTTACAGACCAGACATATTTTTTTGTAAAATCTTTGCCATGTGCTCAGACATGGCTGATTTTGCAGAATTTTTTTAACATGCCCTTTTTCCAGTAAAGACATCATGCAAAATATTGAAAAAAAAAACCCAAACTTTGTTTTGTTTTAGAAATCTTGATAGCATGTTGTATGTAACATACAATAATGTACAAAACTCAGAAAGCTATAAATGAAGGACAGGTTTTTAACAATAACCTTTTTGGTTGAGTGGAAGTACATTGTAGGTCAAATCTTACTGCCTGTTTGTGGCCTTTAACCAGTTGGCGCTGGATGACCTGTATACAAGCAAATGTTTCCCCTGCCTGGAAACGGAAGATGTGTAAAGACCCCATTTTGTAGTTTCGGAATAACGGAGCTAAGGTCACTGGTCATTCAACTACGGAGCGTGCACAGACCACACACAGGCCGTCTAACGCTTCATTTTCACCAACACAAGGGAAAAAAAAGGTCTGGAATATATTGGCGTTTTCTGGCCATTGAGAGGTGGTTTTGTGTGATCCCCAATTATCATGATTACAGACCTCTGTCCTTATGTTCCAAGAAGAGGATTACGAGGCACCGAGAGGCTTCCACCATTGTTTATTCATTGTATTTCAGCTCAATCAAGGTATGTCAGAGTAAGCCGGCAATCGAGCCATGGTTCCGTGTTTAGCGCCACTCCTATGCCGTAGGTAACGGCCGATGTTTTGAAATTCAGGGTGCATGAGTTTGACATTTTCTCCGTCGAGATACAAAACAGACGATCCAATAAAGGGAATGTTTTCTTGGCTTTGTCAAGTCAGGGTTTCTTTGTGCCAGCGGGACTCTCAAAGACAAATGACACCGGCAATTCCACCCAAAAAATCCTGCCAGGGGGCTGGTACCAAAAAAAAAAAAAAAAAAAAAAAAAAAGGAAAAGAATCCTGACGGCAACTGGTTAAGAAAATAAATTAATGTGGTGGAAATATTGCAGTGATTTACAGACCCTGGGCGGTGTCGAGTGTGGCCCATTTTCCAGTTTCTGAGAAACCTGGAAGATTTTCATTTCAATACAGGTAGGAGGGCAAGTCTTTGTTTTAAAAAAACAGCGTCAGGTTACATTGCTTCAAAAGATGCACAGCAAGGTCACTTTCTCAATCAGCAATCAGTTATAATCGTTTGCCTCAAAGGTGAACGAAACTCAAGAAAAAACGTTTCTCAGGGTCATTGACACTTGAAACATTTCTAATGAACGTGAGGATTTTAAACAGTTATTTGAAAAATTTCCAAGGTGCAGCCGTTCCAAAGGCAGTGCTGTAAAGTCCCTTTAAAATTTCCCTTTTTCTGGGGTTCAAGGAGGTAGGCTAGGTTAGATGAACACCGCCGAAATATAAACAAGATTTCATTAAGGAGTCTTAGGTGATCTTTGACCTCATACACTTTCAAAAGTACTCTGATAATTGGAATTATGGGAAGGGTCGTGACCCCAATCACAGCATGGGGGAGAGTAATTTACAAGGTTCTGAAAGTCGGGATGGTGTGTAGTTTAAGATGGTTACACTGTCAGTGATAAATACCATGCAATGGTTAAATTGAGAGGGTATGTCATTAAGGACATTCTAGGTACCAGACAAGGTCAACATGTTGAGAACAAGGTCATAGATCACAGGGTCATGTGGTACCTTGTAACACTCTCTCTGTGGTCATAAAGTAAACTTTGTAGGAATGAACATATCCAAACCTGGGAACCAAGAACTGTACATTTAGCGTATACAGGTTGCGACCAAAGTTGTCTGGGGGTTTTTTTCTTCAGGAGAATCTAATCATAATAGTACTTGTATTTTCCTAAGTGGACACCTTGTATGACGTAACTTGTATCATCACATGTTTACAAAAGAGCCACAGAGCCTGGACTTTCTACAGGAAAGATTTGCACACAGCTCAATGGAAGAAAACATTGGAGACTGCACTGTCTAATTTTTTTATCAACTTGTGACGAAAGATGGCACATCTCAAAACTTGTTCAGCTGATTGCTTTTATAACTCTTGAATTCATGTGGAAAATATGACACAAAATGTAAAAATGCCCATATGACCAGTGTAGTATCCTGCCTACCAGAAAGGCCCTGGAATGTATAAAGTCACCCCTTTTTTGTAAACGAGGGTTACATGGTCTATTGGTTCTCTTAAAATTCTCCAGTATTTCGGTTGCCAACTTTAGCAGATCTAGAAAAATGATCACCTTTCAGTGCGGAAATTTGAAGTTAACAATAATCAGGATGAGGGAACATAGTGCACTATCTTACATCCCCAGGTCCGTCAGGTGTTTAAAAACACATAGGCCCCTACATGCTAAGCGCATCAAAATGCATCACATTCGAAAAACAAACCCTGCCTGTGCTATATGCAGCAAAATGCAATCTGAGCAACCTGAAGTGAACTGGTGAAGTGAAATGGTTTATGTGCCAGCCTTGGCACTTTGCAGTAACCTTGCTACATGTATGCGCCCATGACGTTTGCTGGGAACTTCACTTTGCAATCCGGGGCCCCTGTGTACCGTGCTGAATGCAACAAAATGACACAGAGTAGGGCCTATGGGGTTTAGAGTTGATAGCTAAAATTGCAACATAATATAGCTTTTTCCAACTCAGGTATTTTGTTACATTTAACAGGGTAGTGGTTCTAACCTTGTCAGTGTTTTCAAAATCATTTTTCATTACTAACCTTTAAAACCTCTACAAGAACAGAAGTCTTTCTGTGTTTTATATTTTTGTTTTTGAAGCAGACAAACAATGTCCTTGTCCCACAATTATTTTTCGTCACTAACTTTTTCAAGCCTACAGAAGTATTTATGTATTTTTTGTTTGTTTTTTTGAAGCTAACAAACAACATTCTTGTCTCAATTGATTGGGTCAATAAAACAAAAACTGTGCGATTATATCCTGGTAAATTTGAGCCATGAACTAAAATTAAGCGGTGAGTTAAATGTGCCAAGAATCAATAACAACAATAAATTCAATTGAATGAAAGTGTCATTGAACCAGGAAAAATTGATTGATAAATTAATGATTTGAAAGGGGAATTAGATATTCAAAGTTTCTAAATGGTGCAATAAAACAAATGACACTGGAAACACTTTTAAACCTCACACTTCATAATAATCCTGAAAGATGTTTTAAATGTGTTACACTTTTAAATTTTGCTTGGCTATGTGTGTTTTTTTTGAAAGGTTTTGTTCTTTTCAAGCATTTTGTTTTTGTTGAAGTTAAGATTTTATACATTTGGATGAAATTCACAATGTGAGAGCAAACGTCGATGGATGGACACAGCAAAATATAAATTGGATGAACTAGTTTCTGATGAATTAAGTGCCGAATTGTTTGGCAAACTCATTGAGAGGTGAACGATCCATGGTTAAATAAATAAAATAAATAAATAAATAACTAACATTATCAAACAGCACTTTAATACCTAAACTTGGCAAAACAGGTCTTGCTCTTAAGCATCCCTCAACATTACAATGTACATAAAAGTGAATGTACTTTTTTGACTGTTGTCGTCATATTATCTCAGTCATTTTTTGTAGGGTCACTGAATACGTAAAGTACCATGTTGATAAAAACGACATATGAGTAGGCCTGATACTTCACGAAGGCAATGGAGGCAATTGCCTCCATGCCCCTTTGTCATCGCCTTGGTGCCATTGAAATGTTCCTGTAGAAATTTTACAATTTCCTTATAGAGGTGTGTCCTTTATCAAGAAGAAAATGCCTTGGTGCCCTTGCCCTTTCAAGAACGACGCAATCAGGCCTCCATGAGCTTTGGTGGTTTAAGGATTTCAGTTGTCGCATGTAAGATATACGGTTTTAACATCAATATGCCAAAAAAAAAAAACCCCAAAAAACAAAAAAAAACAGCACAAACAAAAAACTTGTGCTTAAAGCTTTTATTCTTGTTGAAAAGCCTTCACACTTTGGTGTGAGCCCCACTTACTATTCACCAAAACACACAAACACTGCCCTGTCCAACAGACTTGTTGCATGGTGAACAATACAACCACAACCAGCTGTGTGGATGTTGAATCAAAGAGCAAGGGTCTTAATGGTTGTGTGTACACCAACCACAGGGAAAGGGTGTATTTCACATGATCATATCAATGTACTTCTTTGGTAATAATCCGCATACTTGTTGTAAACAGAACAACTTTACTGTTAATGGCCACTCACATTGACCCTAGCAAAGTCTTTCTCATAGGCTGAAAACATAAACAACAGGACTTTCTCATTCAACAGAATTAAAACATGAACAGGAAATCGATTGATTCCTGTGTAAAGATTGACTGAAAGCAACTGCTCTGTTGGTTGATACAGCAGACTTGTTTGAGAAAATTATGAATGAATATGGACGATTTAAAAAAAAGAGGAACATAGTCAAAGAAACATCCTTTCTAAGCATTTAGAAATATAACACTAACAAGTAATTTGTCATCCACTGATTTTTCAAAAACGGGAGTACCACAAGACACGTTTTGCTGCCCTGTAACTTGTAACCCACTTAATAGGGGAAGAGGCAGTGATGTTTGTCTCGCAACGGATTCATTTACCCCTCCCTGTTCTTAGCTGTGCTGTGAAGAGACTCACGTTTATATCTCGCCATGTCTTGTTTCTGCGCATTGGAGCAGGTTTCTAGCCCTTCAAAAAGTAGCCCACACCTCGAGTGGCCTTTCGGCCTTGTGATGGGCGAATAATTGCATAAAAAAACTTTTAAAAACTTTTTAAAAACGAGTTCTCCAAAAACAGGAGTACCAGTTAAGACAAGTTTTGCTGGTAAGCTATTCTTTTATGTTTGGTAAGCTATTCTATTATGTTTCTTGAGGTCAAGAGGATGTAAATTTATACATGAAATAATGTACTTTTCACAAGATTATTTTTCAAAACCTTTCAGACCAGGAGTTCAGACAGACTAAGGAATGAAATGAATTCAAATTTGATGATAAAAAAATTAAAAAAAAAAAAAAAAAAAAAAAAAAAGCGGTAAAAAATGCCTCACTGACAATTATTTTACATGTTTTACATGAATATCTAAGAAACGTGCCTTGATACAAAAACAGGGGTTTAAAAAGGACACACAGAAGTCCCTTAGCACGATGGTTGAGGAATAAAAAAAATTAAACCCTTTCTAAAAAGAATGATCCCACACAAAAAAACAAATCAACTACATGAGAGTGGCCCATTTATCTTGAAATCAGTTACATGCTGGAGTACTCTTGGGGAAACCTTACATGTATTCAATCAATATTGGCTGTCTTAGCTGTCACTCAATCCGGCAATGAATTTGCACATAAGTTTCCTTCCACATCTCAAACAGTCTTTTGCTTGATCACTGTCCCTGCGTTCTACAAGGGCTTGAATTAAAAATAACAAATCTCCTCCAATTTTACAGAGCTGCTTTCACAAAGCATAAAAATAAAGCAGGATACCAGTCACAAACAGCACATGTGGAATGGTATTTTGGCTGGTGGTAACCTTATTCTGGTGAGCAAAATTATTTTGGGTTTAGCTACTTTTTGTGCTAAAGCAGCTCCATGAAATTAGGCCTTGACAATTTTATGATTTTGTATATTATTTGTAATTTTTACCAATACACCGATTCACAGGCATTTTTTTTCCTCGGGTGGGATTCGAACCCACGACCACCGCCATTCTAGAGCAGATGTCTCACCAACTAGACTACCGAGACTGCCCGATAGCTACAGGCAGTTCGAATCCTATAAGCAGCGGGTACCGCAACCATTAGAGAAGATGTTAATTTTTGCATCGGGGATAAAGAATATTATTTGCAATTTTTACCCCTACCCTGATGTGTGTTAAGCACTGCATATTCAGTACTTTCCCAAGTCCCTTGAAAAAAATTCACAGGTATTTTTCCTCATTATTTTGCTTACCAGAATATGTTTACGAGCCAATTTACCCTGTTTTATGTACTGATTGCAACCGGTATCCTGCTTATTTTTGCTCAGAAGAAAATTGTTAAGCACTATTTTCTGCTCAAGCAGCTCTATGAAATTGGGCCCAGGACCAGAATTTGTTTTTTTCTAGAATTAAACTTACATTTTTTAAAAATATGTGCTGAACTATTAGGAGAAGGTATCGAATTGAGAAGATTTAGCGTTCACCCAATTCACCTGACGTCATCATCACAATAATCTTGGTTGTTATTTGTGCTTTTTACCCATACACCAATGTGTGTTAAGCACTGCATAGTGCAAGGGGTCTACATTGAACATTAGTAAACCTTCAAAAGTAGGCATTTGGAAAACCACTAGACTGCCGGTCTCCTTTGGATGCCGGGTTGCTTTCCAAGTTCTAAAAATACTGAACTCTGGCCAGTCGTCCAGTGGTTAATTTAAACCTTCCTTACAACCCTCAGGCATTTTTGGGAGGTTTGATGGGGGGGGGGTCAGTATTGCAGGGTCGTCTGTGGACTTCATACTTTCATCTCACACAAATTAACATATGCACAGAGCATACTCATAACTTTTTCTTTCACTGGCTAACAACGGGACAAGACAAGCTTGACTTTTCTTGAGTCTGACAGAGTTTCCACAGATCTTTAAACCGTTTCGTTTTAGATCACAGTAAATAAACCCTGTTTACAAGCCTTGCCATGGTACATGTGAATGATATTTTTAACACCATGATGAGTGTGACACTTTAATATTAAACCATGTTAAGCAATTTGTGCATGCAGCAATTCATTGAGAATAACTGCTCACATTTATAGGTCATGTCACACGTGGCAATTTACAGGCAGCCAGCTCCAGGCAATCTCCAATGAGAAAATTCATTCACATAATTTCAGTTTTCTAATTTTTTTTTTTTTGGGGGAGGGGATAGTAAGTTACAGCTAGAAGATTGTTTCTCGTGCTGTCATTCTGTTCCGTCTGCATGCAGTGCAGTTGGTTGCCTCCAAGTTGCCCGGAAAAATTGCCCTGTGTGACGTGGCCTTAGAAAGCAATTCATCATTCATTTGGATCACCGAGAAAGAAATCTAACTAGTCTGTGTGTTTGAAATAATAGTGGAATTTGGCCAGAGGACCAATGCTAAGATAAAACACTGAATGATTTTATACCTTCCCCATGAGCATTCCTTAACGTCAAAACGTAGCACATCATTCAACATGTTCTTCCTCCTGTAGATTCGAAACAAAACAAAGTTACAATCATTATCTATGAAAACATAGAATTAGCTGTTGGTGACTGACCAAAATGAACCTATGGTTTAAATTAATGGCCTTGTGTTTCAACCCAAGTGGTTCTTTCCCAAAGGCCATTCAGAAAGACTCTGCTAGGGTCGAAACATGAGTACATTGAACAGTTCTTGCAATAACTATTTGTGCTTGGTTTAAAATGTGTACAACTGCACTGTATCTACGTCAAAGCACCTCCAGTTGAAACCCATATAGCGGTGCCCTACTTATCATAGAAAAATTTATTGGATACATTTTACAAAATTTCCAGAGAATCTATGATCTAGATGTGACGAAGAACCCACTTATTGACAATGTTGCTTCCAAAGGCAGTAATTAGGCTATCTACATGGCATGGATTATCTCCCGATCTGAACTTGAGCATAACTATATTCCTGTCCGTCCTCTTCATTCTGCTGGCTAATCTTTACTGACGCAAACTACTGTTTCTTCAACATTGTATGGTCAAAGAACATTCACCTTCATTGCACCTTCATTGTGGACATGGTGCAATCACTTACATGTACCACTTCATATTCATCAAGCTGACTCTGTTCTGTTTGTTGACAGGACTTTTAAAGACTCACTTGTTTGAATCTACATTTTCGCTACTTTAATTTATTAGCATTTTTGTTTGATGTTCTGTGTTATTGCGCATAAAGGCTCCTGCATTATGCGCCAATGTCTGGTATTGTTATCATTAGGGCCTATCATTATCTTAGAAAATTGTTAAACCTATCAGTACCTAATGTGTTCTACCGCTGCCTTGAACTAGCTGAGAGCAAATGATTTGAGGGCACAGTATAAAATCCATAAAATTAAAGCAAATCCGTGTTACAGATTTTGGAGGATTTGAACTGACTATATATTTATTCAAGTAACCTCAATATAGATTCAATTTTGGGTTGAACAAAGAAAAAATGACTAGAACATTTGAACCTGCGACCTCCGGATTAACGTTCCGGCGCTAGACCAACTGAGCTATCTAGCCCTAATGTTGGCGGTCTCCCTATTTTGTCAATATCTTTGTTCGGGTGCAGGTCAGAGACCATTCTACCTGAAACTGCCAGGGATCACACTTAAGTTTACTGCACAACCTGGGAAGCAGCAGGACAAGGAACACCTTAAAAGGTGATGCAACTTTTTATTTAAAACATCAAGAAATAAACCAAAAACCCTTTTTTTTTTTTTTTTACTCATAATACATTCGAAACAAATTAATTTTGGAGGATTTGAGATTATGGTCAGAGCATAGAGCAAGGACCTGCTCTATGGTCTGAGTTACTTTTAAGTGTCTTCAGAGAACTGCTAAATATCCATCTAACCCTAAAAATAAAACATTGACACACAATCAAAGAGCTACATGCCTACATGCCTACATGTATTTATTGTTGGAGCGTGAATTACACATCGGTGTCATTTCAGCAAGTGAATGCTTTGTTTTCAATTGATAGCAATGGTCATTGTCTTCACTGATCTGCGCTGATCTATTGTTGTATCAAAAGAGTTATGCAGAAATGGCCTCCAGTAAGATTTCACATTTCAGCCTAATTTCCTCGGCACTCTATAATCTTTGCACACAATGCACCATTGCAGTAAAGAAAGCCTCAGCAGAGAACAAGAACACCTCAGTAAATATGCAGCTGATGTATCCAGTTGCACAATTCAAATTGCTTGCTTTCTTTTTTTTTGTTACTGTTGTTTCATTGCTCAGTAATCAATCCGATCCCCGGGAAATAATTATATGCAGTTCTGAAACCAAACTGTTTTCATTGTTTTTATTTGCTGAGAGACGACTCACCCATTGTCACCACCGAATACATAAATAGCATCTTTGTAGGCCACTGCCGTATGTTTACTACGCCTGTATAAGTGGGAAAAAAAACAACACAACAACATTGATTCATTATATGCTTTAACAGTGATATATGATGTCGATTTAAACAAATTCTTCAAAATATTTTGTTAGTACTTCATTGTTCAAGCAGTTTGACCCCCAAAAGAGTTAAGTTCAAGGTTTTGAACTGTGTTGTTCAATTTCCAATGGTACAGTATCTGAAAAACTACAAATGAGAAAATCAGCTCATCAGCTGAAGTTGCACGCCTGGTTGATGTTTGAATCCTAGCTAACTCTATTAGATATGGAACTTGCATCATCCTGTGATGGCAAAAATAGACTGTTAAGCTACATGTGTACTCTTCAAGGTTTTTTCAAACAGCTTAGGGAACATTTTGGACTTCTTGAACTTGAATGCGAAACCATTACCTTAAATTGGGAAGAGATGCTGAATCTGACAGCCAGTTTTTCATTTATTAAAACCACAGATGTATTGAGAGAGTTACGACAACTTGTGATTAAAAGCCATTTTTGGTCACCCCCCCCCCCCCCCCCCGGCAAAAAAAAAAGGAGTTGCACACACAGGGTGCCAGACTAGACTGCACATTGAGTTGTGTTACATTTGGACCGAAAATTGCTTCCAGCAACCACGTGACAAAAGAAAACTGGTTCCTTCAAGTTGCAACTCTCGGAATACACAGCTCCGATTAAGTCAAAAATAGTGTAGTTTATGAATGAATGTAGAGAAGATTTTTGTTACTTTTTAAACATAATGATTGAAAAAGTGCAGTTTAATATGTCACTATTCAACATTATAAAGGCCAAACAACCAAAAAATTACAACTACAAATACTACTCTCGTATACAGCACTCTTACCATAAATTAATGTAATAGAAAAGGAAATCAAGTGACAACGAAACTAGTTGCGATGATCATAACCCTCCATCCTCTCGACCGTCGGCAGGATGGAGGGTTACGATCATCGCAACTACAACGAAACTCCTCAATTCCCCCATTGGAATGTACACAAAATAAAATTGAAAATTAGAAAATAATAAATCCCTCTGCAAGCTGCAGCATAACGTTACGGTCGCAGTTTTTTTTAAGCCTAGGTATTTCGCTCTGTCATAACAACTAAGGAAAAACCAAGTAGACCACAACAAGTTGGTAATCTTCAACAAGGAAACTTGGCATGCTAAGTTAGTAAAGAAAATGTACACGAAATAAACATGGTCGAGAGAGAAAGATTTTACGCACCGAGCACCAACAAATTCATCACAATCCGGCATTCGTCTCCATCGGTGGACGGTCTCAAACGGTCCGGTGTCGATGGACACTTCTTGCCAAGTATGACTACTACTTGCCATAGTATGTCTTCAGAAACTTATGCCTTAATCTCGAGAAATTCCCCAAATTTGATGAGTTCACTTTGGATAGAGATGTTTTCCTTTTCACACGGAAGCTGCCATGTTGTTTGAGTGACTGCGCATGCTTGTCTTAAAAAAAAATCAACATTAGACTCGCACATAAGTACTTCGAGTTGTAATAAACGATGGTGGAGTGGCCGCTTGACCTCGGGTCCCAAACATTTACCGTACATGGCTTTTAAAAAATCAATGAGGCAATTTAACAATTTTGACGATTTTAAACGAATAAAGAAAATATACATTTCAACGGTGAAAAATCATCGAATTGAACAAGGAAGTTTTCCCCCATGTGACTTGGTAACAAAAAAAAGCATATAATTGGTGTGTGATACGAAACGACCGATGAAGTCATTTGTTATTTTTACATTTATTTTAATGCGTGTCAATATTCACTGCTAGGTTTCCGAGGATACGGTACGATCATGGAGGAAGGAAGACACCTCCATGGTACGATATAGCCTCATTCACGTCCGGCTACCCACCAGCCACTTCAGACAGTTTTCGTGGAACAAGACGAGCATTGTTTTAAGCCCCAAGCAACCTGTCGCATAGTTGGCCAATTAGGACCGTCTCTCAAGGTCCCCAGCTAGAAGGATCACCTTCGGTCCGCTTGACCTGGCCCTTAGCTCTTCCTTGGGCAAAGAGGTTCATCTTTCATAGCTCTGTGGCTCTTAGTGTTAATTGTGCACTGTGACACCCCTGCAAGACACAACGGTCTTTGATAAAATAATGTTAAATTTGCATCGAGTTTAAAGAATACTATGTAGTTGTGCTTTACCGACACACCGATGTATATTAAGCACTGTATACTCAGTGCCCCGAGTCCAGTGGAAAAACAATCAACTTGCATATTTACTTGGATGGGATATAGGAACCCACGATCAGGGGTTGCCCTTAACTTTTTAAATAACTAGCCAGCAGGACTAGTTAGCTTGTCATTATACTGTTCCGTCAGCATTTTCACTGGTCCATATTTCGCGCCGTGTTTTAACACTGAAGTAGCCAACCGGACCACTAGGAGAGAATTTTCACTGGTCCGATCCTCAGGTGTTTTAACTAGCATTTGACCACTCATAAGGGAGAACGCTGACTATCTTTGCCATTCTAGAGCAGATGTCTGACCATAGAGCAAGGACAGATTATGTCCTTCTTACCAACTAGACCACCGAGATTGCTCGCAGCCAGAGGCGATCCTATAGTTTAGCAGCGCCGCAACGATATACATTGTACATGTAATAGCTATTAAATTCGCGTCGGGATAAAGAATATTTTGTGTTTTACCCGCACACCGATGTGTGTTTTAAAACGCTGTATTCAATTCCTGAGTCATGTGGGGAAAAAGCACAGGCATGTTTATACTCGGGTGGGATTCGAACCCACGACCTTTGCCACAGCAGATTTGTCTGTGACTGTATAGGCTCATTCGTTAGGTCATTGTATTTCCTTTCCTCTATGGTCATAGCAAACACTGGTTTTTATTACCAATATAGGTCCTAATATAACTAGAGATGGATCCATGTTCTATAAATAAAAACACTCCCCACGGCGACCGACCAACAAAAATTATTCCTCCCCGACTCGTGATCATTCCCTAGCCCAAGGAACCATGAAGGAATTCCTTCCTGCCCGAACACTGAGACAAACTTCGATTTCGAAAGGGGTGTAGGGAGGCGTCCATCTGGGGACCCTGGATTTGCCTACCAGTGGGGCTGATGGTTTGTGCCTACCACTGGTTCGCTATATAGGCCCCACTCCTTTTTGGGAATTTTAAAGGTCGTACTATTCGACCGTTCAAGCCAAAATAAAAAAAGAAGTACAGCACCCCAGTATACGACCGTCCAAGTCCATTTTCTAAAAAGGAGTAGTCCGAGAGCGCCCTAGTTACTGTGTCTCACAGAGCTACTGTTTGTGTCCTTGCTTGTGGTGTCTTCGTTGCCATCCCATCCGCCATTATGGCGAGTTTCTCATGGACTAAACACGGATCCGATGCACAGATCCTCTCTCCATGAATGTCTGGTGGTAACCCTTCGTCAGTAAAACAACTAAAATCTATAACCACGTAGGAAAGAACTTCTTTCACCAATGATCTAACCCTTGCTATGTTTTGAATTATAACGTGACATGCTGGAGTCCTCAGTGAGACTCGTCCTTCGCCTCTTAATCAGCTTCTCGAACCATCTCCGGAGTCTAGTCTGCTCCCTTGACACAAGTGTTACGACCTCATCACAGGGTCATAAGCCTAGTTGTATCCAAACATTGACTGGAACTCTGCTGCTCATCATCCCAGTGAGGGCAACAACGGCACCAAAGCAGAAAACCTGAAGGTATCAATGGAAAGTATAGGCCTTCACTCTGAAAACTCCCGGGTCAAAATGACCCAGATTCCGGGTCCCGTGTGGTGGCCTGACCTAATTCTTGGTCATTATGACCCGGAACCTGTGTCAAACAGGCCCAGAAATGGGACAAACTGACACAGAATCCGAGTTAAAATTCCATTTTTGAGCCAGTTTCCGTGTCATCCTGACCCACAAACGGGTCAGACCCCTATGAGACCCGGAATCCGAGTCAATTCTGACCCGGGGAGTTTTAGAGTATACCAGATTGATTGAAAAAAAACCCCTTAACATCTAAAAGTTCGCTGACTATCTCAAAGTTCACTGCCAGAGAAACATCTCCCCGCAATACTGTCAAAGTCGATGAAACAACATTTTCAAGCCCCACCAAACCACCGTTATATCGATTGCCTGATTGAAATAAGCACAAAATCATCTTATACACAAACAAACTGAGTGTTTTTGGTATTGCTATAAAAGAACACGAGCCCCGACTTCGATGAAGGCTTATTAACAGCTTGTTTGCATGCATATTGGCGTATGGGGACTATTTGGTTAAGGTGGGGGGGGGGGGGGGGGAAAGGTTGATTTTCCCGAAATTTTAAACCAATAAAAACACACATTCTCAAATATGCATTCCTATATGGAGACCTCTATTGCTCTTTCCTTTGTCCCTGTGCTTAATATTTTCTCATAGACTTTGTACACAGATTTCCTTGTGGAGTATCCCTCTGTTTCGATCTCCTGTGGAGACCATGTTATTGCGCTTCCCGTTTGTTATAGGACTCCACAAGGGAGCGAATTCGAGAACACAAGTACCAATTTCTACAAAAAAAAGAGGACTTTTTTAAAACCTGTTTTTTTGTTTTGCTTTGCCTGAATTTCCCCCACTGTTTTGCCCGAATGTGGTGTGGGGGGAGGGGCGGGCAGGTGCCCCCTGCCTCCTGGCTCGTACGCCTAGTTTGCATGATGTGTTTATTGAAAACCAGAAGATGTGAATTATTTACCCTTTAAATAATTCCCCTTGAACAGTCGATGGTTTCCCCTGATACCTCCTTGTAACTTCCTGATTTGCAATCCGAAGCACTTGTAAAAGTTGAGGTCACTTTTTTTGCATGTGTTAAGAGTGTGCACAACATCGCTCAGATTGAAAATAGACCTGTAAAATGTTCACAGGTTTACACATAACTTATATGCGGTATATAAAGATGGTCATGGTGGGAAACTTCCTTTGAAATAGTTTTGCCTGAATGAGTAAACGATTAGTTTTGATCTCGCGAGGCTCAAACGCGATGTTTGAAAACAGTGAAAACGTAAAGGGTGTTTTTCACTATTTCGTGTGCGTGTAACTCCGATGACCGATTGATATTAAAGCATGTTCTTCTGTGTACTATTCTGGGTCGAACACATAAAGTGCGGTGGTCTGTGACAACATTTTGAAAAGATGTCAAAACTCGCTCAGAAATTGCAAGGATTCAAAACCTTTCAGTGAGTGGCGGTTGAACTGCAATCTATACGAATGCACTGGTAGCATCATGGAAACGTCACCGGCACCTGTTCATCTGCAGAGTATAGAACATCTTGAAGAGTCTCAATATTGTTAAATGTAATGAACCCTTAATTAAAAAAAAAACACACAAAAAGATGTCCAATTTTCGTGGAGCTCCATTGTAAAAAAGCATTCATCCAATGACAACTCAGTAAAAAAAATAGCTTGGACGCATCTTTATTAATGGCAGCAAGACAAGTAAATCTATATCCTGGTCCTTGCTAAAGTCGGAGTCCTGCCAAGCGTCAGCTAAATATTGCCCCTAATTACATGAACAATCAGCAGCAATAAAACAAAGACTCCTTTATGGGGATCTCTGAATGGTGGTAGCTCCGTGGTATAGAGTTTTAACTCGGTGACTCAAAACTGAAGGTCAACAATTAGACAATCGTTATAAGTCTTGAGAAAAACAGAGCAACGTTCTCAGAGGGTGGCCAACAGTGAAAAACGAGGTCCACCATTCACCCCCTTTACAGACCACTCACCCTTGATGACGAGTGTACGGGTCTTAACGCTGTTATACTTCTCTGTTTGTGCAATACGAATTATAGGCATCCCACATTGGAGTTTAGGGGATGACTAATCGTACCCGTATGCATAATATGCGTCACGGAACGATGTTACACTGCACATTGTGATCGCACAACGTACCAACTACACAGAGGGTGGTGATGTGGTCGGCAATGTGGGTGCGTAACTGGTACAGTTTAAGCTGCACTAACTTCATACAATACATCCATTCTTTTATTTTGACAAGGAACACCCACTAGACCACCACAAACCAAAATCCTGACCAGTGTATCACACAAGATGGAGTCACCGATCAACACTCGACACACGGCCACCGGAGTATTTAGATGATAAGCACTCGTCGTGTAACCTCATCAATGGTATTTTTTAGAAGCACCGTGTTTCAAGCGGATATTCAACGGGACCGAAGAGCGTTTACTCCCGGGGAGTGTTGCTCACCTCGACACGGTGAGGAAGATGACAACCATGGATGAACATCAACAACACAGTACCAAAGAGAAGTGGGGACAGACGTCTAGTAGTATACCACACAGCCATGCATGGACTTATCTACGATTGAGAGTCGCATTAGGACTTGTTTTATTGCTAGGAACATGCTCAGAGACTGCACCGACGAGCACAAATCAACCGGGGGACGAAGACGCTGCAGCACCGGCAGATTTGGTCACACCGGGACAGTTAAGAAGTGGATATGTAAGTTTAAGCATGGTTTAAATAAACACCAGAGCACTAAGTTGGGCTTATTGCCGGTTCATTCTTTTTAGGGTACATGATAAAGATTGATAGGTTAGCCCATGGTTAGCCCAAATGTGCAAGATAATACATGTTTGGTTATCTGATTTACATGCCTATCTCCGAGTGATAAGGAACCAATCCGTACCGTAAACAGTAATTTTGTTATGGTACTATCATACTTCCATTGGTAGTTTGTAGGCCTACTGTATTTGTTTTCAAAGCCGAAATCATATTCCTGCCTCCTCCAATGAGCAAACAATAACCTTAAAAAATAGTATAGAATTAGAAGTTCAACATCAGAACATTAACTGCGACACTAACAGATTTCATTTTGTGTTAAGTTGATGACAAAAATTGGCACTGAAATGAGTTTTCTGTTTTGCCGGGTGATAGCATGCACAGTCCTTGTTATCAATGAGAAGTGAATTTGCTCATCACATACGCACGGTGTCCGAAGACGGCTTGGAGGCGAGGTCACAGAAAAACACAACGTGAGCTACGATGGAGGACCTCCATGACTCTATGATGCATGCAGAAGGTGCAAAAAATTACCCGAATCAAATTAATGACACATTCCGGCCTCCTTTAGGCCTATAGAAGTTGCCACTTGGCAAGGCGACGGGGTTTGTCTGGAGCAGACAGGGGTTGACATTTTTTTTCTTTGCAATTATTTTGTAGTGACCTAGATCATAGATGTAAGTTTGAAATGTCAACGATTCCAACGTTACACCTTTTTGTCGCATGCTGTACGCATTATGTACATTACGTTCTGTCTAAATAAGGCCATAAGATTGTGGAAGTTTAAATTTCCTTCAGTCGGTAAGACGTGCTTGGATAAGAAACTATACACTTGCTTGAATGAACCATGAACCTCTGAGAACGTTCTTGAAGAATGAATTAAAAGATCTGCAGGTATAGTGCCTATACCTCGCCTCCTCCGTGCACTAATATTATAACATACAAAGATGAGGTAAACCAAAACATGTGAAATTAAATTTCGAAACGTGTAGACCTACGGTTACATGAGAGGCAAAATAAACACCTCATATTTGGCGGCTAGATTAGGGAAAACACAGAAAATGTGTTCAGTGTATTGAAATTATCTTTAATATAAAACAATTCGGACATTTGTGTTCATTTGAATTTAACCAATGAGGCCGATTCTTATGCAGGGTACAATCTGTCAGTGTTAAACATTTCTCATCGACAATGCTGTCTTCTTTTCAATTGAAGTCGTGTGTAAATGCCTTTTTAGTTTGGGAAATGCCTCCAAAATGACAGAATTGGTAAAATCAACAAAAATAACAAGGAAGTTTGTTTTAATAATGACATTTCCCTAGTGAAAAACACGTCTTTTAATGGTGATTATCGATCTATATTTGGAGAAAGAGTTCTGCAAAAACATTTGATTCATTTCCTGAGAATGAATTCAATTGATATTATAAATATTTTTACATTGAGGAAAATTGAGTGAACTGGGAAATCAAATAATATCAAGGTAATACACTAACGGTTCTTTAGAGTGGGTCTATTTGTGTACCAAAAGCTACAAACAATTTAAGTCGCACCAAATCTACACCAGGGTAACCCCGTATCTAGCGGCTGGTTAATCCGAACATTCTTGCTCCAAGTCAAGGGGCACTGTTTTTTCTTAAGTGGTATTTCCTCAGCTGAAGGTTAAACATAGACCTATATTTGCTTTTTTTTGGCAGATCGACCCACCCCCACCCACACACACACACACAAACTTTTTTTTATGACTGTACACATTATTATGGTAAGGGACAAAAGTGGCATTTTCACCTGAAGATGAGGTCATCGATACTCGACTTGATGAAGAGTTAAACCTTTTCTGTCCCGAAATTCAGACGTCACGTTTTGACGCTCGCTTTTTTTCAATTTATCCTGATTCCCAGAGGGGGTGTAAAGTTTGATGTATAAAGCTGAAATTTAGATTATTTTGCCGCCAGTTTTATGTCGAGGCAAACCAGTGAACGTGGTGCCGATTTAGTAGATAAACAGATTTGAGTTTTCAAAGTGTATTTAGAAGAGCGGAAGGAGGTTTACCTAGAGTGCTTCTATTCTAAGAACGGAACGAGGGAAGAAATGGTTTGTGAATTGACGCGACGTTTCTGGTACCGTTCTGTCTGTCTTCAGCATACACATTTTAAAATAGCTTACAGGTTTGTACTTAATAACTGCCATTTCAGTGGTAAATCAGGTTAAAGGTTTTTTTACTCATGTGGATGTATGAAGAGCGGATGAATGGTTGTCCAGTGTGGTTTGTATAAGAAGTGCTGTTTCTGAGTATTATTGATCTCGACGTTTCGCGCAGCGTGCCCTGTTTGTCTTCAGCGCGAAAAATTGAGGCTTTTCACAACAAAATCGTGAAGCTGAAATTTAGATGAAGTCGCCAACTGAACGTAGGGGGTAAACCAATTTAGTTTGATTCCTGTTTGGTTAGTAGATTGAGCAGATTTGCGTTTTCAAAGTGCACCAGTTCAACTATAGAGTGGTTTGACGTTTCGATCAGTGCGCTGTGTCTGTCTTCAGCATAGAATCCATAAAATAAACTTTCCACAAGAACTGATGCTTATCACGGGTCACGGATCGTCTGCAGACTGTCTACTGTCTATTTACGGACGCAGTACTGAGAGTGTACTGCCCTATATTTTATACAGCTTGGCCTTTTTGTAAAACATGTATGTAGTTACGAATGCTTCACCGAAAGCGTCGATCATTTCCGCTTTTCAGGACAACATTTGCTTTTATTTTGGCTGACATGTGGGCTTTATTACACAACGGAAAGAGTGATGATGTTGTATAGGCATAACGGTTGCTACTTTTAGACGGGTTCCTCAAAGAGCTCCACCTGGTGTCCCCCCACCACCACCAAACGTCATTTGTTGAGGGCCACTTGGAGTTTCTGAGTGATAAATTTCCGATTCGATAAGGGTGTGTGCTTTGGATGCAGACGTTGTTGTTGGTTTTTAGTTTTTAAAGTACTGCGACTTACGGTTACTCTTTGACAATTTCATAAAAAAGGCTCTTCACGATATTTTCAAAGTAACATGTAGAACTTACAAATGGTATAATGATTTATGATTCGAAACTTTTGAAAAACTTCATTTGATTAAATTTTTTATTAGCACCTCATTTATATCCGCTTATATTACTAAAGTTGATGACAACGAATTTTTTGTTTATTCTGTAACTTTAAATGGCGCCATAAAAGTGAAACTGAGACGCTTGTCGTTTATTGGATGAATTAATCACTTTTGTGTTTACTTTCTTCACTCGACAATTGTGTTGCTGAAAAGCGAAATGCCCATTATTAATGTGGCAACAATAACCAGCTCATGCACTTAAAATTCCTGACGGGGTCACTTCCGAATAAAAACCCTTTTCGTTGACACCACTTTTAGTTGGCAATTTGGAGATTACCACTTTTCATTCATAGTCATACAGCTTCCTAAATATTATGACACAATGGATTCTCTGTTTAAGTGCGGTTTATGTTCGACACTCATCAATCATAGTTCCCTAAAAGCCCCGGGCCATACCCTAAGTCAAGTTGTTGGAGACCTCGAACTTTGAGGTCAGTACAAGTCGAAGGATGACAAATCTAAGAGCGAAGGAGCACAGTCCGCTGGGAACGATGGATAAACTTCCGAGGTTTCCTCATAACAGACACCAAAATACGGTGGCATTATAACACCATATAAATAGACGTCACTTGTAAAATGCAACCCTTCACATTTAACAGACCACAGGGCCCGAGTTCACCGAGCTGCTTTAGCACAAAAAGTAGCTGAGCACCAAAATTGTGCTTGCCAGAATAAGGTACCAGCCAAAAATGTCGTGTCACAATGTACCATTTGTGACGGGTTTCTTGCTAATTTTTGCTGAGCAGATATTTGTTAAGCAATGTTTCCAGCTTATCGCTGCTCTGTGAAATTAGACCCTGGCTGTAGAACAAAAGTGTTGTCTGTACAAGAATTTAGAGCGAATGGGTGCGCAACTGAAAATTGTACAGAATGCTTCAATAATCATGCAAAAGCATTCGAGCTTTCCTCTGTCTTTTTTCCTTTGGTCGTAAATACTATTGACCTCTCAATTTTGGCCGACAGGTCCATGAGAACGATCATTGACAAAACTTTTGCAGTTTTACCACGCGGCGTCTGAAAAAGCTTTATTAAAAAAAAGAAAATGTAGAAAACATTTTATTGCATGTACATCACGAATCTTCAACTAATGGTGTATATCTTTCCCCGGTATTCTTTCTATTTATTATGCAGTTTTATTTCATGGTTGCCTTTAGGGTTCGTGATTTAAATAAGAAAGCATAATAGCCTTTTTGTAGCTATCGTTGCCCTATTATTACAGAAAAACAAAAACTTCAGCCGCCACATTAATGGCACTTTCCAAGTTGGACTATGTTGATTTTTTTACAATTGAAAACTTCCACTTTTCCTACACTTTGTGTCGAGCTATTACTCTTGTATAGGCCTAGAAGTTTTAATTTCAGGCCGTAGGATGTACAATCTTGCGGTTAGCTTGGGAGACAAATGGTGAAATGGTTAATGTATCTGAAAGTGCAGAGCTTATTTCGTTAAGAACGTATATTCTGGTGGATGCCTCATGTCTATTTTTGTAGTATTTAGTTTGTGCTGTTGGCCTATCATCTCTTAAACTGATAGTGGTTTAAGCAAAAGTCCCTGAAATGTTGGCCAATTATCGGCAGAGTATACGAAACAACGTGCACGTGCAACCATCGGCAGTCTGGTGCCCATATCATTCACAATCAAAACAAGAGACAGTCTTGTGTTTTAACAATTTGTTATAGACGACTACAAGATGTAGAAGCATGCTTGGGATATTCCTGTCCGCGATGTCAGACATAAACGTGGTGACGTAAAGATCTAGTCTTGCATGTGAATGCCTCGCAGCAATGTTTATCTCCGGTTAGTCAAAATATGGGCTAACCATTTCACTCATCGTGGCCCGGGTTGTTCAACATATTACTTGGTGCTGAACTATTCATGTTGACCGGTTTGTGCTGCGGTTTTAACTGCGGGTTAACCCTTCCTTTTTTTTGGGGGGGGGGGGGGGGGGGGTAAGCAAAATATTTGTTGCATTCTTCGTCACAGGCAAGTGGTCAACATATTCATTGCAAGCTTTGGAATGTTACTGCCTTTTTATTATTATTGTTGAGGGCTTAAAGTTTTGCAAATCATGCATGCATGGAAGTAACGTGTTTAGAATTGCTGATATGAATTAATTAAAACCTTCCTTATAGCGTTTGTGCAGTTGCAAGGTTTGGTTTGAAGAAGATATAGGCCTACTTCATTAGCTCCCAGCCCAGTTGGGATATACAACCCTGAGTGGAACCTTCTTCTTTCGTTTGAGGTATATTAATAATGGTCCCAATCGAGGAATCTCATGGGTTGCACTAGGTGCAGTAAACGTACCACAAGTTGCAACTAAACTGTCCCAATTGGGTTATACTTTCACCTTTACTTGACCCCTCGTCTCCCGATGAGTAAAACACTGCATGGCCTCAATCGGGATACCTTTTGGTGCAAATGACACCCTCTGCTGATCGCTGTTTAACTAACAGGACGATGTCATTACTCTATCTAGTCTCCATTAGGTGTAAATTATACGCGGATGACTTGGCACTCGTTTGTTGAGTAAAATGGTTCTAACGAACGTTAATATCCGCCGCCATCACGTTCACCTCCTCATGGCCAAACGTGTCTACGAGCGGCCCACCCATGTAGCATAATGGCATATCATGTTCGAACATTGTATGGCATTATGAATGGCATATAAATAGGAGCCATTGTTCATTTAATAACGTCGATCTCATCTCATAGACGTGGATGATTGGATGGGCGTGATGACCTGTATAAAGGACTTGGATGAAGTCTATGCGTAATTACCCAGCTGTTTTTGTAATCAAGGCGATGATTCACATGGCTTCCACTGAGAACACGCATCCTCTATTCCCAGGTCATCTCTCGGACATTTTCCCTCCAATCTTTGGATGAACTTCAGCTCTCTCTATGGGTAATCCAGGCATATAAACTACGGCGGAATGAATTACAAAACCAAACCGACTTAAGGTACCTAACCTGAAAAATAATACCGAGTTGACCGATGTGAGTTCGCTGAGCTTGGGAGAAGGGTTGATGGATGCTTGATCAAATCAAATTAAAAAGACGTCTCATTTCTTCAGGAGATGCAGAAATTGCAACGGTATCTAAGTTAAAATACTTTGTGGCTGACTGAACGCTATTGCTTAGAACCGTTCAGGGGGGGGGGGGGAGAGGGGGCACGGGGTAGGGCCCTTGCCCCCAAATTAATCTCTGTGCCCCCCACCCCCCCGAGATTTGAAATCTGGACTTTTGAGATTAGAAATTACCAGAGTAAAATGTTACATTTGTAAAACTGTTATGTAGTAATTTCAATGTTTTTTTTATGTAAATTAAGTTCTATTTACACGCAGACAGTGTATTTGTTTTTACCTCCATGTCAGATTGTCTTATAAAAAATAGTAGACTGCATAACAAGAGCGCTGAAAAGGAGCTTGTTTAGGAAAAGTGAACATTTTTAATTGGCCAGAAGTGACCCCCCCCTCAGAAAAAATATGGTGCACCCCTCGTGCCCCCTAAAATGTTACCATAGTTTCACTGATGACCGTTCGGGAGACATTTGTACTCATTTACGATTACCGTTAATGTACATGAAAAAAAACCATGGGCCTTTTTAAATCAAATTAGTATCAGGCCAAGAATGTCCTTTCCCAAAAGGCGAGGCCCCATTTTTGTGTGTTAAGGTCATTCCAGTAAAACAGTTTAATTCAGAATAACCGCGGGAACATTCGAACAGCTGAGTCAATAGTCTGGCAGCGGGCATAGCCTAAGAGGCAGTGACATTGGATGATGAACCAGGGCCCAATTTCATAGAGCCGCTTAAGCAGACAATATTGCGGAACAATTTCCTTTCTTAGCGAAAATGAGCAGGATACCAGTCACAGATAGTACATGTGAAATGGTATTTTGGCTGGTGGCATAATTATTTTGTGCTTAGCTACTTTTTGTGCATTAACATTGGTAAGAAGAAAAACATAAATGTTCACAGATTTATAGATACCTTACGATGGTATAAAGATAATGATGGTAGAAAACTTTCCTTGAAATATTTCTGCCTGAAGTGTTATCGTTTTTAAATAATAAATGAGATACAATCCAAAATTAGTTTTCGTCTCAGTGAGACGAAAACTCTGCCTATAGCAATGCGTACAAAAATGCTGAATGTATTTTTACTGTTTTCTCGCAAATGAAACAACAAAATGAGCTGATATTTTCACAGGTTGGTTTTTATTACAAATATCTTGATTTGTGCAAAGAATGGAAACATTTACAGTCAGTTTACCAATGTTGAGCTGGGGATTTAAACCTTGTCGTGTGTTTTGAAATGTTTGAAACATAAAAACAAGGGTCTAACGCCGAATGGACAAGTCTACAAAAACAAGTAATGTGGAGACGGGGAACTTACCAATTCTGCTGGACGGGATTTTTAAACTGTTAATAGCCCACGGTAGTTCGGAACTGTCCGCGTTACAACGCAAGTGAGATGACAATATTTTTATGTGTGGACTGACATGAATATTTACGGTGATTTTCTGTATTTTCTTTTGAAACTTTGGTTGTAATCGTTACCATTAAAAATAAGATTGAACTTCCATTTTTGGAATAAATGAAAGCGAATATTCGATCGATACGGTATTCGTACCCCTGCCAGAACCCTCAATTTGTGGAATTTCATCAGAATTGAAATGCAGACTTCACTTTTGGTTTCTCATTCATAACGAAACGACATCGCAAGCTGATTACGCAATTAATGTTTTTACAGGTTGTTCATTGACGGTGAGACTTTTATTCGCACGCTGCCATCGGTGCATGTCATTTAATATCCATTTGGTGGGGGAAAAGTACGACGGGCATTAACAGAAGAGGATGCTCAATAAGGAAAACCCACGCTGTATCTACATCTTATCTCGTGACCGCAGCGGAAGAAGCACAGACCGTGTAGAGCAGGAAGCTCGACATCTTGCTCAATTCGTGCTCCGACCCACCCATGGGCTCAACAGATCATGAGATAACATCTTATTTACGCTGGACTCTAATGAGCAGACTATTTACATTCTCCGTGCACACATATTTGTAGTATCAAGCCTTCGGGGCATAAGACATAATTTTATGATATGCATGTATGTAGATCTAGGCCCAATATAATGGCGCTGCTTTTGGCGCCCTGCAAAGCGCGTACATGGGTCGTGGCAGGGTGTAAAGCGCAGAATTCCGGGGGTAAGGGCCCCAATCTTAAAGCCTCGCACGCAGGCAGATTTTACTGGCAACTTCCGAAGAGGCAACCAACTGAACTGCAAGCAAAAGGAACGCTTCTTTAGAAAAAAAAAATTACAACAGTGTATATTTCTAGCAAAATTATTAAAATTGAAATATAAATGCTGTTTTTTTTCTTGGAAATTGCCTGGAACTGTCTCTCGACATGGCTCTTACGTAAGAGCCAAAGAAAACCTCCTTATGAGTTGAACAGTGAAACTACGGCACTGCCGAATCGACGGCTTCGGATGTGTGGATATGGCCGGACCGTTGAAAAACTTCAAAATGATGTCGATGCAACCAACGGCCATAGCGGTCGAGTCGAAGTCGCTTGACTCGTACACGACTTATCCTTTCCAATAAAGGGGTTATGATCTGATGTGGTTTACTGTCTGGGTGTATCCAACTAATTAAACTGCCATAGCACACAGTGGAAAATGCTTAATATTCAAAAATACTTTTAAAAAGAGGTCTCAAAGCTTTTTGTAAATAATAAGAAAAAGTATAGTCATTGGGTCCTATGAGCTTCCACCCTCTGGTCAACAGGTCACTTTGTCACGGGTAGTCCCAAGGCCCGTCGAGTTACTCTCCGTCCAAATAAAAACACCCAAGCATCAATCTTGAAAAATGGCCCTACACCTATATAGGACCATTTTGCAGGGCCTAGTTCATCCAAAATACTTCAATTTAGAAGCCAACAACCCCCAGGTCACAATAATTGTGCGAAGTTTTTATTTGGCTCTCAAATCTTTCTATGGAATATTTCGAGGGCCTACAAAAATATTCACGAGACCGACGGGCTGTTTTCTCCCGATTTAATTTTTAGTGGGGTGCAGCACCCTCTGGACGCTAATCGTGCTGTCTCTACTTTTGTCTTGTTTCCCTGTGTGCAATAACACTGATTCTGATTATACCGAAAAGGACTCTGACTATTTTGTCCGAGTTACAGCCGTGGTTTGGTAATTGTATTGATGCAAAATGACAGCGAACAAAAAGAAGATGGCTGCATAAGGAATGATAAAGTAATGTGGGGATGCTTTCTCCATGGGTTACTCAACACCAAAAATATTTGAACTTAAATAAGATTGGTATGTCTAGCCCAGTGATAAGCGACAGTTTTTATGGGGCCCACGGTCCTCAAAGCTCCACGATCAGAAAACTTCCCGAAGGTGATTCGGGAGTATTTTTGAGGGTCGGTTTCATAATTTTATGGTGAAATCTGCTGTTGTTATGTGGACATATGTGTAGCAATCACCGATGTCCACTCACTGTACTGAACTTAAATCATAAACATGCAGGTGACCTTTTCATCACATGCTGAAAATTGCTTCATTCTGGTTTTAAAGATCTGGAAGGATTATGTCTGCCCTTCAGTGTTCCCCATTAACACTGGCCCTGCCCTTGCCGACGGCTGTTTCATATTTGTAAAATACATCATAATTATCCACGCTAATTATCATAAGCATCCCCGTCTGTTTGTCGTTATTGACGGTTTGGTGTGGATATAAATGCTCGACTCCTACAACCGCGGAGGATACATGCTATCTCTCAGTCTCATCAAGCATGAAGCATTTACCGCACGGAACCAATTACCAACTGCACTTCATAATCTAGGGCCACACGACACACGATACCGCGGCAATGACTGTTGATATACGAACCATCTTTGATAACTGAATCGGTTAGGAATACTACTTAAAAATATTGGAGAATAGTAATATTTTAAAAACGGGGGATATTAATTTCACTTCACATTATTGTGTAGTTGTAGGCAAATGTCTGTTTCATTTCGAAACGCGATACCGGTACACCGTGCTTGGCGGCACCCGATCTTCGTTTCACTTGCTTTAACCATGACCGACTTAGAATATGTTATAAATCTGTAAACTTTTGAACGGTGGCTTTACTTTTTTTAGCAAAGAAACCGAATATCCATTCTGTCATAATTTTATAGTTGCGTGGCCCAATTTTTGCCGAAATAATTTATTTTCAAAGATTTGTTTTTCTCTGAACGAATTTAGACAGATGATGCTGACGAAAGACATACACAACTTTCGCACATGCCACGGGCAATGCACAACGTTTGTTTGGGTAGCGGACGTGAGATAATGTCAGGATCCCAACAATAAAGCAGTTTCAGTTTTTAATTAATTACCTCTTATCATTGGTGGATATTTCGGGTCAAATCAGCCACATGTCGGACCTAGCGTCTTTAAAACAAAATAGGTTATTACAGGAAGATTTGGGGTTTGATTTTCCTACATCCAAATTTACACCATAATTGCAGAGCCTATATAAACGTAATGTACATAACTGTTATAATAATGATTTCGAGGTTAGGCCTTGGACTTGCCGCAAATGAATTTATAATTAACCATGCAGACCATGCTTGATACATTCGGCGCCATGCCACGATGTAAACCATAATCGTGGTTGACCATGATGATACACACGTACACACTTCTTGGAAAAGATGGATTTTACGTTATAGCGATAGCTCGTTGTGTTTTATGAATAGCTTATTAACAAATTATAACATGTTTTCATGCTAATTTTTAATCCTTGAAGCTTACAAATGTGTTTTTTTTTTTTAGGAATGTGGGCTTTAAGGACAAAGCAGGATCAGTTGTGCAAATCAGCTGTTAAAATAGGATGACCTTAGAACCAGACAGTGCGATATGACATTAATAAGACTATCTCTGAATAAACTTTGTAACCTATACATTCCGTAGGCCTATAAGTAAACTTTAATTCTGCCCTTAGAGATGCTCTTTTGCTGTATTGTTTCCTATGCCGTCAAAGGGTCAACACTTAAAATAGCAAAAAGGCGGTAAGGTTGTTTCGCTTTACGTTCTACAATGTATAATAATTTCCTGAAATCGGAAATCCACTTAGGAAATTGTTTGACGTATAAGACCATGAACTCGTCAAACCTTGTAATGTTTCAAGCACTCAAGCGTAGACCTTTGGAAGGTAAGGGGGTACATTTAAATTTGTAAAGGTAACAACTTCACACCGGACGGATTTCTTGGGAGACTTCCCGGGAGTATTTGGTTGACCTTTTCGCACTTTAAATTTTCAGCCCTTGCCAACTCCCGTGGAAAGGTTAATTTTGATTGTTCGTTTTCTCAAGGAAAGTCGGATATTGAAGCGAGTGTGAAATCAATATGGGGTGTAGATGGGGTTAAACTCTCCTATGAATTTTCTGGTGTTTTATTTCCTGGGAATTGGCTCTCATGTAGCGTCTTATAGGGTTTTTTAAAGTTAAAACTTCTCGTACGGGGCAGGGAATTGGTGCAGAAAAAAAGTATATTTTAGACATCATCTCCACAGAATTCACTCTTGCACCGGGAAGGGGAGTGGGACATGCAGGGCCAGGTCTAGGCGTGTCTAGACTCAAACCCTGGAGATACACCTCGAGGGACTGATGATGTACACCCTGGCTGGTGTACACTGTTTTGGGGGTATTTTTGGTAACGTAAATACCTATGTTTCATTGTGATTGCATCGATTTTAACAAAATGCTAATCAAATCTAAGAGTTTGTCCAAATTTTCCAGTACTAATTGAAATATGCAAGTTAACCAATCCAAACGTTAGCAAAGTCGAAGTGTCCAAATCTTTTTGCTGTTGTCCAAACTTAAAATGATAACGTCAGTCAATGTTTAGTCCTTTTTAAAATAATTTTGATTGGCTAGTATAAGTAGGAAGCTTGCTCTTCCAAAATAATACACACAGATTATGCACATAACTCATGAATAATTGGCAATCATGAATTCATTAAATCTACGTAAGGCAAATTTAATGGCCAATTTAATGTGTGTGCAAAATCTAAATTGATGGGTATACAGTCTGAATGATTCGATATCATGATCAATTGCTGCATGATGATTTGTTATTAATCCAAACATTATGCAATCCAAGCTAACGAACTTGAATTAGTTAGTTCAAGTTAACTTACCCGATATTAGCCATTTTTGCATTAATCCAAACTTTATACAACCCAAGCTAACGAACTTGAATTAGCTAATTCAAGTTAACTTACCCGATATTAGCCATTTTTGCATTAATCCAAACTTTATACAACCCAAGCTAACGAACTTGAATTAGCTAATTCAAGTTAACTTAACCGATACAATAGCCAATGGTATCTTAGATTGAAATTAACCAAGGATCCTCGATTCAAAGTTTTTTAGCCAATTGATTTAATCCTATTGTAATGCATCTTAAGCTAACTAACTTAAATTAGCTAATCCTAGTTAACTTATCCAATATATGATCAGCCAATGATGTCCTAGACTGAAACCAACCTAGGTTCCCAAGTTAGTCAATCCAAGTTGATTGCAGGTGACGGCCGTGATATTTCTTTGATAGTTCGTTTATTTTTAGACCCCTATACTGTAGATCCGTATATAAATGAAGTTAGGGATAAGTGATGCCTCTCTGGCATTGGGCCAGACAATGCCAACGGTGTTCCCCTCAGAATGTTCAGGGAGTGAGTCATATCGGGGGGGGGGGGGGGGAGGGTCGGTTTCGGGACAACCGCGGGTACCTGGATGAACTCTCAACACCGACGACGTGGCTTTAAAGGGTGCCTAGCAAAATAGAAGAGGCCCTGTTCAGTGAAGAAACATATTACCTCATCGCCCTCAGTGTGTATTCTTTATTAGTGGACAGTTGTTTGGGTGTGAGTCACGCGTACCAACAGCTGACGTAATCAACAACCCAATTCAACAAGGTTAACCTTTGAATAATAAATCACGAAGACTGAACAATTGTTTTTCCTGCTTTGTCGATTACAAAGAACATGTGTTACTGTTATTTCTAATAAGAGAACATGAGTCACGCGCTTAATCTTATTTCGCAGCTGACATATTTCTGCCAACCATGATTCCTAAAATAAAATATATATATCAAAATTGAAATAGCCTCAGAAAGTGCTGGACTATAAATCCTTTAACAGTGTGTCATCGGATAGATGTACGATTGTTTTATGTGTTGTTATTTTGCCCCAATGTACTATCAATAAGTTCCTCTTTTTATGCACGTGTGCGCTTGAAGCCCAATAAACCTTATTGCCAATCGAGCGGAAAGTGATTTTGGTGTATTATTGACCAATTCGACGTAAGCGCAAACTTCCCAAATTTTATTCCGCCTGGCATGGTGTCCTTTCATCTGAAGACTTAGCACTGAAGAAGATCCAATTAGACTCGGGACAGCATTACAACATGATCTGGTGTTTTTGTGTACGTTTTGACTAGATTTTAGAAGCTTGCATGTATCATTAAATAAATCGAGAGTAGACCGGGTCTAAGGTTCACGATCATCCGTGCACTAAAACTTGCACCAGTCCTGTTTAATACACTTCTCCCATGGTGCCAATGTCTCTGCCCAATTGTCGCCTTTCCCACTTTACTTTGACGCCATTCCTGAATCACCTCACCACGCCCCCGCTAAAAAAACCCCAGAAAACAAAGGAAACAAAAAATCAAAGATACGTCACTTACACCGACTGCACCTACGCGATTAGAATGCGCTTGATTTGAAAAAGAGAGGTTTTGGTAAAACAATGTAGTCCCAGAGGGCGATCCAAAAAAATAATTTGCTGTCTCGAGGCGATATTGCCTAATTCAATCACAAAGTAATGAGTCCATGTTGGTGAGTCATTTAGCGTGACCGTTGGCTGTGCTGGGAAGAACGCTCACGGCTTGGTTTAAAAAGAACCTTCACTAGGGGCATTGGATACCTCTCATTGTGCGGATACCATTGAATTCAACATTTTACCAATCGCTGCTTAGTCACCCAATTTTCATTTGAAGTAAAAAGTTACTCTACAATTATAATAAATTCCAAGTTATCGAGAACACTTTTTGTAAGGATCTTCCTAAATTTTTGATACAAAATGGCCCCAAAACGGAACTCTTAGATGGCATCAAGTTCAATGCCCTTTGCTCCAACTGCAATGTTTGCATCAACTAAATGATTTCTTTTTGCCTATTTTATTACAGGTGATTAATTTCGGATTATCTCTAAATAGAATAAGGAACGGGATTAGCCTAGAATTCCATTACTAGCTTTCAAATGTCTTTTGTATATAAATGGGACGAAGGTGAAGCCCAACTAGGGCATGGATCTGGAATAAACGTTACAAATTTGAGAAGTTCACATGACGATAAAAATGCTTCGAATTGCTCGCGCAAGTTTGGCCTGTATCGACCGGACGTCGCCCTTGCTGGAGGATCTTGGACCATCATCCCTGCGTAACACATGTGTGCCAGGGTGAAAGAAATCACGATCGCCAAACCAACGACTACAAGTAAACCTCACTTGGTTACTTTAAACATTCAGAGTCAGCTTGTGATTTTGTTATTTTTATATTTTGGGTGAAATGACTAAATTTTTTCTCTGTAAAACGTGGCAGAGTTTGTGTTGAAACTTCTCTTGGCTCTAATTTATACGAGGGTTAAGTTGTTGTAGTGTTATTAAAAAAACTTATTGGGTCCTGTAGGCCCCTTATTCAATGTAAATTCAGGAGCTACGATATCAAACAAACATCCCTAAAAATATGCTGTCAGTGTTACACAGTGTAAGACGTAAAGGGTGTTGAAGTTAGGCAGCTTGACTGTTACTCATGTGGCTCTTGTCAAAAGAAATGACGCGAAGTGGGATGATGGACAAACACGGAGAATCAGACCGGGGTGCCAAAGGTACGTGGCCTTTGCGTCGATAGTCTCGGTCATAATCGGCATGGATGGCGTGGGGGTAAATCGCTCGCCTCTCGCCAATGTGGCCCTGATTTCCGGCTACAGGTCATATATTGTGCGTTGGTTCTCTCCTGTGCCACTAGGGTTTTTCTCCGGGCCCTCCGGTTTTCTTTCCTCTGGAAATATCACACATTTTCAATCTCTGGCTGTGCTCCGTGGTGGTCATATATGAGTTGATGTGGCTGGCTGCCAAAGGCGTCCTTGCATGCCTGCAGCTCGAACACGCTGTAGCCGCATCTTTCCCAATCCAGCTCCTCGGCTACCAGTAAGGATGATGAGCCTCCTAAAGTTATAATGATCTCAATGACTTATCGGGATGTCGACCCAATAATAAATTTGTTCGAAATATTTACAGTAATAAATAAATAAATAAGTTATTATAAAACAAAACTAATAATAACACGCACCCCAAAAACTCTTACTAGTGATCAAGGGATAAACCCTTTTGTCTCAGTTGTGTTGTGTAGAAATTAAAATGGGTAAACCATGGTGCTACCCAATGGTATGAAGGTTGGACGACAGGATCCGAACATTTACCATCTTTCATTTGTTGACCCAAAACTCATTTCCTTTCTCTTGTTTATGGTTTTATTCATAGAACTACCTTACAAAATATGGGTTCTTACCGAAGCCCAACCCTTTGGCAGGGAGCCTACTATCTCATGAGGAATTCAACGAAGGCATTCGAGCGTTTCAGGAGTTTTACCATCTTCCAGTAACAGGTGCGTTAGATTGGGCGACGACGTCATTGATGGAGTTACCGCGGTGTGGTCTCCCCGATATCATGATTGATGAAGACGGCACGAGGAAGAAGAGATATGCTCACACCGGGGCTAAATGGGAACGTCAAGAAATCACGTGGAAGTAAGTAATGAGACAAAATACAGAATTATTAAACATTCGGGAAGAAATTAGCTATTCGGCCCTGAGAGATCTTTGTGAAGTTCAAATCCGTCGTATGGCTTTTTTTGAAATCACGGCATGGGCTGTGGCTGCGTTAGTAGTTTTGAAAAAGAATCAATATCTGTGCGGGACTTCAATTAGGAGGACGGTGCCTTAAGCCGGAGCCGAAGCATAAAGCTGTGGTTTCGAAAACGCCCCTTGCCCTCTCAATAGAGGGCGTGTTCGTAACTATAGCAGGCAGAACTTTGCCAAAATATTCAAATATTTTCAAGCATATTTTTTTTCCCCAATTTTTTTTCGTTGAGAGCGAACAATGTTGCTGTGTCTGTTGAAATATCTTTCTTGAGAGCCTAAAGCCAGTACTGTGAACATAAGAATTCACAACTTGAAATTATTGTTCATTTTCTGTTCTAATGATAAAATTGGTATAATTGATTTTTTTTAATCAACAGAATAAGGAACTATTCCCCAGATTTATCGTCCTCAGAAATAAACGATGCATTAAGGAATGCGTTGCAAATCTGGGGTGACGTCATACCAATAACATTTAGAAGGGTTCATGTCGGCAGTGCAGATATTGAAATCAGGTGGGTCTTTTTCCCCTTTTGTTACGATGAATGCTTGAGTATATAAATTATATATTTTAAAATTCCACTCATTTTCAACCCGCCTGCTATTTGTACCCTTTACCGGTGTAAAACCAGCCATTTTGATACGAATCACCTGCACAAGTTGTTTATAGTCACACTTACTGTGCTCACACATACCTATTTTTGGATCCTTGTGGAGACTTCTTTTCTTCTTCTTTCGTACGAGTTAGTGTTCTACATATATCTCTAACTCTGGTTGTTGTCGTTCGCCTGACTTGCGCCAGTTGACAGGATTCACCACGGGGAGGTCGACAAACTTGAATCCCGAGACTTCTTTTGTTCTTTCCTTTGTCCCTGTAGTTAACATCCTCCCATAGACTTTGTAAACTAAATTCCTTGTGGAGCAGTGCTCTCTTTAGAATGTCCCTATGGAGAAACATTGTTCCTTGCTTTCCCCTTTGTCTAATGTCTCCATAAGGGAGCGAATATCTATCCAGAACTACGTACTTGTATTAGGTTTTGATGCATTGCATAGAGTGAGGTATCAATGTAATTTTGGTTTGCGGTAACACCATGAGATTACATCCACTTTGCTATATACAGTAGATTGTTCCTGTGAGAACTTGTCCTGTTATTATTCTACTACAGCGGAGTAGATTTCGGAATTCGGGGGGGGGGGACAGCTTAGTTCTAAAAAGAACTGCCCGGCTTATATTAAGTACTAGGAAATCGGCCGGGACTGCTAAAACTACTTTCGCTTAGTGGATCGAGGGGACCTCTAGTAAAGTTATCTGCCCTGTACCGCCCCCAGAAAAATCCTTGCTTGGCCACTGTCTGCCTTTGAACCTCTTTACCCAATCATAGTAATAAATAAATGGAAGGAAATGTAGGGCGATTGGAATTTCCAGTAGACCTATTCACCGTCTGTGAGAAAAGGCCATCAGCATTTTTTGTTTGGCAATAAATCAGATGTTTTAAAATTGACTTAATTCTTGTTGCAGTTTCTCTGTGGGACTCCACCAGGATGACTATCCCTTCGATGGCCCAGGAGGGACATTGGCTCACGCTTTCTTTCCCGGAGACAATCTCGGAGGAGATGCTCATTTTGACGATGATGAACAATTCACTGTCAATGCATATGAAGGTATTACTGTTACAACGATTCCTCCTAAATACCCGCTGTTTTTTTTGCTGATTTTGATGGATCACTGCTGAGCAAATCAACCCGGCATGCATGAAATTGGGATGGTCATGCCTGTCAATTCTAAGTTTGAAGATTTAAGTGTTGATCTAACCTTCTTTGAGATTGAAGGATCAGTTAGGTAAGATCGTCACCGCACAAGCTGACGAGTAAAAAAATCCCAAAAGAATGTAAACAAGCTTTGTTAATATTTTGTGCTACAAGTTGCCAAGAAAGACACGAAACCTCAACACAATCAACAATTTTACTAGTGAATGATCGAGTGACGCACAAAAGGTTAAACCACTACACATTTTTCGGGACCAACATTCAACAACTTTTCCTGAATTTTTATACGGTGCTTCTGCTGTATGCTGAATGTCAAACTCAATTCTACTACATATGTATTTTTGCCTCTGCATGTTTGATTTAATTGCCATGGATAAGTATAACTGCCGAGAGCCACTGCTGAGCAAAAGTCGTGGGTTCGAATCCTGTGGAATTTTTTCCCCACAGAACTCGGGAAAGTATTGAGTATGCAGTGCTGAAATTCATCGGTGTGTTGGTCAAAACGCTAATATACGTTCATTAAAAAAAAACTGAAATTAGTTGGATGCAGTTAACTACTTCTGAAAACAAAATTGGTGGCTTTAAACAGATCTTTTGGTCTTTTGGTCTTTTGTCAATGTTTCGGCTAATGTGATTCGACGATGAATAGTACACGTTAGTTGAAACATTGAGAATAAACCAACCAAATCTTTTCAGAGACAAACTGCTCTTCGAAAAAGAGATAAACTACATGGTGTGTTACAAATACTTAGTTCTATTGTTATCTATGTCTGCTGTGCACGCCCTCTATGTCAGTTGTAGACTAAGAGTATAAATACCACGTGACATGCCTGTATGGTAAAATATTTCACCAGATCAACCAATGGGAACGCTGAGTATTGTCATACAGCTAAAATGGCAGCACGCGCCAGTTGACTCAAAGCACAGATCCTGGTTCTGTTTCTATGTGTATACCACAAAAATTCTACCCCCAGCGTGCAAAGCCTCAAATTCTCTATTATTTTTGATAATGTCTACAGGTACCAATCTCTTTATCGTTGCTGCTCACGAGTTCGGTCACAGCATGGGTTTGGGGCACTCGTCAGACCTCACCTCCCTCATGGCGGCATTCTACCAAGGCTACAAACCTAATTACAAGTTACCTTACGATGATCACGTGGGGATACAAAGCCTCTATGGTAACGCATCTTCCATATTAAATCGCCCTGTTTAAAAGCCCCAGCTCAACATTGGTAAGAAAGAAAAACATAAATGTTCACAGATTAACATTATACCTTCACATGGTATAAAGAGAGTGATGGTAGAAAAGTTGCCTTGAAACATTTCTGCCTGAAGTGTTATCGTTTTTGAATAAGAAATGAAGTAAGATCAAAAAGAAATTTGCGTCTCACGACTCTAAAACTCTGCCAAAAAAATGCATATTAAAATGTGCATTTTTACCGTTTTTTCTCAAATGAAATAAGAAAATGAGCTGAAATTTCACAGGGACTGGTTGGTTTTATTATATATATATCTTGAATCTTGATTTGTGCAAAGAATGGAAGCATTTACAGACACTTTACCAATGGTGAGCTGGGGCTTTAACATGTCTGTGGAATTCTTTGGGAGGTTCTTTGTGAGTTCCTAACATCTCATGTGCATACAAAGTACAGGATTGAAATTATTGGAATTGTTTTATAAATACTTTCAATCTGAAAGCTTACTGATTATAAAGATCATACCAGTACCAGTCCTCCTGAAAAATATGTCCATCTGGCATACAGTGGAAGTCAAGTAAGTAGCTTTTGATTTTTTAAATTTTGTTTTGGTGAAGAAAGAAAAAATTAACTTGAACGGGATTTGATCCTGCGACCTCTGGATTATAGGGCCGTTAGTGTAGTACCAACTGAGCTATATAGCCCTATGTGGGCGATCCCTGTTCTGTCGCCTCCCTTGTATCGGAAACTTGGGTGTGGTCCCTGGTTATTGGCCAATTTCAGGTTGTTTGGCTTCTGACTGTTAACAAAATAGGGCTTAACTTAGGGGGGGGGGAAACAAAAATATTTAAGTGTAATTTTGTACTGCTGAGAAGCAGTTAAACTCAATTTCGGGCAAAGGCAAAACATTGAGGCGGGAACTGGGGGAGGGGGGGGGAAATGGGGGGGGGGGCAAAACAAATAACTGGGGGCATTCCCCCCCCCCCCTTGGCCCACGTAGTGCCGCTGCTGTAGATAGCTCAGTTGGTAGAGCCCTGGCACGTTAATCTGGAGGTCGCAGGTTCAAATCCCGTTCTAGTCAATTGTTTTTGTTCACCCCAAAACTGAATTCAATTTACCCAGTTGGCTTTTGAAGACTTCACAAACCATTGTTGATTATTTACATCGCAACAGTCAAAATAATCCTGGTAGTATCGTGCACGTGCACAATCTATGATTAAACATAACACTGTTTGTCCTTGTTTTTCTTGGTTGTACGGGGTGTTTATTTGAAACGAGAGGATGGGAACGAAATTACTCTTCCAGAAAGCAACGATGTACATTCCCTTGAAGCGAATGCTATTTTAGGTCCTTACCCTTCTCGCAACATTGCGTGAGAGTGTATTCCACATTCCTATGATCTGTAATTTGGATGAGATGAACAAACAAACAACAAGTTGAACAAATAAACAACAAACAAACTTATTAAGGGAAATGAATAAAGACGGTTAATAACGATATGCAGCATTGGCTGACCCACAAATACTCACCCCAAGTAAATGCCTTCATTGTAAATTCCTTCACTTTGTATTCGTAATTCGTTAATGCGAAATCAATATTGACAAACCTTTTGCGTAATAGTGATAGATTTTTTTGATCTCCTGACGCGCTCTTGCATAGTTATGATTAACTTTCCGTGAAGATTCCATTCAGCTTTGAAATTCATCCTTTATGGATCCTTTCCTGAGGGTAAGTTTTTGAGTGTCACTGATTGATGCCTTTGCCAGACTGGTGCCTGGAGATCAATGGAATTAGAAAAGGGGTCACACACGCAATGGAAGGAGCCTTAACCAACCTGGCTCCAGCTTTCCTCCGACACCAGAGCTGACAGAGAGGAAATGGGCTTGATGAAGAGAACACCCGATCTCTTAAACACCTGTTTCATGTTTCATTTAAGTTTTTTTAAAATTCGCTTCAGAGTGGGTATTACATCATTTGTGTTTGGAAGAGTTAATTCGTTCCGAGCGTTTTGTTTTCAACAAACATTAACAGAGGAATCCTGAGGAAATTTCATCAAATTAGGGTGATAGTTTTTATGTTTTGCCGGAGATTTTGTGCTTGTTCATTTCTATCGACTTCATGTGCATTCGAATGCATTCTTATTTTGATTGCTGCTATTTAAATAATCAACATCTATTCATGGATTTGGGAATTTGTTATGGGCTTGATTGAAGGATTTTCATTTTTCAAAATCTAATTCTTTTCCTGTCTTTTAAAAAGAGATCGAAACAGCCACCATGGCATAACAAAATAATTAAATAAAAAAATGAAGCCCTTAGTTTAATCTCTGTTCCCTGAATATGAAATTCAAGGCAAGGCAATGAAGTCATTATCATAACCATCCACAATTAGAAGCCTTCTCTTGTCCTTTCAGGTGCTCGCCGTGGATCAGTACCAACTCTACCCGAGGTGCCCGTTGCAGGAGCGCCCCCTGGTCCCCCAAGGCCCGATCTTCCCGTCCCTAACACCCCAGAGCCTGGCCCAGATCCACATTGTGCAAACTCCTACAACGCTATAGCCAAAATAAGAGGAGAACTTATGTTATTTAAGGTAAACTCATATTTTGAGAATGTGTTTATTTGGGAAGTTGGTTCGTTTTCTTACCTGTGTTGGTGGTTGATAAGGTTTACAAGTAGTTCTTCCTGGACAGTTTTACTATTTGATGGAGCTGTTTAAAGATGAAGTAATCTCTTCAAGCTAAACAGTATGGTACACCATTGGGAACAATCCGATTTCATTATCAAATATTCACAGATTTCACTGAAATGAAAGAACAACCCCCGCCCCCCAAAAAACTCAGTGCTTAAATTGTTTTTTGTGTGACTGTGGTGACCACGTGTGCCAAATTCCAACAACGGACCTGATGCATTGACGTCGTCATCACGCCACCATCTTAGAGGTAAAACGATGATGAACCAATGGAAACACACGTCCGTGTACGCACGGCGCAAAGGATGGCCCAATTAGCATCCTTCTTTTGACCTCTAGCCGAGGGCGCCCTTCTCAAATGCTCAAATGATGTCGTGTTCATGAGGTCAAAAGTCTGCTGGACTTTTATAAAAATAAACAATCATTTCTACTAAATAAGTGACTACTCCGGTGAACATACTCACTCAGTTGACATTAGAGAGGATGAACTTTTCCCTGCATCAGTAGTCCAAAATCTCTCTGAAATGTATTATTTCCGACTTCCCCTCTTAATCCTTTAAACTAAAGTTGATTTTTTCAAACTTTGCAGCCTAATGGTCTAATATTTACCATAAAAAAGTCGGTCAGTAGCACACACACACAAAAAAGAGATCAGTTGTAAGTTTCATTCTCTGTGAACACAAAATGAATAAGATAAAAAAAATGTATATATTTTGCTTGAATTAGAAGTGTGATTTATACATCCAGGTTCGAGCATTTTCCAACCACTCACCGTATTACACGGCCTGATTTATTACCTCTTCCCAAACCGTTTGAAAGAAATTTCCCATGAAAATGATTATTTCCTTTGACTCAGCGATAAGTGTAATGTCAGTTGAGACCCGAACCCAGATCTGAACCCAAGAGCTCAAGTCAATACAAGGAAATGTTTAACTCAATAATCTCAAAAGGATCCCAAAAATACTGCTCCGGTGCTTTTGAGGGTTTATTGAACCCACAGCTGAAACTGTGCATATTCTAGAACTTTTTTTCTGATGTTCAGCTGCAAAAACTGGGGGTGTTAAATTAATTTTCTTGGTATCTGTATGTGGCAACACCGTCAAGGTGTTAATTTTACCAACGATAAAAGCAATGGGGATAACTAACACCATTTCGGTGTTGTCACATATAGAGACAAAGAGAATCAATTAAACACCCCCTTTTTGCAGTGTATGGCGCGCGACTTTTTTTGTTGCCTGGTCAAACAAAATGTTTTTTTTTTCTGGACAACAAGAAATCATGCTCATTTTATAAAAGTAGATTCAACTAATACAAGTGTCAAACTAGCGTTTCAGAAGCTGAGATTTGACTCTTAATTGTGTAAATTTAACTCCGCAATTGAGTTACAATTAACTCTTTCAAAGTGTTGTCACTGACCGAACTCTTTAAGTGTTAATTCAACACTTAGGTGTATAACCCCAGGGTTCGTCAAACGCCAGAAACACCAACATCCCAACGTACCTCATAAAGATCTGGATCCAACTGGTAGACCATTGTGTCAGCAATGACTAGCCTCTCACCACTGCATACTATACAACACAACATTTGTTTTTAAAAACAAAGTCTACTAAATGGTTGGACTGAAAAAAATAGCAATCAGTTGTCTACGTCTTCCTCCCAGGTTGAGATGTGGAGCTCATTTCATAAAACATGTGAGCAGATGTTTGCTGCTTACAGAACGCCTATTTATTTAGCAAAATTTCTCTGTCTTAACCACTGCGTACTGTAAAGCTAAGAGGTACGCTAATTTGCCAGCATTTCTTGTAAGCAGACAAGTGTCTGAACAATAAATAGCCATTGTGGAGGCACACTCGCATACCATCAAATCTACTTTAACGTTTATGAAATGCATTTGCTTATGCACATTTTTTTTCTGCTGTAGTAAGTACTCACTTTTTCTTACCGTTAAACAACTGTATGAAATTGGCCTGCAGTTGCTCAGTAGCTTTAGGATTTTGTTCTAGTACATGTAACCAGCCACAGCAGGATCAAATTAATTTTCATCAGATGGCTGATTTTGTTTTTCTTCTGTCAGGGGAGCTGTGACAAATCTCAGCCACAATCCAGGATTTCAACTATTGACCCCTTGCGTGCACGTCACACGCACGTTACGGTGCCACGCTCACCATTTTGGAAGCCAATAGGTATACGTGTAAACACCGCGTCGCATAGAAAGTCGCACTACACTGTATAGACCTTTCTATTGTTGATAAACAAACCGTGCTGGTTGGCATGGACGGCCAAGTGTAGCAAAACATTCAAGTCTTGTTGACGGACGTTATGAACAAATTCAACATTTTTTCAACTTTCTATTTAAAGAAAATACAATCCCATTATTGGTTGGTTTGTTTCCAACAAATTTTGAACAATGTTTGAATATTTGTGTGACATTTTTGCAAACTATGATTATCTGTTTTTGTTTTTTTATTCACGGCTCCCCGTAGTTTTTCCATCTTGGTTGGCAAAAACTCGGGCTGTGACGTTGCAAAAGAGAGGTCTATAACACACGGAGACATTGACTTCCAAAATTGCGCAACCAAGATTGTGATGATGACGTCAGGTGAATTGGGTCAATACAAATCCTCAAATCAAATCAAATCAACCCTACACTACCAATGACACTGTATTTAGCATCAGGAATATTAAGTTTTTAATATTTTTTTTGTAAACAGGGGAAGAGTTTCTGGAGGATGAATCGGAAAGGGAAGCCCCTGGAGGGCTATCCGATAGACACCTCAAGATTTTGGGACCAGTTACCTGCTAAACTCGATGCTGCATACGAACGAATTGATGACAAGATTTTGTTCTTTAAAGGTATAGATTTGCTTTTACGACATACTTGTGACTATACGTCCTGGCAAAAGCCTCAACTTGGACTCGATTTTCAAAAGTCTTGAGAATGCTGAGAAGTTTCTTGTTCATTCAGTTAGGCTGAACCAAATCCAGTTCTTGATGCTCCTCTTCTGCAAGGCCAGCCGTGTGCTCTGTTACCTTCTCTACTGCACTCTAAAAAGTGCTGGGTCAGGTTGACCCGGATTTGGGTCCCAGGGTGCCAAAATATCAAGGATTTGGCACCCTGGGACCTAAATCCGGGTCAATCTGACCCGGCACTTTTTAGAGTGTGTGCCATCTATAGCACTGTGATAAGAATGTCCACGATCTTAGAATCTTCAATAGTTCAGCTTTTGTACCCCCAGTTCTTAGCAGAACTTCAACGTTTAAATTGATTTTGCGTCAGTGTTTAAAACATTACAATTTAGTTAAAATGTTATTACAAGTAAATAAAAGTAGTCAAATAGTGACACGTTTAGCTGATTAATTAATTGTTCACTTGAGTACCAACTGCCATTTTATTTAGGACTCATAAATGAGTTGAACTTGCTCTCTATTTAAGGCTCATCCTCTCAAGAAAGTTGCTTTAAATTACAGATTCATGTGGCTTCTTGATGCATAACGTCTTACATCCTTTCAGGCTCAAGTTACTGGGAGTACTTTGCCACAAACCGTGACCCTTCCTTCCCACATCCCATTAGGGAGCTTGGTCTGCCCGATGACATTGACGCTGCACTGCCTTGGGGAGACACTGGTGAGCAAAAACACCCTGTAATTATGTTCTTCCTTCTCTAAAAAAAATTGTAGGCATTCAGATCCCACCCACCCCCCGCAAAAAAAGGAAGTTTATTTTTAGGTAATATTCTTGAGAAGATTTTGCGGTTGTAGGACTTTTGCGGTTGTAGGACCGCACACAAACAGAAGAGTGGGAGGAGTGGGAGGAATGTTAAGTTCCATTACAGTAGACAGGATCCTTGTGAATTCATTTAAATTTAAACCAGACATTAAAAAACATGAACGAACAAAATCAAGTTTTACATCCAGACATGAGAAAAAGTCTAAGAAAATATCTTCCCGTAACTCTGCAACTCTGGAACTCAAAGATGAACTGAACATAAGTTTTTACTTGATAAGTATGCAACTGCCTTCACTGTTTCTAGAAGTAAAAATAGATTCACCTAAACGTGTACGCTCTAAAAACTGAAGTGATACACCAACACTTGAAGAGTTCTAGCAGGGACAACACTTTGAAAGGTTAGTTTGACACTTACAGTGTCAAAAAAGTGTTAATTCAACGCTCTATTTGAGTTACATTTAACCGTTCAAAGTGTTGTCCCTTGCTTGAACTCTTAGAAGTGTTGGTGTAACACTTCAGTTCTTAGAGTGTAACACGGTCGATTCTCATCTTCAAATTGGTATTGGAAAATGTACCCCTTTTCCACAAAGGGCTGTGGAAGGTGTGTAAAAATCCCAAATATGTTTACATCTATCCATTGCTTCTTATCTTTTTGTTTCTAGACTTTCAGTTCCTAGACTTTTATTGAGATATTTTTTGTTCCCCATGTTATATCAGGGAAGACATATTTCTTCAAGGGTGATCTTTACTGGCGGTATGACGAGATAGAGAAACAAGTTGACAGTGGATATCCTAAACAAGTGGCAGATAACTGGGATTCTGCCGTTCCTAGCAATATGGACACTGCCTTCAGATTTGTGGATGGTAGGTAGAAACATGACAGAGACCTGGTCCCAATTTTATAGAGCTGATAAGAAGAAAGATCTCGCTGAAGACTATAGGAAATGCATTGAACTTTTTGTCTGTGCTGGTTTATGTAAAGAACAAAATAGTTTCTGGACTTGCCTTTCACGTGTGTCTTGCATAGACTCCTTGTCTTATCAGAAGTATTGGTTTCTTTGATAAGAAACGTCTTTGAACGAAGAAATTAGTGTTTTGGGGTGAAGTAACACAGGACGTGAGCTAGCTTTGGAACTGGAAGTAACAACAATTTCAGGCGTGCATCAGATGCGCACGCGTGTGACGTAATGATTTGCCAACCGGATAGCAATATTGAAGAATAGCCCTTTTTAGTGATCTGGCTATATGTAGCCACTGTAGAAGATGTCAATAGACCGATCCTTTAAGCCCCGCCTACCTTAACAACTGCCTAGCAACAGCACATGGTGTGACCGTCTTGCCACGATCGCAGCGGTACTTCGGTTGCAGCCACAGCCACACAAACGTATCGCAGCGTACATGGTTTTCGTGAACGCCATGGATTTAGTTTTGTGGCCTTTCTTTAGCAGTGCCTTGAGTCCAATGAACAATGAAGACAGGAACACTGTTAACCACGTTTACACGACTGTACAGGGACCACTGCTGTGAGATTCGCACCACCACAAAAAAAATACGAAAATATTAAAACAAACAAAAGTTAGTACAGTTGAGTGTGCTGTTGTGTGTCGGTTTGTTTACTTTTCTAATGGGATTTTAGCGTGTCAAGGCTGTGATTGGTCAATACGTTAGTAGGCGGTACTTAGTGGATGTGTCTATTCAGACACGACCTAATTTGCTGGAACTACGAAATTCTCTGCTATTGCAAGAACTTTTTTTAACAATTGGTATTTATGAAAAATGAAATAAGACTTCAACCTCTATGAAACTTTTCATTAACAAGATGGCCTTGATTTGTCAACAGGAGAAACAAAAACGTGGTACACTTATTTTGTGAGGAATAAGAAATACTGGCGTTTTGATGAGAGCAGGGGCAAGGTCGACAAAGGGTACCCAAGATCTTTCAGTGAGGACTGGATGGGATGCATCAATCCAGAAAACCTCGTCGGAACCAGTGAGGAGGACGAGCCAGTGATCGAACCACCCAAGACAGATGCTGTAGTCAGCCCGGGTTCACATTCAGCCAGAGCCGTGGCCTGTGGAGTTCATATCTCACTGCTTGTCCTGCTGTCACGGTGTGCGATTGGATGACGTCAGTGACCATTTTTAAATGAAAAAAAAAACTCTTGTCCATGAATCGTACATAAAACACGTGTGTTAAACGCTTATTAGCAAATGAATGCTGCAGAGTCTCCAATACCTGGTGTGTGTTAATAACAAATAATAACATGTGATGGAAAGTACAGGGTAGTGAGGAATGGGAGACTTTTGAGACGCTGGCGGCAGCAGACATAACGGTCCTTTTTGACAGTTCTGAGTGTGTGCGCACATGTGAGGTTCTGAGCATGCGTATACTACCAGTGCGAATCGTGAAAAAGGACCGTCCAAAAGTCTCCCGTTGTTTAACCATTTTATTTCTAACTTTGTAAACAAAAAGGTATAGTGCCATTATTTCATGAGAACAGTTTTTATGTTTTTGCAAAATGTTGATGGACAACAAGCTTTGTATATAAATAATTTATTATTCTTGCAGAGAAAACATTTCGAAGGAAAATCTTGTCAGGGTGAAAAATTATCGTAGTTTCAAGTGGAGTTACCATGGTTACTATAAGTTCGAACTAACATTTCCACTAGACTGTATTTGTCCGGAAGGTCAGTTTCGGTGTTACCAATTCAATGGTTTTTTATTCAGTAAAAAATAAACTGCATGCAATGTGTCATCAACCAGAGAGCTTCCATTGTCGAGATCTGTGTTGCGGAAAGTGGTTCTGGCCAGTGGAAACATTAATTAAAATGATATATTTTAAGAGTTTTTAAAGCAAGTTTTACAAGTTTCAAAAGTCATATTAGCGGTTGGGATAACCAGTTTTAATTTTCATTTGAAACATTTTTTAATGCTTGTTCACGGCTCAGTGGTTTTCCATGTAAAAGATTCGTCCTCTTCTAAATACACTCGCAGGTGAATTGAATTGAAGAAACTTGAACAAATTTTGCAAACCTAGAACTTTCATGCTTTAAGCATCACATTTGTTGGTGTCAGGTTTAGAAGGAACTTATTTGAAAGATGAGGGACACCGGTCAAATTGTGTTGCTCTGAAAATGTTAAAGCAACTATGTTATGATATGACCATACACATATATTCCACTGAGATGCAAAAGCTTTACTAAAAGGCTGCACATCGTCTGTACTTAATTTTACGTGAACGGATGGAGTTACATGTATTTACTTTATGGTAATTTGATATTGTAAACAATCAAGGTCAAGTGTGGAAATTATAATTTGTTTCCCAATTATAGAGTAAGGTATCAAAATAAGGGCTAATGATTCACTAAATATGAATATTGATGAGATTGGGTTTCTCTTGGGATTACCTAGAATGCATTGTCAGGTGATGACTTCGGAATCTTCAATGGCTTCCTGCCGTGCAGTGCTCACTCTGTAAAGGTCTTATTGGTAGGACAGAGTTTTAGACAATGACTTTGAAGGCCCAGCTCAACATTGGTAAAGTGAATGTTAATGCTTCCCAATCTTTGCACAAATCAAGAGATATGTAAGAAAATGTCAGCTGATTTCGTTGTTTCATTTGCGAGAAAACGGCAAAAATGCATTTGGCATTTTTGTACGCATTCTAAGGCAGAGTTTTGGTCTCACATGAGACGAGAATAAATTTTGGATCTCACTCCATTTATTATTAACAAACGATAACACTTAAGTCATAAATATTTTAAGGAAAGTTTTCTACCGTCATTATCTTTATACCATGTAAGGTATTTGTAAATATGTGAACGATTATGTTTTTCTTTCTTACCAATGTTGAGCTGGGGCTTCAAACAGCCCTACTGTGAAAGGAATACCTGCTGGCAGGCCACACAATTAAAGAAAAACTCCGAAACCTGCTTATCGACAAGTAAAGCTAGGAAGGGTGTAGAAGTTCTAACGAGGTGATGGATGTATTCATGTGGTCATTTGTTACCAATGTGTATCAGCAGTGTGGTGCTATTATTAGATTTATGATGTATTCGTATTTAAGTATATTCACAAGGTTATAATAATGTACGGTAATTGCTCTAACCTAAAGACTTGGCTCAAATGAGATAGAATGGTGTGATGGATTGATGGATTTTTGGATCAGGAGGGAAGCAACTTGAGTCGAGTCTAACAATCGACTGACAAGACTAGTCGAGAAACAACATTGTTGTGTAGAATGTTCAGACATGAATTGGACTCTCATTCTAAAGTTAATACCCGAACTTTCAAATATTTATACAAATTTTCGTTAGAACCTCTTCAAATATTCATATGGGACATTTAAATAGTAACTTTTGCCCCAAATCAGAGAGCTCATTAACTTTAACAGCGAAAACAAAAAGCGGTAACCAGTGAAAAAAAATGAGATATATTTCTCAATGTGTTTTAGCTGGTTACCTATTTTTGCTAAGCAAGATTGTTCTGTGCTAAGCAAACCTGTTCCCAGTTTCATAAAGCGTTGACCCCTTGCACCAACGCATCATACGCGGCCATGTCTGCCCCGGCTCGCCTCGTTGGAAGTCAACCTGCGCGCATGGCAAGCGTGTAAACGCCAGCGTTGCCTAAATTGCGCACTACACTGGCTAACACACATATAGCGACATTGACACAGGGGCGCAGCCAAGATTATTGTGGTGATCGTGTCAGGAGAAAAATGAATTACTGAGAAAGGTTTAGCCGGACATTCTCGGCACATTAAAGTCAAACAATATTATGTAAACATTTGGCTTGTGTCCTACTTCTGGAAGATCGGTCTTTCCTTCGGTTGGTCCTTCACATTTTAAAGCAATGTACATCATGGAAACTAATGGTTGAATACGCGACGGAATTGCACAAGCCTATTTTTGTAGCTTGTGGAAAAAGAGCCTGGCTGTAGACACGCTACCCAGCCAACGGCGTAGCCGGGATTTTTTCAGGAGGGGGATTGCTGTTTAGTGGGGGCCCAAGAGGCCATGTCTAAAAAACAAGAAGAGTAAATTAGATGTATCTGGATGTTTTTCATGGGGGCACCGGGGGCATTTGCCTCCAGGCCCCCGTTGTTAGGCCACTGCACCAACCCCAGCCTCCTTACAAAAAAAAAAAAAATACACGCTTTTGCATGTTGCTATCAGACCAGTGTTTCATGTTAGGCGTTTCTTTCTTTATGAGAAAAAAACAACCCTGCTCTACAACATTTTCAAAAATCAGAAAGGAACATTTGTAAGGGGTACAGAGATGTAATGTCTTGTGTGAAATTAAAAGGACGGTGTTTTATAAAAAAGTTGGTCGAGGCCTATATTTCACTTGACTCCAAATAATGGCAAAGCTAAACTTCCCTGCATCTACAACAGTTCATTTTGCATTTATTGTTGCATGGAATGCGGATATGCATTGACTGCTATGGATTAAACAAAATACCTATTACACATTTATTTACTTAAGAGTTTTTAGCTTTAAGAAATTTCTTATATTTACAGTCATCAGGCCTGGAATTCCTTCTGAATGGACACGACCATAATTTATTGCAAAGGGATACTTTTGAGACGACAGTGGGCGTCCCACAGACCGGTGCTTTTCCATTGTTCTCAGCGATGAAAACAATGGAAAAAGACCGGTCTGTGGGACGCCCGCTATCGTCTCAAAAGTCTCCCATTACATTGCAATATTTTGAAGGCTATGGAAATATTTGGCGTTTTGTGAACATTTGGTTAGCTAGTAGTTTAACTAGTCCGCCAGACCACTTTAGTCAGCGAGACCACTTGGAGAGAATTTTGACATTGACTGGTCCTCTTGTGTTTTGACTAGCATTTGGCCAATGTACATTGACTGGTCCTCTGGTGTTTTGAATAGCATTTGGTCAATGGACATTGACTGGTCCTCTTGTGTTTTGACTAGCATTTGGCCAATGGACCTTGACTGGTCCTCTGGTGTTTTGATTAGCATTTGGCCAATAGACATTGACTGGTCCTCTGGTGTTTTTAATAGTATTCGGCCAATAGACATTGACTGGTCTTCTGGTGTTTTGACTAGCAAAGGGAGAACGCTGCTCTGTGGCCTTCGTGCAATTCCAGGCCTGTGAGTTTATAATACAATTGATTTGATTTTCTTATTACACTTGAGTAAAAGGGTATTGACTATGGCTGCATTTGAACCCAAGACCATTGCATTTCAGCAAAGTTGCTTTTACCATCCAGCAAGTTTTTTTCACTGAAGAGAGATTTAAAAAAGTCAAATCAATCAACTGATTTTTTACCAATTTGTTAAATATTTGTACAGACTGATTTAAGTACATGTAACTATTGTAATTAGTTTAATAAGTTATATTTTTCCCATTTCACCAACTAAACGTTTATGACTTAATTCATATTGTGTGATGTTAACAAAACAGCTCATGAAAATATGGGTGTAATGTATAAAGTTTTTATGCATTTAAGGTGTACAACTATAGGCGTAAGGTTGCGTAGCATTCATGCATGTAAATTCTCAAGTTAGAAATCTCAGATATCTATGTAATTATATCAATGATTATTCAATAGCGTAGTGCGCCAGCCACAAAGACATGGGCGTCACCAGGGTTGTTCCGAGTGTCTTGCAGGTGGGGTCGGTGTATAGTGGCAGGCCTTACGCTTTATTCTTGTTTCATTCTTGCACCTCGATTTGTCCTTCTCAGAGGGAACAACATTTCATGATACATTTTTATTTATCACAGATAAATGGTACTTTTTATGGCACTATACGGGATTGGTAAAGCTGATAGAGCAGTGTTCTTACTTTGTCTGATACAGATGAAAAATCAAACCTGTGCAAATTTGGGACCAATCCGTCGTCTGAGTCAGCATGTAAACACATTGTCTTAATTTTGATTGTTACAACCAAAATTAGCTACGTTTTGGTTTTAAAGGTTTTCAGATACAGTTTACTCGAATATGACAGCATTTCGGAGGGAAACATTTCACAGAAAATATGATTCTAGTATTAAATTCATAAACAGTAAGCTTTCAGACTGAAGCTAAAATGTAGTTTTTATCCATACCAATCCTGTATAGTGCTTTTAAATAAAAAATCACGTACTCACGCCAATGTTTGTTTCAATAAAGGAATGAACAAAAATGTCAGCAAACAACTTTATCACAAATCTGCTGGTGGCGCCCTACTTAAAAATCAAGCATTTTAGCAATTTAGCTGTAACTTTGTTTTAATACACACTTCACACAAACTGCAGGGCAGGTTGTGACAGTACTTATATAGTACATGTTAAAATTAATTAAGTACAAATAAAACATTTAACTGATAATAAAGATTGACGATTATTTACAAATGATGATAATAAAATTTTGAGATCGTGGTAAAAACAAACATGTACAATGTTTTTAAACTGGTAAGGTGATTGGTAATTACCTTGGAAATGTATCTAATGTCCCTTAGCTTCAAAGGCACCATTGATTAAGCCATGCCATTTGCGAGTTTAGTTTGACAAATTTCCGGTACAGGGTGTTGCCTGGTGATTGCTTAGTTGGAATTGTTCAAACTACATATATACAAATACATCATACATATATGTATTATTTGCTGCTTCAAATATTGTTGCTTCATCACATAGTTTGGGACAAGCTTTTTGCATGACAGCCTCCAGTTCAGCAAAACCTGATAACCTTGTGGCGGAGCTGTGTTTTGAGTGAGTTGCGTAAGAAAGGCATGTGCACACATAGGATGCCAGACTATAGACTGCACATTGGGTTGTGTTTTTATTTGGACCGAAATTGGTGTCCATCAACCCCGTGACCAAAGAAAAACCGGTGCCTCCATGTTGCAACTCTCCCCATCAGCTCTGCCTTGTGATGGCATTCACTTCATTAGGTATATGTGTTTGGGTGTTGACTGTCTCTATTGTAGCTATGCAAAAGCTTGCCCTGAACCACGTGGCATAGCAGCATTGGATTTAATCTGCCAAAGGAATTCTGAGCATTCACTTGTGTCAAAGTGAGATTGTACCAGAAATCATTCAAATGTACAATTGTAAATGGCTTAGTAACAATTGTCCAAGGATTCTTTTTTAGTGCAAAATACTGGAATTAGTAGCAACTCAGTTTGTGTACAATGATATCATTCGCATTAATGTACAATAAAAGTGAACATTTTAAATGTTATAATAAATATTAATGCCAGCAGTGCTTACAACAACTTTAACTGCATGTGGTGTGTCAGATTTTTCAAAGTCAACTTCAACTTGATGCGATACAGATGCAAAATTGAATTAAGAAAACAAGAACTCAGATAGCTGTAGTCAATGCAGTAAACGAGTTCCCTTTGTTCGGTACCATGCTGGTATGTCATTGCGTCACACGCATTGCCTCCGGTTCCAAAGCTGGTATATTATATATTTACTGTTATGTTTATTTTACCACAAAAACTCACCCATTTCATCGTTCAGAGGCATTTCTTGAGACAAATACTTATAATTCTGAGAAGACCTCGAGTCTTTAAAGAACTTAGGCAAAGCCACGTCCAATTATTAAACTTTTCTTGCATAATCGTCATAGAAAAACCACCTCAATGCAAATCCTACTAGACATTTGTGTAATGGTGGACACTACAACTGAGTAGCAACTGAGACGTTTTATGTAACATTTTGCTATCCTGTTGGTAAGTGTGACACAATACCACTGTGAACAACGCCCACTTAACACAAACTGGCTGCAACGATTGCCAGATTGTCCATTAACCTTCTTAAGGTATAGTGGACAGTAAAGGAGTGCATTGTTTGGTTTTGATGTATACGGACGAAATGTACCCAACCAATCAGTGCCCTAGTAATGTTTCCACCTTATCTCAAAATGGTGGACATGTTACAAGCCATTTTGAGATGGTGGACACATTACTACGGGGCACTAATTGGTTTTGGTAAATTTGTCTGAATACACCCATACCAAACAGTGCACTCTTTTAAAAAGTGTCCGCTATACCTTAAAAAGGCTACTTGGATAATCTGGTAATCTGGTAATTATTAGAGCCAGTTAGTGTAAAGTGGGCGTGGTACATGTCACACTTATCAACAGGAAAGCAAAATGCTACATAAAACGCCCCAGTTGCTACTTAACAGTCATCATTTGCTGCTCAATGAGTAGCATACAATGTGCACAATCTTCAGTCCATAAGATTTGCCATGCAAAATAGTGCGATCCATTAAGCCCCGCCTACCTTAGCAACTGCCTAGCAACATCGCATGGCGTGACTTTCTTGCCACGATCGCAGCGGTGGTTCGGTTGCGGCGCCACACACACGCATCGGATACACGTACAATGTACGTGTACACGTATGTGGTTTTCGTGAACGGTATTTAGTTTCGTGGCCTTTTGAGCAGTGCCTCGAGTCCAATGCTGACAGGACACTCTTAAACCACTTTTACACGACAGTACAGGGACCATGTCTACAGGATCTGAAAGCTGACTCATTGTCAAGTTCAAATTCAAGGTGAAAGGTATGTTAAGACTCCACAAATCAGTTTAGCTTAAACTTACTTCATTTGCCGCAACCAAAATATCATGACTTGCAATGGCCGAGCGGTCTAGTGCATCGGACTCAAGTTCCGCTGGCGAAGTCATCAGGGTGTGGGTTTGAATCCCGGTCATGGCACTTGTGTCTATCAGCAAGACACTTAACTATATTTGTTTATCATCTTCACTTCGATGTGACGTGCACAACATCCCTGACAAAAGTGAACCCATGTATTAAAATGTCTGTAAACGCTTCCATTATTTGCACAAATCAAGATATATAAAACCAACCTGTGAAAATTTCAGCTCACTTATTTGATTCATTTGCGAGAAAACGGTAAAAATGCTTTCATTTTTGTACGCATTCTTAGGCAGGGTTTTGGTCTCACATGAGACAACAAAAAAATTTTTTTTGCACTTATCTCATTTACTATTCAAAAACGATAACACTTCAGGCAGAAATATTCCCGGGAAAGTTTTCTGCCATCATTATCTTTATACCAAGTAAGGTATATGTAAATCTATGAACATTTGTTTTTCTTTCTTACCAATGTTGAGCTGGGGCTTTAAAACATGATCACTCAATTTGATGAAGTTTTCACATTAGATAAAACCATTTGCTGAAAGCTAAACAAATTAATTTGTATATTTTGTTTGGGTTACCTCATGATAATTGGTACTTTTACCAAATTTAGATAACGAAAAAATAAAAATTAAAATTAAAGAATCAGCTGATTGTAATTATTGCTTTAAAACTCGGCAAAATGTTTTGTAATCCAAAAAGTGGCAATGGCCTCACATCTCGACCCTAGCCGAGATTTTCGCAAAAGCTTTGAGAAAGACTCCGCCACTACTTTTTGAAGCTTGTGTGCCAGCTTATATACTCTGCGACAACTTCAACATTAAGCTGTCGGTTTTATTTGTTGTTCAATGCAGGTGGCAAGAATTTTCCATTTCCCCTGATCCCGCGCGTCAAATGGATTGAACCTATCCAACAATTCAGGAACCGGTTCGTCATCGTAAATAACTGGAATGATCAAATGATTGTTGTGTTTCCTCAACTCCAGGGCATGGTGCATCATTTGATCACAACTCTGGAGGAAATTACCTCCAATGACCAACAAAATGCAGGCGCTTTCCTTCATCTGTTTGAGTTCTTCGCTCAGCTTCAATTTCCCTGGAATGGCATGTGTGTGTCGTGTACAGCCTTTCAATTTCCAAATGTTCTGGAGTTCGCTGAGTAAGTTAAAAACAACCCAGTCCCTCATGCCGTCAGAGTAGACAATGTAAAAATCGTACTTAAATCCGGAGACACGTGCCTTTTGGCGGGCCCCTCTGACTTGCTGGATGTTGTCTACAGATTGATTTGGGGAGTCTTCGAGGCGAAGAGCTTGGAGTGAGTCAGTAAAAGATGTGTCAGTTCCATCTTGAGACTTCGTCCCCATCTCAGTGCCATCTTGTCTCTCAAAACAAGCAGCTCCTGTGAGATTAATTTCATCCTCATCACCATGCTTGGCAGCATGAGGAGCCTTTCTCACCTGATGAGGGAAAATGTCACACATGTTGGTTTCAGCTGAAGCTGTATCTTGATGCGCTTGGAGTGATGCTCTCCAATGATGTGCCAGGGATCCGCCGGTTGGTAGAGGGGATGGGGTGAAGGGTCTTGCCACTTTGGATTCCAGAAGCTGAAGAAGTTGCCTGTGGTCACCAAATCCCTTGCAGTACTCTGTAACGACTTGAATTTCTGCTCCGTATTTCTCTCTCATATTGCTTTTAAAGCAGTGAGTTTCCATGTTACTTCTGCCATATTTGATCTGTGCTTCTTTCAAGTTGTACACCAGCTCTGGTAGTACTGACTGACGCGGTATGGTCCCTCCCTGCAGTACACAGAGGTACACCTGCAAAAGCTCATTGAAATTTCCAGTAAATTTGGAGGTCTTTGGTTCACATGCTATAGCCTGTTTGAAGCACCCAATTGCTGAAACGTACTCGCCCATGTCAAAGAGACACCGTCCCCGCTTGAGATGGATATCTGAGCGACTTTTCCCATCTTCACATTCAGCTGCCTTGGTGAAGTACAGCAAGGCATTCTCTAGATACTTCCGAACTTCTCGCCCTCCCATTTCTGGTAACTTGGCAAGGAGATGATAAACCTCGCCAAGATTGGCCAAATCCCATGGCGTGACACTCATTGACAGTGCTTTTTCAAAATTGCTTTTGGCATTCTCCAAAAGTTTTGCATCAGACTGTGAGTCACGAATCTGTTTTTTGTAGTTTTTAAAGTTGATTGTTCCCTTGGTGGAATGTGCATAGAAATTTGTGTCACTTCCATCCAATTCAATGGATTCTTCTAGCATTTGCATTGCCTCTGCCGTATTTTTATTACTTTGCGAGTAAAGAAAATTGGCAAAACGTGCCAAAAGCTTTGCGTTCTTTGGGGCAATGGCTTTTGCCTTTTCCATGCACATCCGAGGATGTTCTTTGAACTCAATTAATTCAGGATGTACAACGAAGCTCTTGAACTGCCACCTTTTACCTATGCCTCGAAAAATATCTGCCAAATTGCGCCAGCTTTCCCACTGATATTCAGGGTCAGTAGGATTAGCCTGGGTGATTTCATAGAAGAGGCTTTCTGCAGTTTTAAGATAACCTACCGCAGAGGCATATTCTTCTTTATAGCACAAAAAGTTGAAAACTTTATGGGCATTTTTCGCCATGCAAAATTTCCAGCCTATTTTCCCCAAAAGATCAAGATCTTCACCAGCGAGTTTCAATGCATCTTCATAAATCTTATTGGCCTCTATGTGCCTGCTCTCACCAACCCTGTCAATGTGGATGTCACACGCATGGGCATATGCCTGTTCTGCCAGGCAACGTGCCCTGCGAAGTCTCCATTTTTTCTTGTCAAAAGGTGGTCCTTCGAGGTTACGATTTGCACTCATCAGCGTGTCAAGTTTCTTTTGGTAAAACTGTGCATCTGACATCCAAAACAGCTTTTCTGTCACGTACTGCAGGTTTGCAAGAGCATTCAGATTTTCAGAATCAAGATCCAAGATAGCTTTAAAATGACAAAGAGCATTTTCATAATCACCAAGTCTGAGTGACATGAGTCCCTGCAAATTACGAATGGCCAATTCTTCGGGTCGGCCAGTCCTTCCCTTCAAGTCATGGCACAGTTCTCTGAGCGCAACATTAACAACATCTCTGTTTATATTGATTGTTTTATTGATGGGTAGCGGAAGCATAAAGTGGCCAGGCACCACTGGTCTTTCCATTGTGGTCCGATCGTATCACTGCAAAAAAAAAACAAGCAATAAATGTGTGTCTTTAATAAGAATCAAGGTCCAAGACAGCTTTATTAATAGACCTTATGCCCATAAGGTCATTTGAGTATAGGGCGCCCTCGTCTGGAGGTCAAAAGAAGGTTGCTCATTTTGCTCATCGTGAGCGCCGCGGGTAAAATAGATGAGAGTTTCCATTGTTTTATCATCGTTTTACCTGCAAGATGTCGGCTTGATGACGTCAGTGAATAAGGTCAACAAGAGAAAACAATACTTGGTTATTTAATATCACCGCAAGTTCAGCTTTTGTATTTTTGTTTGATCAGGTCCCATGGGGTCTGTCTTATAAATTAGTGTTAGCCAATACTACCCCTGTCAGTCTTCGGGAAGATCAGATTATTTGTACTTATGGCACTATACTGAGACATCCCCAACAGTCAGCTAGGTCGTTTCTGTTAAAAGGCCATGTTAAATTACCCTTGGTCAGTAATTTCCTAAAACAAATTCCATCAATGACTGCGCGACTTGATGTCTTGGAATTTGTTTTATTAGGTCTAAAGGGTCTTTATCTGATGGTTTAGATCATTTGAAAGGGATTGTGTTGACCCAAGGTGAAACATTACACTGCAGAAACTGGGGAGTTAAATTGATTCTCTTGGTATCTATATGTTATAACACCAGCATGGTGTTAGTTATCCCCATTGATTTATTGTTAGTAAAATTAACACCATGTCGGTGTTGTCACATATAGATACCGAGAGAATCAATTTAACACCCCAGTTTTTGCAGTATACACGGTATTACAAAACGTACTGCAGTAGAAACGGTAAGTTGGTGTAAGCATATGATGTCGTTTTGTGGTGTTTTGTGGTGCGCAATCCTGGCTTAGATCAATACTCCTTCCAGATGGTTTCCAGGTGGCTTGGAATTTCTTTTATTAGGTCTAATGGGGCTATATAAAATGGTTTACACCATTTGAAAAGGATTCTGTTAACCTCCAAAAATGGTTACATGTTATAACAAAACATACTTTAAAAAGCAGTTCGTTGGTGTAAGCGTGAGATGCTTTTAGTTGGTGTCCATCAGGGTTTAACAAATGAAATTAAGTCTACAGACAGCACAATAAAACATGGTTTGATCAAGGAATGGGTCGGTGCAGAGCTGGACCTTTCTTCCTTAAGAGTTGTTTTCGACAGGGCTTGAGTTTGGTTGACTAATTAGCTTCTAGTACAAAACACATAGCTTTAATCAAATTGAAAAAGAAAGAAAAGAAAAACAAACAAACCAAACCAAACAGAACAAAACAAACACCCCCCCCAAAAAACCCTGTCACACAAGCATATAATATAAACATTCACATCTACTATGGTGACTGTGGAGTAGTCTAGTTCCCTGACCAAAGATTCCCTGACAAGTCTTGTTAAAAAATCTTAGGTCAGGCATCATCCACATTTAAAAATAGTAATGACGCAACATATGTAAATATTCATTACTTGTTACTTAAAATACGGTGGACGATGTCATTGGATAAAAAACGAAACGAAAAATAAATATAAAAAAATCAATAAAATAATAAATAAATACATTGAGGAAACAGAACAGTTTACTGGTATTTTATTTAGTAATCCTTTTTATGTAAGGACAACAAATTTAAAGTGGTGGCCCGGCTTTCTCTTAATTCCCTCCTCTTTAATATTCTCTGAACGAATTTTGACAGATGATGCATTTTCAAAACAAAACAAAAACATAACACTTTCACATGGATGCCACGGACAGTGCAAAAAATACATGTAACTGCACGAAATACGTGTATGGCCTAACATTGTACATGGCTAAAATTGCCCTGAATTAATGTCGGGATCCAAAAAAAAGTTCATCTTTAGTTCAATTAGTTATAGAAACTTTATGATCAGTTTTACAGGTTTTTTAATGGCAATGTTACAGTTCCTTCTCTCCTTTACACAGACATACTATTTTATTCTCAAGAATCTCTTGATAAGGAGTATGAGGCTGTTGTTATCAAAAGCCGTCAGGCTATCAAAAAAAAGCTTCAAGAACTTTCTTTGCCCCATACTCGACATGATAGAATTGTGAAAAACCCAATACGAAGCTACCAGATCTGGACCTGCTCCCCTAACGACTCACGAAGAGGAACAAACATTAGTAACACACACACTGAGTTGATGTCTTCCTTTGGCTATGGTTACACCCGCTCTGAGTTCGTCACTTGCTACTGACTAGGCCATCAACCTTGAAAAGAGACAGAAGTCAGATCAGCCTTTCTCACTAAAGTGGTTCTATGGCTTAAATGAAACACTGGCCAGAACTCAAATTACAGAAACCCAGATCACTCGAAATGATGAGAGCTAAAGTTACCTCTTCGGAAACAGACAACAAATACTTTGATGAACTGGAGCATAGAATGATTGGAGAAATATTACAATCTATGTATACCACTTTAAAGTAAAATACATAAAGAACAAAACGCAGAAGTGCCAGAAGTTTTTTTGAGGTGCCATCTGGATTTTTCTCTGGGTGTTTTTTTTTTTTTTTTTTTTTTTTTTTTTGGGGGGGGGCACAGCAAGAACTATTTATAATTGTTGACAAAGCAGAAAAGTCACCAACTGCAGTAGAGAAAATGAATTGTTAATGAAGTTGATAATATATAAATATAAATGGATATGTTTATATTTATAAAAATCAATGTAACATCAGTTAAAACAATTCCATTTAATTTTAAAGTAATTTATGTTTACCACTTTAAAATAAACAAGAACAAAAAAAGAAAAGGTGCCATGCTTTTCTGAGGTGCCAACTGGACTTTTCTCTTGGGAAGGGTGGGGGCACTGCAAGAACCATTTATTATGTTGACGAAGCAGAAAAGCCACAAACTACAGAAGAGAAAATGATAAATGATGAATGTAGTTTGAATAATTAATTTCAGTTCACTAAAACACTTAAAATACTTACGTATACCACTTTGAAGTAAAATATACAAGTAAAAACAACCCAATTATTGGTTTTATATTATTTTATTAACCAATTCATCTCACTAACCGCAGTGACAGTGTGGGAAATTATTATTGATTTTTGGAAACATTTTGCTTGCCATACTAGTGCATAAAGTTGACAGAAACTGCCGCTCAACACTCTGACCGGAAACAGGTGACGCTGTCTGTAAACTGCGAATACATCAGCACCGCTGTAAATTTCGCACGTTTCGGAATTTAACACTGCAACTTCTATGATTTTAACAGTGTCTGAACTTAAAGTGTCTTGTTAAAAGGTGGGTCGAATGGTTTAAAAATGAAAATGTTTCCGGTTTCCGAACGGTTTTACTGTAAACTGACCGGAAACCGGTATCACCAGTAAGGCACGTAAGGGAAGGGACGATACGAAGTGGATTTGGCCCTATTTATATGGAGTTATGGACTGACAAGCTTACCTTAAAATCATACCAAAAGCAAACAAACGTCGGAAAGTCATCCAATAATAGATGGTCCAGATGGCATTAACTATGATGGGCTACAAATCGACCAAGATACTGTAGCAATGGCAAACTGTCTCATAGTCGTATCCCAATAATTTTATGCTTTGCTGAAGACGCCCTCTGTTGGTAAAAAGCTATTCGCGATAAACCTTACGGATCGTTGTAGCATGGTTGGGCGTGTGCATTGGTTCAGTGTGGGCGTTGACGTAAAGTACCGTTTCTCATCAGGGGAATTACCCGGAAAGACAAAAATGTAAACTTGTCACAGTCGATCAGTTGAAAATACGCGCGAGAGCATTCAATTCAATAACAAAATATGGGGAAGGTACACTTACTACAAAAGTCGAATTTTTATGGCAATGAGACCGATTGCACGACCAATGTTTGCATGTCATCACGTGACCTGTAGTGTGTACTACGTCATCTCAGCTGATGGCAACGGCAAATACATGCTGTGACCGACAGAGTCACACCAACAATCGACTTTTGGTAATAAAAACACAGTTACTAACCCCTTTTTATTAAAGTTGTATGTTATGACATTGATTTTAACCCTGCAATGCACCACTTTGTTAATAAGCAGCGTACACACCGTCGCACAGTAGGCAACTGCGCTTGTATAATTGCGTGTAAAACTGTCTCTGTCTGCTCACAACTCTTCAAACATGGTATCAATAGACTCAGAAAGGTTCAATGAATCCCCAGAAACCCCCAAAAAGGCCAAAAAAATTAAAAAAATAATGTTTCCACTGCATACCATTCTATTGAGTAGTATGCCGTAGAAAACACTATGTTACGTGGTCGTGCAGTTAACGACTGTAGCGGTAAAATTAACGGGGAATGTAGGTCGAAAACTCACCCCCAGCTAATTTTGCTGGTTATAGCATTATCCGGCTATGTTCCATTGAGGAACTTGTGAAATTTCAAGTTTTTTGACTGTACCGTTAATGAGTAACCGCAATTAGTACACATTTGAGCAGTAAGCTGCTGCGCCACGGGAGCGTGCAAGGTTAATCACAGTACTGTTTTATTATTTTACTACAAAAGAGGTATATTTTGAGTTATGCACTACCTGCAGCATCGAACGACGATGTAGTAACCCACCTCTGAAAAAAAAAAAAAAAAAAAAAAAAAAAAAAAAAAACACCTTTAAACTTTATTGCATACTTTGTCGCATACCTTTGGGCCAATGCCATATTTACATATAGTTTTGTTAGTGACCTATGGATCGAGTACGTGGCGTACAAAAAAAAAGTGGCCAATCCCTTTATGTGTGCCTACACACATTCGTAGGCAGGTACATGTGTTGATATTGACGTGAAGTGAAGACTCCCAAGATACTTCAAAGGCTGAAATCAACAATCACAGGAAGAGTAGAAATAATATTGTAAGTGAAACTGACAGAAAAGCACACAATCAACGCATGCGGGATGCTGCTTGCGCGAACAGGAAAGTTAGTCAGATCCCTGTATGTGTATTTATACTGTACATGTCTGGATTCCAGACTGGATGCAAGAAACTCCCCAGATCTTTAGAAATTGTATTCAAAGGTACAAGACAAATTATGCAGTGCACTGCATGTGTCACAGCAGTGACATATACTGCTTTATTTTGCAGACGACTGCTTGTTGTGTACTCCGATATCATCTACTGAGGACTCGAGCATACTGCAAAAAGACTTGAATATTCTCAAATCCTGGCAAGACACTTGGCTTATGAAATTTTAACTACAAAATGTAACACAGTGACTATTGGTAAAAGGAATTCATTCTGTGGTCACACACTGGAGAGCGTCTCCTCTTCATAGTACTGGGGAGTTCATATCTCAAACACCCTTTGTGGGATACCCACAACCAGGAGACCATCAAAAAGGCACAAAGTCCAAAATGTCATCAGAAGAAACATCTAGAGCTGCGGTGAAGATGTAAAGGTGACTGCTTACCAGAGTATGGTCCGTCCTCTTCCTGAGTACGCCTCTACAGATTGGGTCCCGTCCATTAAGAAAAACATCAGGAGCAAGTTCAACGACAAGCAGCTCGTTTTTGTAAGAGCGAATACTCAAGAGAAGACGGCACAGTATCTAAAATCCAAGGGGAATTAAATTGGGACACCTTGCAAACCAGAACCGAGGCAGAGATGGATTGAAAATCCATAAACCTTAACGCAGACTCCGTGCCTATAGTGCATGTGCACGGAGCCGTTTGTCCTGCTGCAAACCCTCGGAGGAATCCGAGCTCGATGAATAGTAGCAAGCCCGTTGTCCCTTCTTTATTTCTTCCGGGAACATGATCGGTTGGAATCTGTAGAGAATTCCGAGTTGGGCTGCAGGATCGACTCTGACACCGTGGACGGTGCGGTGGAACGCTCCCCTCCCTCTTGTTGCATGCGAGCAGTACACTTCTCTTTGGGGTGGTACTGTACATGCATCTCGGCTTCGCAACAGCCCGTCCCGGGATCTTGTAGCCGCGGCTACAGGGTCGGGGTGGTGAAGGGAAGCTGCGCTCACTGTGTTAGGTGTCCATAGCTTCTGACCAGCCGATGGCTCTTCATAGGGCCTGCCCCGACAGAGGATATTTTAGATAAACCTTGCGAGGGTGGGAACCCTTACGTTGGCTCGTCCCCGGTGTATTGGCCGGGACCGAGGACTGGGTAGTAGTGTCCACGGCCCGGACAACAGGACTCTCAGCCTCTCTCGGCTCCGGGTGCGGGCTGGGGGACCGCCGACTTGGCGACGACATATTATCACAGGTGCAGTCCCCTGAGAATTTGGAGCGTCCATGGGAGATTTAAGGGCAGACTCGTTTATGGCGTCAAACGTTTCGCCATTATAATAACTCCAAATATATTAATCAGCTCGAAGAAAACAACTCTACAAACAGACTGTTGAAAAGTATATCTTTATCTTCTTTTAATTCAACTAATACAATGAGAAAATCCTTCATGTAAGCATGGAGATATAGCAAGGCGGGTGACACGAAAAGACGGAGCTTTTGATTAGTACATGAGGTAACCCATGTGGGACCCTATAAGGTTTATTGCTGATCGCGACAACGAAATAGCGCAAAGCATGATGGGAAGACAAAGGGGGCAGTGGCAACTGCGCCGCCAAGACACATGATCCCTTTCCTATCCCATCATGCCTCAGCGCAGGGTGCCACCTGTTGAAATCAACCGATCGACAATAGACCTTATGGATCCTGTACCCAAAGTGGGTCCCATGGGTAGGTCCAGATAACATATATGGGATACCTATGGGGCCCATCAAAAAATAGTACAAAAAACAACTTTACATAACTAAATTTCACTAAATTGCTATGACAATTACGGAAATGACACTACTTCAGCCCTGTCCCACAAATGTGCTTATTGCCAACATGGGCTTGCCCAGGTCTTGCCCATATAATACCCATATGGGCCTTCGCATATTCTACCTGCAATAGCTTTCCCATAATACGATATATTGTAACCAAATGGACCTTTGTATCTTCTACCCACTCTGGACTTGTTTCTCATAATAATATGAACCTTTTCACAATAAGCCTTTCCCAACAAGTTCCGCCAACAAGTTGTGCACTTGGCAGATGCACAAGCGCGTATGCGTCACGCCACCATCGGCCCCTTACAAAAGGCGCGATGTGCCCTCAATTTGTCAACCAGTGGCGTTTGTGCGCACGCACAATCTGCCATTTATGTCATTTCACAGGAACGGTCTTTCAGCCAAAATTCTTAGCGTTGGGCCTGTCGGCTGGGGAAATATACAATTGTAGTGGCTCTACAAGAAGGTAGCGTAACACAGACTTTACTAATTCACTTAATTCCAAAGGCAAACTTATCTAATAGCTGCAAGATCAAAGTGTCCAAAAAAGTAGGCCCTGCAGCTTTAAAAAAACAAATTCTGGAAGTGCAGCACATACATATATATATGTATATTGAATGCTTTTAATTTTATGGTATTTCTTTAATTTTCAATCAGGCAAAGGGCAACTAGGGGCAAGACGAGGGCAACAGAGACTCTATGGCCTTTGTGTAAATTCCAGGCCCGGAAGTTTTGAGACAATCGATTTGATATTCTTGTTTCTCTTCAGGAATGTTGGTAAGCATATTAGGCTGTATTTTTCATGGAAAAGAGAATTTAGCTACAGTTGAACCTAAGAACTTTGCATTTTAGCAAGGATACTCTAACCATTCAGCAATGTCATTTCACTGAAGAGAGACCGAAAAATTAAATCAATCAACCGATTTTTACCATTTTGTAAAATGTTTGCACAGACTGATTTAAGTGCATGTTACTATATTGTAATTAGTTTGATTAAATTAAATATTGTGTGATGTTAACAGAATAGATCATGAAAGTATGGATGTATTATATAAAGATTTAAGGTACAACTAAAAGTAAGGTTGTGAAGCATTCATGCATCTGAATTATTTTAGTTAGAAAATCTCAGATATCTTTCATATTCAGAAATAAATATTAAATAGTACAGTGTAATGCCACAAAGCCATGGTTGCAGTTGGGATCAACAATTTCAAAGTATCTCAACGATTCCAAAGTAGTAAATACAGAAAATATTACTTTATAAGTAGTAGTTAACATTTTGAATATCTGACTTGAAACATCCCTGTGTCAAATGTTTTAATTGCCTGATATTTCGGCAACAGGGGTGTCATTTGTGACAGACATGGCGCATTATACACGTACATTAGTATTATTATTATTAATAATATTATTTTAATTATTATTATTATTATTATTATTTCCACACGAAAATAATGAAGTTTGAGATGGTAACACATAAGTTTGTTTTTAAAGTACTACAGTGATTGGAAATTACCACTGAAATGTCTCAAATAAAATGCTTTAGCTTCAAAGACATTAAGCCATGCCATTTGCGAGTTTAGTTTGAAAAATGTGCGGTACAGGGTCTTGCATGGTCACTGGTGGTTGCTTAGTTTGAATCCATCAGACTACATACATGTACATACACATAATTATATACATATTTGCATTTATATAAGGAAGCTGCCTACAACTACTGTTGCTGCATCATTACAGAATTAAGGCAAGTTTCTCCAGATCAGCAAATACTGACACCACTGCGCCATTCCCGTGGTGTTCACTGTTTCTCCATTTAATTATGTAACTATATACGCAAAAACTTGCCTCAACCATAATGTGACAAAGAAACATTGGATTCAGTCTGAGTAATTCTAACTGAGTGACCAAGGCATTGTATGATACATCATTCAATCTAACTTGCGAATGGATCATTAACATAATATGTAGGGAGTCTGCGCCACCACAACCCTTATAATATATACAAACATACAGATTTTAGTCCTATTCAGACTGTGTGAATAAAATCAAATAAATTGGAGTTAACTTAATATAAATTATGAAAATTTTTCAAAACGATTCTGACAATAACTTAAAGTATTTCAGTGGCTCTCCCAAAATCCATCATACATTGAAATTATAGTTTCCATAATCCTGGAAGTTAGTAGTAGGCCTAACAACAATTGTGTATTCGTATATATCAATAACATACTTGTACAAGAATAGCGAAATGTTAAAATCTTAAAAACAAATATCTACGACGGCAATTTTAACGGCACAAGATGAAGATGCTACGTCCGATTTTCGGCTGGTTTAGGTTTAAATTTTTAAAAGCTATTTTTATAGATCCAAGAAAGTTGTAAGCTTTCATTTGAGGTATTGCACGGCACGAAAAATTCTTCAATGGCTAAGTGGTAGTAATTTAAACAGTGAAAATGAGTTATTGTCCAGATACCGACATCTTCTCATGTCCATCAGCCATATGTACAAACAGTTTTGCATGTAACATGTACTCTACGCATTATCCGTCCATATTATGCAAAAGGTTTTCAATGTTTTTCAATTTGAAAAAGCATCATCTGTCAAAATTTGTTGAGAAAAAATATTAAAATTTATCCATCTCAAAATGTACAACTTTCCTGTAGTTGTCAGTAGTGAAAGTAAGGTAAACTTTAAGTGGGCACAAGGGGGTGCACCATTGTTTTCAAAGGGGAACACTTGTGGCCAATTAATTAAACCTTTTCAGGATTTGTGTTTTGCCGTACTATTTTTGTAAGATAATCCGAGACGATGGTAAAAACACATTGTATGTGTGTACAAAATTCCTAACATTGAGTAATACTACTTAAAAGCTTATAAAATGTAACTTTTAGTTTAGTAACTTTTAATCTCAAAGTTCATTTTCAATTTTTTTTCACCTGTTGATGAGTGCCTTTTTTGTTCTACTATAGCTAGGGGCCCCCTTCGTGTTTGTAATGGTTTGTGCCAGTGTATCCCAATCTGCTATCCCAGCACTGTTGGCAGCAAAACTTTTCATTATGCTAAGTTCTTCCGGTGGCGGCAAGCCATCTTTTACTATTGGAATAACAACACAACCGAAATCTTCTGCTTGTTTTAGGGTTTGTTGCAGTAAGAACTTGCCCTTTTTAAAATCTTCGCTTGGAAGGAACAAGATGCAGGCACACTGCTTCATGAGCTGTAATGGTGCTGCATACACATACGACCCTAGATCTGCCTCTCTTGTAAATGTACAACCCTTCAACTGTCGCCTAGTCTCCAATTCATGGAGAAGCACGCCCTCTACCCATTTTTCGTCACTCTCTCCATTCGCGACATAAAAGTCATACACGAACTTCTGTTCTTTGTCAGGACTCAATGTGCCTGATTGAGACTCTAAAGCTGGCCGAGGTTGTGCTCCTGGTTCTTGGATATACTGATTGGATGAATCCCTGACCTCTGTTCCACCGATTCCACTCACAAGAGGCCCTATACCTTCATCCTTTTGCAGGTCGTCTGATCCTTCAACCCGTGCAGCAAATGAAGCTGCCAATCTCACATCACTCCTGTTTCCACGTGGAGCCTGACTGGATGAATTTTGCACCTTCATGCCCCTGAATCCACTCACAAGTGTCCCTATAACTTTACTTTCCCTTTGGGTCTCTGATCCTGAAACCGGTGCACAAGCCATACCTGCATAGCTTGAATCCCTCTCGGTCACATCATTTGATGCATGTGCTTGGGCTGTACGTGTTCTCGACTCTCTAACAATTTTATCCAATGTTAACTTTGGGATTGGATTTTCCCATGACTTCTGAAGGGTACCACCGGGTTGGATAGGTGTTAATTGTGATGACAGATCAGTTGGGTTCAGTAAAGGTAAAATTTCCAAGTTATCTGGAATGTTCTTACAGTAATCATGAAACACCTGTAGTTCATATTCATATTCCTTTTGCAGATTCAAACAAAAGCATCTCGCAGCCAAACTGCCTGTTCCGTACTTTGATATTGCCTTCCTCACTGACTGAACCATCTCCTCTAAAATCGGCTTACCATGTTCATCTTTGCATTCCAATCGCAGCAGTGATAGGTAACTGCAAAACATTTCATAAAAATATCCCGTATATTGGGTCATTGAGGATTCCAACTGCATGGCCTTTTTAAAGTGATCGATGGACTCACGGTATTCACCTAAATCAAAGAAGCATCGCCCAAGGGTCTGATGCAACCTTTGTCTATCTCTGTGATCACCACAATCTTCGCATCGTTTTAAGGTCTCTAATTCTAGTTCCAGATACTGTCGTTGTTTCTCAGGGGATAGCACTGTATGACATTTCGCAAAATGATGATAAACAGTGGCCAAATTAACCAAGTCCCATGCGGTTTTGCGAAATTCAATTGCTTTCTCCAGGTCAGCCATAGCCTTTTCAAGCATGCTTGGGTTTGGCAGGAAATATGGTCCCCTGCCTTCATTGTACTTTTGCATACACCACTGGTAATTTTTCATATAAATCATACCCCTTGTGCTAAAGGCGTAAAAATTGTAATGGCTGTCATCAAGCCTGATTGATTTACCAAGCAATTCAAGTGCCCTCGAGTAGCATTTCTCTCTGTTTAGCGAATACACACAGTTTGCATACCGAGCAAGAAGCCTTGGGTTATCCGGACTAATTTTCATGGCTTGTTCCATACACTTCTCAGGATTATTTATGCAGTCCCTTAACGCGGGCTGTAAATGGGAATAAGCGAAATGTTTTTCCCTCTTTATGTTTCTTGCTAAATCAGCCAAATGCCGCCAGCTTTCCCATCGATATTCAGAATCACCCGGATCCCTGTTTGCTATCTTATAGAACAAACAGACAAAATCGTTCAAGTAAATGTTAGCTTGTGTATACTTATTTCTATATCTCAGCTGATTAAATAGCTTATGCAAATTTTTAGCAATGATGAATTCCCAGAAATCCTTTTCTGATGTGGACACCACTTCACCTGCGCATTGGAGGGCTTCTCTAAAGATACCAATGGATTGCTCGTACCTCTTGTCGCAATACTCATCAGTGTGCATATCTACAGCATACACATAAGCCTGTTCAGCTAGACATCTTGCTTTTGCCTTAATGATGCGGTCTTGTTCTGTATCCTGGCCAATCAAACCTTCCCACTTGTCTTGAAAGCATCTAGCATCCTTCTTTCTGTATAGTGCCAATAATACGTGTTGCATATTAGCCAGTGCATTGAGGTTATCAGGATCCTTTTCTAGGACAGTGCCAAAGTGTTTGAGGGATTCTTCGTATCGTTTGAGAGCGAATTTAAGAAGACCTAGAAGATTGAGGATAGCAAGTTCCTCTGGCCTATCTAACCTTGATTTCAAGTCTTGCTCTATGTCAAGAAGTTTGTCCTTCACAGTATCTTGGTTGATGTTTTTGTCATTGATTGGGAGATCCAGTTTAAAAAGTCCCGGAATAACATCCACACCTGCCATGATGATATTGGTAGAGAAGCAATTATGCTGAATGTTGGAACAATGGCTAGGAGACACAGCAGTCTGTTAAGAAGTGAAAAAAAAAGTGAAACAGTAATACCAAACAGCACATCGTTTAGGCAATGAACAATTTACAGACTACACAATAAAACTTGGTTGGATCAAAGAATGGGTCAGGGCAGAGTAGGACCTTTCTTCCTTAACAAAGTGATGAAGTTTGGTTTATCAATTACATAATACTGGGTTCTTATAGCACTTTATCACACCCTTTAGGGGCATATCAAAGCGCTCATTATTTGTTTTACAACAGGATAAGCAGAGCTATGTTTTGATTTGTGAGAGCAATTTATGTAGCACCTTGTAATGGTTTACAAGATGCTGCGGCGCAATACACTGCCAACATTGCCAGAAACACCAGGGCAAACACCCGTTCTAGAATCGATAAGCTTCTATGTCACTATGTGCATTACACAACACACGGACCCAGTGCTTTATGCTCCATCCGAAAGAAAAAGCAATAATGGTTAAGTGCCTTGCTTAAGGACACAAGTTTTTTTTTATTTTTTATGGAAGTCGCCCAACACAAGGCACAAAGGCCACTCGAGGTGAGGGCTAAAAAAGAAAGAGAAAGGAAAAGAAAGCGCAGAGAATTATAACAGAAGCCTATTCACATTGCGCTTGAACTGAGACAAATTATAGACAGCAGGGAAACAGGATGCAGGTAAGGAGTTCCAGAGTGAAGCAGTAAGTGGAAAGAAACTCGTAGCATACACCTTGAACCTGCATTTGGGAGTCACGACTGTATGAGGATGGGATTTGACTGAGAGGCGAGTGGTTCGTTTTGAGGGACGGTCAACAGGGACGACCAACGAAAGACCATTGGAACACATGCCGTGATAGTATCTGTAAAACAGGCTCAGTGAAGATACATTGCGACGATGTGAGAAGGGTTCCAAGGAAGATGACAATTCTTGGCCCACCAGGTTAACAACTCGACGCTGTATCCTGTCCAACAGAGAAAGGTGACAAGCTGGAGCACCAAACCAGTTGTGACAACAGTACTCCAGCAGTCAGGACAGGGACCCGAACCCACACTTTGCTGATCAGAAACACCAGAGCTTGAGTCCAGTGTTTTAACCGCTCGTCCACGACACGCCACAAACATGTAGCTTGAAGTACACTCGCTCAAGATGTACCATTTTACAAATCATAGTACAAAAGTGCGTCTTGCGTCATGCTAAAATAGTTGAATTTTGTGCGAGTTTGAGGACCCGAGTGGTTGTACGTTTGCCAAAATGAAATCTTAAATCTTAGTTCCAATAATGTATTATAAGGGATGTCACAGTGTCTTTGTAACAAATTTTTCTGAACCACATATTATGCAAATACATATAAAGCATGCATCTGGGGTTTGACAACTTGCCATCGTGTGTTGTTAACTGTGTTTGTAATGAATTACATATAAATCACAGCCATTTTTTAGTTGTGTGATCCTAGGTAATGTATTGACTTACCAACAGAATGCTGTAACTGTGAACAGATGTCTGAGGACACTATCACTAGACTTGACAAAAATGGTAAGATAATCCAAGGCCATCGTGTGCCGGTTTCAAGTCAAAGCTGTCAACCTTATGGTGCAGACATCTTGCTCTTCTCCCATTCAAACCAGTATAACCAAATTGAGGCTGGAAGGAAAACAAATGTTGGGTCCCTTTAAACCAAATCCGAACAAAACAAACACTGTCACTTATTTACACAGAGTAGGCCTAGACCTATCTTACAAGTCACACTATGATAAAGATCTATCCCTGTCCCACACACATAAAAACACGATTCTTAAACAGTGTTTTTACTCTAGCAGCAAGATCAAGGTGCTTTACAATATTATCCCATGTTCATAAAAAAAGCAATCCTCAAACTTTCTCAACTCCCAGGGCAGTAAGGCCTATACAACCCCCAAGCTGCTTATATTAGCACTCAGGGGATAATCCAACACAAGTTACACTGCAACCCTGACAGGTTCCCATTTATACACCTGTGTTAAGAGAAGCAACTATGGTTAAATGCTTTACTCAAGGGCAGAAGTGTCATGACTAGAAATGGACCCCACACTCCAATAATTTAGCTATACAGAACGCGAGTTTGATGCACTATAGGCCTACAGAGAACGAATTTGGGGTAAAATTCCACAAGACCGCAGGCATAGCTCAAATTTTTTTATCGCACCAGAATTTCTTTTACAAGACCACAATTAAATGAGAAAGAAGTTTCTACAAAGTTTAACATGTAAACTGTTTTATGTGAACAAGCACTAAGACTAAGAGAAGATTTATCTCATTTGGCTTATGGGTATATTTTGATACTTAACAGAATTGAAAGATATTTATAGGCCGGTACCAGACTCAAAATCAACATTTGATGAACACTATTTTGTTTTTATTATTCAAATGAAAAACATAACACCACAGGATTTATCTGGCCATGAGTTTACTGGCCTAGGGCTAAAATCACTGGCCTCTGGACTGCGGTCCAGTGTGAAATTTGAGGCTGCGACACGCCACCCAGAGTTATGAATACTTGGTTGATGTCAATTGATAGAAACAGAACTTGGAGGATGCCGAGTGAGTCATTATCTGCAGGGCTCAGTAGTAAGACCGTTTTATGGATGCTGCGACAATTTAATTTATGCCACATTTTTAACACATTTTAGCAAAACAGTATCTTATGACGTAAGTGTGTATGGTAAAGTTTGCCATACAAATACTAAGTAATAAAAAAAAAACTACTACATACAATTGATGAATGGCGTGTCGCAATTTATGCTGCATGTAGGGCAGGAGCAATACGGCGGACGAGCTCAGCTATCTCCGAGCTCTACATCTATGGTCCAACTTGATCCATGAGAATTAACAACATTCTATATTTTATGGGTGCACTATTGATTATTTTTATGTGAAAAAAAAATTATGGGAATAATCAATACTTACTTTGCTTTTTAGGTGTTCGGCTAGCGGCCGAAAACCTATTGTTAGGTGTTCGGCCAGCAGCCGAAAACCTATTGTTATTGTTCTGTTTTTTAGGTGTTCGGACTCTGGTCCGAAGACCTCTTGTTTTTGTTCGGTTTTTTTTTTTAATACTTCTTCTTCTTCTTCTCACTGGCGATTGTCCACTTTCAATTGCACACTTCCGAAGGTCATATAACCTTGAAAATTCATACATATGTAGTTTATGGCAAGGAGACGAAACCGTTTGAGTGACGTCATGATGACGTCATCAGGTGTTGAATTACGTTAAATCAAAGTTTATTATTTGAAAAAATCATAACTCCTGAAGTACACAATGGATTTTTACAATCTATACATCATCGGAAAGGTCTTTAAAAAATAATTAAATGTCTCACAGAGATGACCCCAATTTGACCTTGTCTTCCGGTTCAAACCGGAAGTTGAAGCAAAAAATGCTTAAAAAGTCACAATTTAAGCTGTGGAGTCAATATGAAACAGAATTTGGACATGGTTTCAGTGTACGAAGTAAAATGTAGTTTATGACCTTTGAAAATATTACATTGATGACGTCATCAAATGTTACAGTTTGTTACGACGACGAGTTTAAAAATAATTATTTTTTATTTCAAATTTTTTTTTGAGCAAACTACATGTTGAATTTTTTAGTAATAAATAACGACTATAAAAGCCTAATTGTGAAATTTAAACAAAATTGGCCGTTGCATAACGAAGTTATATTAAGGTGAAAAGTGCCGTTTTTAGCGCGATCGCCGATAGAGTATGTACAGTTACCTTACTGTATTGTACCTCCTGCGTGTGCACTCTAGGCTTTTACTGCACGCTGTGTATATACTTACACGCAACAAGTCAGGTCTTGTCACAGTTCATCGAACTTTGCGGTGTGTTGTTAAGTTCTGAGTGTGTTTGTGTGTGTGTGTGTGTGTAATAATGGCGACGCAAAGAAAAACATGTAAGTCATGCCAAGTTCAGAGTGGAAATGTTTCCCTTTATGTCATTCTGGTGGCTTAATTGTGACAGGGAGAGGAAGAGGAGACTTTACTGAGACGATCACATGCTCACGTGAGTTGTTTGAAGTATAATGGTGGAGAAAATGCAATTGACAAAATGATCGTCTTTCGTTCTATTATACCGATCACGTACGTGCTTACATACGAGAGTCACAAGTGTGCAACAGCGGGGCCAGAGGCACTTTACCCCCGCGAGAGTTGTTGTCGGGATACGCTGAGTAAATCTGTTTAAAAGTAAAGTTTAAAAGTAAAGTCATCGCCTTTCAAAATGTCCGTGTATTTCTTTAGCCGTGCACACTTGTGTTTATGATGTTTATCAAAGTGGGGTAGTTTTTATAAAACTTTTGAACTTTTTAATACAGATAATGAGCTCGGAATTTGAATCTGTCAAATGTCAGATTGACTGTACAGTACACCAGTGTTCGTGATGTTAAAATAAGACCGTTAATTTGATATAGCGCCACCAACGTTCTTTAGCGATACACACTTTGTTTTATTGACACCGAATAGATGCCGAACAAAACGGACGGGCAGCAAGGGTTAATGTTTTGATAAAAGGCAATATGAATACTATTTTGAACACACAAACTGGCGGCAGCCAATTGCACTGCGTGGAAAAGGAACACTTTGTAAAGCACGAAAACATTGTTTTTCCTGGCAGTTAAAACCAAAAAGGTAACTTGTTTTTCCTCCAGGAGTCGAGTTACAATAAATGTATGCGGTTCTTTATAATTCTTAGTGACCTGAGTTGACCTCGCTTCCTGCCCAAACCGGAAGGCCCCTTGAAATACATATGATAAAGCTCTTTTTAATTATTTTCATATTCATATTTATTAAATCAAAGTTTATTATTTCAAAAAATCATAACTCCTGAAGTACACAATGGATTTTTACTATCTATACATCATCTGAAAGCTCATTCAAAACTGCGTAATCGCCCCACAGACATGACCCCAATGTGACCTTGTCTTCCGGTTCAAACCGGAAGTTCAAATATTCAAAAATTCATATTTTAAGAAGTTTTTATTATATATTCACAATTCTTACATCAATTGTAGGTTAGGGCATGTCCTTCTATGTTGCACATTGCGTGACCTGTGTGACCTCTACTTCCGGAAAAACCGGAAGTAGCTCCTCATTCAAAAGTTGTCAGAGGTAGGAACATGATTCTTTCACCAAGTACCAAGATTAGGGAGGATCCTTCTCTGTTGCACATTGCGTGACCTTTGTGACCTCTACTTCCGGTCAAACCGGAAGTAGCTCTTTATTTAAAAATGGTAAGAGCCAGGAACATGATTCTTTCACCAAATACCAAGGTTAGGGAGGATCCTTCTCTGTTACATTGCGTGACCTTTATGACCTGTACTTCCGGTCAAACCGAAGTAGATCTTTATTTAAAAATGGTTAGAGCTAGGAACATGATTATTTCACCTAATACCAAGGTAAGGGATGACCCTTCTCTGTTGCACTTTGCGTGACCTCTGTGCCTCTACTTCCGGTGAAGCCGAAAGTAGCTCCTCATTTTTTTAAGATGTTAGAGGTAGGAACATGATTCTTTCACAAAATACCAAGGTTTGGTAAGGTCCTTCTCTGTTTCATATTGCGTACATGTACTTCCGGTCAAACCGGGAAAAAATAGTAAGAGCTAGGAACATGAAGGTCCTCTGCTGCAAATTAATTAAATTTCAAAGCACAATTTACGTTTTTATGTTCATATTTTTAGATACTTAAGTTGATACATTAAACAACAACTTTAACTACCATATTCCGAACACCTTGTTTTTGTGATGTCACAAAAACTTATGTCTAGTTTTTTTTTCTTTTTTTTTTCTGGGCTTTCTTAGTCGTCGAAACTTGTCCACAAATTTTCTCAAAAAGTTAAGCTTGTATGAACTTGAAACCTACCATGTACAAACATATTAGTGAGTGGATGATACAGAAACTTTTTTGGAATGATGACGTCATTGATGACGTCATGACGTTAAATAAACGTTAAATAATTCAAAAATTTAATAACTCAAGAACGGCAAATGCTACATTCAAAATCTTTAATGCATATGAAAGGTATTGTGATGTGGGACAAATTGTATGCACACCGTGACCCCATTTGACCTTTACTTCCGGTAGAAACCGGAAGTTAAAGTTAAAGTTCATGTTATTTGGGGCTCTAAAGCCTAAGTGATTAAAAATATCAACTAACTTTCAATGAATAATATTTTCTTTAGCTCAAGAACAATCTACAAATGTGATATATGACGTCATAGCTACGTCACAACGAAATTGATACACGAGGTCGAAAAAAAAAATATTTTGCTATCTCAAAAACTAAAGCACGTACGGACTTGATACTTACTACATACTTAGACCACAGTGTGTATATGACAAAGCAAAATTTTGGGAATGATGACGTCATCGATGACGTCATTACATTAAATTGAAGTTTTATACTAAAATAATCATATCTTTAGAATAATACATGCTACATACATGATCTTTACACCATATGAAAGGTCTTGAAGTATTAAACAAATCTTAAACAGGGTGTGACCCCATTTGACCTTCACTTCCGGTCGAAACCGGAAGTAGTAGTTTTGTTATGAAAAATCGATTCTGAATTACGTAAATTTGTATGTTAATTGTATAACTTAATTTTAAAGCCCCTCGACGATTCTACAAATATTTACAAAGTGTGACCTCATTTGACCTTCACTTCCGGTCGAAACCGGAAGTATAAGTTTGTACTACAAAAATATGTATTTTATTAATGAAACGTGGTACATTAATAATCGTTACATCAATTTAAAGCTCTCTGACAATTCTAGATACCATGCAAAAGGTGTTACCCCATTTGACCTTTAGTTCCTGTCAAACCGGAAGTTGAAGTTTCATATGACAAACCTTCATGAATAAAGATAAAAAAGTACAACTAAATATTTCGCCCGTCAGCATAGCACAAATAGACAAGAAACGTGCACATAATATTGACCTTAAAATTTTCAATTACGTAATTAAGCCGAACACCGTGAGTTTGTCCACAAACTCTAAATCTCTAGTTATTGTTCTGTTTTTTTTTTCTGGGCTTTCTTAGTCGTCGAAACTTGTCCGCAAATTTTCTCAAAAAGTTAAGCTTGTATGAACTTGAAACTTACCATGTACAAAGATTTTAGTGAGTAGATGAAACCGCGAATTTTTTGGAATGATGACGTCATTGATGACGTCATGACGTTAAATAAACGTTAAATAATTCAAAAAATCATAACTCCTGAAGTACACAATGGATTTTTACAATCTATACATCATCGGAAAGGTCTTTAAAAAATAATTAAATGTTTCACAGAGATGACTCCAATTTGACCTTGTCTTCCGGTTCAAACCGGAAGTTGAAGCAAAAAATGCTTAAAAAGTCACAATTTAAGCTGTGGAGTCAATATGAAACAGAATTTGGACCTGGTTTTAGTGTACGAAATAAAATGTAGTTTATGACCTTTGAAAATATTACATTGATGACGTCATCAAATGTTACAGTTTGTTACGACGACGAGTTTAAAAATAAAAAAAAAATTATTTCAAATCATTATTATGCAAACTACATGTTGAATTTTTTAGTAATAGATAACGACTATAAAAGCCTAATTGTGAAATTTTAACAAAATTGGCCGTTGCATAACGAAGTTATATTAAGGTGAAAAGTGCCGTTTTTAGCGCGATCGCCGATAGAGTCTGTACAGTTACCACCCCCCCCCCCCGTGCGTGTGCACTATAGGATTTTACTGCGTGTTGTGTATAGTATATACACAGCGCTGCTCGGTAGTAGTGTCAACAACAGTAATGCGTGCACAGTAACCTTGGCATGCTTCCAAGAAATGAACCTGCGAGGCGCATACACAGTGCTTTTACAAACTAAGACCGTTAATTTGAAATAGCGCCCTCAAACCTGTATGGACGCACACTTCTTTATTTTATTGACACCACGTAGATGCCGAACAAAATGGAGGGCAGCAAGGCTTAATGTTTCGATAAAAGGCAAAATGAATACTATTTTGAAATGTAATTAAGTGTTGTATACTATCAGTTATTTTTTCACTTCGTGGCTGTTTACATGAAAATTCCAATGTAAAAAGATACTGCAGCCTTCATCCATGTAATAAATAATTCAAAAAATTCATAACTCTAGAACGGCAAATGCTACATTCAAAATCTTTGGTGCATATGAAAGGTCTTGTAATGTTTGACAAATTGTATGCACACCGTGACCTCATCTGACCTTTACTTCCGGTAGAAACCGGAAGTTAAAGTAACAAATCATGTTATTTTGGGCTCTAGAGCCTAAGTGATTAAAAATATCGACAAACTTTTAATGAATAATATTTTTTTAGCTCAAGAGCATTCTAGATATGTGATGTATGACGTCATAGCTACGTCACAACGAAACTGATACACGAGGTCAAAAAAAAATTATTTTGCTATCTCAAAAAATAAAGCATGTACGGACTTGAAACTTACCATATACCTAGACCACAGTGTGTACATGACAATGTAAACTTTTTGGAATGATGACGTTATCGATGACGTCATTACATTAAATTGAAGTTTTATACTAAAATAATCATATCTTAAGAATAATACATGCTACATACATGATCTTTACACCATATGAAAGGTCTTGAAGTACTAAACAAATCTTACACAGAATGTGACCCCATTTGACCTTCACTTCCGGTCGAAACCGGAAGTAGTAGTTTTTTATGAAAAATCGTTTCTGAATTACGTAAATTTGTGTATTAATATAATTACTTAATTTTAAAGCCCCTCGACGATTCTGCAAATGTTTACAAAGTGTGACCTCATTTGACCTTCACTTCCGGTCGAAACCGGAAGTATAAGTTTGTACAACAAAAATATGTATCTTATTAATGAAACATGGTACATTAATAATCGTTACATCAATTTAAAGCTCTCTGACAATTCTAGATACCATGCACAAGGTGTGACCCCATTTGACCTTTAGTTCCTATTAAACCGGAAGTTGGAGTTTTATATGACAAACCTTCATGCATAAAGATAAAAAAAGTACAAATAAATATTTCGTCCGTCAGCATAGCACAAATAGACAAAAAACTTGCACACAATATTGACCTTAAAGTTTTCAATTACGTAATTGAGCCGAACACCGTGAGTTTGTTCACAAACTCTAAATCTCTAGTTCTCTTTGCTTTTTCATTTTATTTCAAATCTGTCAGGTAATGAAACCAAGGGATCCTCAAAAGCGACAAGCACTGTAAACTGTAGGTCTGAAGATACCTGTGTAGAGAGGACGTTGAAGAAATGTTCAGTTTTAGATGTGGGAGGAAAACTCCAAAATAGGGAAAACCTGCAAAATAAGGTACGGACTCAAAACCGCATGAGGACTCCTAGACTCAAAACCATATGTGGACTCAGTCCGCGGTGGGATTCAAACCTGGGTTGAAAGAGTTGAAAGGCAGGCAAGAGACCAGGATGTCTGCCACACTGTCTTGACCATCATATAATGCCTTTCAAAGTTGCTTATTGATAAATAATAAATCAACTGAAAATATACAGGTATATTTACAGGAATATATTCACAAATGTTTACATGACATAAATGGACCCACATTTAACAATTCTTCGTTAGAAATTTTTCGTTTTTTTCACAGCGTTGTGTTTTTTATATGAGCAAGGTGGAGGGGGAGGGGGGAGACTTTCGACCTTGTTACATACATTGTTTATCCAATTTACCTGATAAGTCTGCCACCACGCGTGCAACCCCTACCCTCAGTCATACCAGCAACATCTACCCTCATACCTAACCTCTAGCTCTACCTTTAAATCCATCCCTTACACACACCCCTACCTCCTTATACCTAACCTCTAGCTCTACCTTTAAATCCATCCCTTACACACCCCCCTACCTCCTCATACCTAACCTCTAGCTTTACCTTTAAATCCATCCCTTACACACACCCCTACCTCCTCATACCTAACCTCTACCTCTACCTTTAAATCCATCCCTTACACACACCCCTACCTCCTTATACCTAACCTCTAGCTCTACCTTTAAATCCATCCCTTACACACACCCCTACCTCCTCATACCTAACCTCTAGCTTTACCTTTAAATCCACCCCTTACATACACCCCTACCTCATCATACCTAACCTCTAGCTCTACCTTTAAATCCATCCCTTACACACACCCCTTCCTCATCATACCTAACCTCTAGCTCTACCTATAAACCCATCCCTTACACACACCCTACCTCCTCATACCTAACCTCTAGCTCTACCTTTAAATACATCCCTTACACACACCCCTACCTCCTCATACCTAACCTCTAGCTCTACCTTTAAACCCATCCCTTACACACACCGCTACCTCCTCATACCTAACCTCTAGCTCTACCTATAAACCCATCCCTTACACACACCCCTACCTCCTCATACCTAACTTCTAGCTCTACCTTTAAACCCATCCCTTACACACACCCTACCTCCTCATACCTAACCTCTAGCTCTACCTATAAACCCATCCCTTACACACACCCCTACCTCCTCATACCTAACCTCTAGCTCTACCTTTAAATCCATCCCTTACACACACCGCTACCTCCTCGTACCTAACCTCTAGCTCTACCTATAAACCCATCCCTTACACACACCGCTACCTCCTCATACTTAACCTCTAGCTCTACCTTTAAATCCATCCCTTACACACACCCCTACCTCATCATACCTAACCTCTAGCTCTACCTTTAAATCCATCCCTTACACACACCCCTACCTCATCATACCTAACCTAGCTCTACCTATAAACCCATCCCCTACACACATCCCCTACCCTCAAACCCATCCCCTACCCTTTACCCAACCCCTACACTACACCCAACCCTACCCTAAAACCCTGCCCTCACACTTCCCCAGTTGCCATATATGCGACACAGCTAACTTCCCCTAGCCTCACTAGACACTAACTATTGTGGCTGTGGCTGTTGGATTTTGACAAATCCACCAGCCACACTCACTAGGAGTGCCTTTATGGAGCTAACTTTCCCTCAGCCATGCTACCCTTGCAACCCACTAAACCTCCTTATGGTTTAAAGGTTGGTGAACTACTAAGTATTGATTTTTAAATTTACACCTAAAAATTATCATACAATAATTCAGTTGGGAATTTGTTTTTGTGCCATCAAGTATATTTTGACATGATTTATTTTCTTAAGAACTTAGTGCTCTTCAGAAACGCCGATAAAAATAGGTTACTTGCTGACATGGCTGGATTCCTTCTGTGACATCATCATTACATAGTTTACTCATGAGCTATTCCAGAGGACAATAGTTCCTGGACGGGGTCCGCCAAAGGAATGACAAATATGTGTTCTGTCTTTTCACTCATGAATATATATTATGTAATGCATGTGGCGTCACAGAAGGAATCCAGCCATGTCAGCAAGGGACTCCTGAAGACTATTATTTTTCAAAGAAAATAAACCATGTAAAAATATACAGGAAGGCGAAAAATAATTTTTCTCAGGTTTATTGTATATTGACTATAACGTGTACAACAAAAACATCAATACTCAGTAATTCACCAAACCTTTAAGCATCATGTTCATACTGGCAAGATAGGAAATTCAAATATTTGTAATTTGTATTTTTAACACTTTAAAAGTGATTAAATACCTGCTGAACAAGTTTTATGTTATAATTTTTTTGACACACATGATTAATTGTTATTCATAAATACCTGAGACAGTTTATCCATTCTGATTGGCCGAGAGGGCATCACGTGGCCATGTTTAAATGGGCGATATAAACACGGTAAAAAGTGTTTAAAACCGGCTAGCTTGCGAACGTAAAATATAGCCCCTGTATCAGAATAAAGAAGTATACGTGTTTCCAGCTGTTGGGTTTCTGATTGGCGGAGAGGACATCAAGTGCCTATAACAGCTGCAGAGACATGAAGATCGACATTCCGTTCAAGGAATTGGCCCGTAAATATGGATAGAAATTTAACGCAGAGTCGAGCTGAGAAAGTGTCAGATTTGTTCCCAATTTTTGAAGGTTTTTGACAGAAAGGCATTTATGGCCCGTAAATATGGATAGAATTTTAACGCAGAGTCGAACTGAGAAACTGTCAGATTTGTTCCCAATTTTTGAAGGTTTTTGCATGTTTTTGACAGAAAGGCATTTATGAATGGGAATAAAGGTGTGCTGAATCGGTTTTTAACTATTGTTTGAAACCTCTGAGGGGCCTGGTGGCCGATAATTGCCCTCGCCTTCGGCTCGGGCAATTATCGGCCACCACGCCCCTCATCGGTTTTAAACAATAGTTAAAAACCTCTTCATCACACCTTTATTCCCTTAGTAAAATATTATGCCCATGAAAGGTAGGTCCCCGTGGATCTCGCTACCCCATCTCATGGTAAACGGATTGAAAATAGGTGATTGAAAATAGGTGTCCATCAGAAACGGGTGGAGGCACGATATAACAGTAACACCCATCTGATGTATGATGTCCAGATAATGTCCAAATAAGATAAAAAAAATTATTGGGTCCAGTAACTCGGACCAATTTCTTCATATAAAAAAAACATGTAAAAGCTTGTAATAAGCTTGCTGCAATCTCCATTTTTACCATATAGACGTATACAACAAAATTATTTCCTTCTGACTGTGTACGAATTGTGAGGCCACAGGCGTATGTCTCCATGGTCTCTGGCTCTTCAGTAAACATGGTAAAAATGAAATGATTGTTAATGTTATGACAACATTCACATTGCCACTTCCTTACACTGTTACAGTTACACTACACTTTTAGTTTAGTTAGATCATCTTGTATTGTAGCCCCCTCTGCAAAGATAGGGCCTATCCATGCCACACAAAGTGGATTGGTCCTATTTATGGGGCTGAAAAAAGAAATAATCTTGCTGAGCTTGTGGTTTTTCACTCTTCTTGATTGATTGATCTTTAGTTAGACTAGTAACAGTTAAGTTCAAACTTACCTTGTAAACTACAGACATTGATAAATCATAAACCGTTCAAAAAGTCATTATATAATTTATAGATGGTCCCCTCGATGGCATTAACCAGGCCATGTAAACTGGAATACAAAACAACAAAATGGAGACAGTGTCTAACATGGCGTCGCAAACAACACTGTATACAGAACTGTACAATGTAACGGTATGTACATTGTACGTACATGTACATTGCGTACAATGACGTGTGGGCGATAATTTCTCATCGGGGGAGTTTCCCTTTAGACAGCCGGTTGCATGACACCTAAACTTGTCACAGTCAATCAGTTGACTAATTGCAATCGATTTATTCTTGCTATGTTATTACTGAGACACCGTTGGTGTTTTACCACCCTCTGCAAGCGAGCTGTCATACCATGTAATCTATGTTATAATGTGATTTGGTAATGTTATTCAGAACTTTCCCCCAAGACTCCCGGTCCTCCAAATAAGCAACTGTTTACGGATATTACTTTGCACTTTGCGGAGAACTTATGGCGAAGAACTGATCCAGTGTGTTAGCCCACAAGCCGGCACACATCTTTTCAAATGTCTTTCTACATTATAAAGGTCAGTATTATTATTATAATAAACCTTTAAACATAATTTTTGAGGAAGTTTTAGTTATTTCCCCCCTCTAAGATCAGCTGAAAACAATTTTAGTTGCTCTCATTTTTAGGGCGGTCGGGTTACGCTAAACATAATTTTTTTTATGGCCTCGCAAAGCCAGATAATGGACCGGTACAAAGGTCACACGGGCGTGTGTTGAGAATCTGGGAAATTCCTGAAATGAGAAACAAGCGCCGATTAGCTCATGATTTAGTAAGGTTTTAGTTCAAAGCACAAGGGCAGACTGTTTGTACAATAAATATGGTCGAGACATAGAGGTGGAACTAAACAGTTGTTCGGCCCAGGTTTAATACAAATTCGATAGGAAATGCAGTGAAGAATTCTCCCTGCTGTGGTCTTGGCAGATAGGAACCGACAGGAAGAGGTGAGTTTTTATTTTATGAATTATATCATTACAATTAAGATTGACACACTGGCGTTCATGTACTTGTACATGCACATCTTAACTCGGGTACATCATGTACCAAAAATGTGTACATAGTACATGTACCATGTAGCCTACATGTACATGTACCAACGAACATTTACGGTACCGAGGTAACATCCCTCATGCTCTAAAGTAATAATACTAAATGTGTTCATGTGCATGTTGGTGCTGTTGAAACATACGCTGAGCATGTACCTATTGTTTTAATGCTGTACACTCCCGTGACAGATTTATTTTGACAGTTGGTATATTTTTTTATGCAGTCCTAAAGCGACTTATTTTGTAAGCACTACACACTTGCTCGCTTTATGGGTTTATAGGTTACCAGCCATAACAGTTGCCATTTGTAACTGGTATACTGCTCCTGTTTGCTTACCAGAAAATTGTCAAGATTTCTGCTTAAGCAACTATGAAATCAGGCCCTGGTACATTGGGTCATCGGGCATTACTATTCATAAAGCTGATTAAACCATTATCACTGAGCTGAAGGACCGGTGGTAGTGGTGGTGGTTGTGGTGTGGGGGGGGGGGTACAATGTGACCCCTACCATATTTTTGCCTTTAACTTTTAAGCTATCATTGCCATTACGCAATATTTTTTTAACTTTTCCTAAAATATATCTAGAATAAGGTTGGCCCATAAATAACTGATGGGGGGGGGGTGTGCTGTCGCCATGGCAACCATTTATTTGACCTTAGGTCACACGATTTTAGTGTTCTGTAGTGATAAAAAAACAACTTTTTGAACAAAATTTGCACTGGTTTTGATTTTGTTGCCAGAAAAGTGATAGTGATAGTCACGTGATGGTGTAAAATGCTTTTGGGAATTCAAAATATGGCTGCCATCTTGGGTTGTGTTTTCAGCATGTATTTAGGGGGTCAAATTATTTAATATCAAGATTTTTAATGATGAAATATTTTCAACATGCTAATTTCTCACTTATCAGACTAACAAATAATATAGATTTGTCAACCTAGCCTTGTCATATGGCCCGCAAGAAAACGCAAAAAACACTCCCCCTCCCAAATGGGATTAGTTAATGGATTATATTGCCCCCAACATTGACCCTAGTTTTTAAATGAGGTTGTAATTTACATTGATCATGTTAAAATGAAAATGTTTGACAAGTTTCGAAACATTTGGACGCAAAAGGCAGAAATTATGGAGAAAACGTGTTTTTTGACGGAAATTATTTTGCACAAAAACAGTCAAAAACGCCGCAGTGACGTTTTTTTTTTTATAAATTTGACGTCTTCATGTAGAACTCGGTGAAAGGAATATTTGTGGCATGCCAAGTTCCATAAAAATCGGTCGTGAACTTTGGAAAATGCGGAGGTTAACGGTAAAATAAAAGACAGGTAAAGCTTATAGTGCAGTGTTCTTATTTTGTGAGGTTCAATATTCATGAAAAAAAACTGTGTGAAAATTTGGCTCAATCTGTCGTCCAAGTCAGGTATAAATATTGAGAATTCCCACACATCAGCTTGTACACACATTGTACTTCTTCGATTGTTGCAACCAAAATTAAAATCGGGGTCTTCAAATTCTATTTTCTCGACTTTGACAGTATTTCAGACAGAAATATTTCTATGGAAGGTTGGTACTGGTGTAAACTACGTAATCAATAAACTTTCAGACTGATACTAATGAAGAAGTTTTGATGAATACCAATCCTGTATTCTCCCTTTAGTTTTTAATAATAATATAATAATATAATAATATAATAATATAATAATATAATAATATAATAATATAATAATATAATAATATAATAATATAATAATATAATAATATAATAATATAATAATATAATAATATAATAATAATAATATAATAATATAATAATATAATAATATAATAATATAATAATATAATAATATAATAATATAATAATATAATAATATAATAATATAATAATATATTTGCTGCCATTTATTTCTATGTGAATATTTTATCTGGATGGTTGCCAGATAATGTATAAATTTTCTGTTTTGTGTTGGTTTGCAATGCTTCAAGTCGTATAAAATCGGCTGAGACTAGTCAAGTCTCACGCATTCGGAATTCTGTGAAACATTTTTTAAACAATGGATAGGGGCGTTATCCGAGTTTCCGTGTGAAGGAAACAAAAGGCCTATTGAGCATTACTATCGCGCATTGTTCAAATACGTGCGAGACGCGTACGGCCTATCTACAAAATGTTTTGAAATTTGGTGATAGATGAGCTAGTAATTCAACCTTGACACCTTCAAAAAGTATTAGGCGCTACTTTGACATCGTGAATAGAGAGACTTAATGTCTGGTCAGTCTACCAATCTTTATTTTTTATCTCATCCACAGGTAAACCAAAGCTTTGGTCCTACAATGGCATCGGGAATTATTCCGGGACATTTTATGCTCCCACTTCCCATCAATAAGGACATCAACATCGACAGATCAGTTGTAGAAACGAAGATTAGAGTTCTAAGTCAGTTCAAGCGAGTCAGGGTTGGCCGTCCGGAGGAGTTAGCCATCCTTAACTTACAGGGTATCCTAACCATAAGACTTCGTCGCTACGAAGACGCTCTTGTCTACTTCCACCAGGTGCTCAACAAGGACCCAGAGAATCTAAACGCCCTGGCTAATCTACAGTACGTCTTGGAGAAGCTTTTCCGATTGTCCGAGGCACAGGATTACAAGGACGAGTGGACTCGTCTTATCCACTCCGAAGATCCTGAGGAACTTCAGAAGAGAAACTGTCTGAATGCACGATGTTTGGCTGAACATGCGTATGCCTATGCCTTCGATATCCATAGCGATACCGTAGGTGCGCAAAGGTACATACGATCAAACCAGCTTTACCAGGAGGCACTGAGGGTCGCCGGTGATGATGTGGAACCCTTAGAATACAATGACTGGATTTTCAATATGGCCATCATTTGTCATACACTTTTCGATCGTCTGTGGTATGAAAATGACCCTGAGGCAGCTGGATACATTGACGATGCCTTGAAATGGTTCTTCGAATTAACTCAAAGGAATCCGGGGGACCCAGAAATTCAATGGGACAGCTGGCGTCATTTGGCCGATATTTTCAGAGGAATGAAAAACAGAAAAATTATCAAAAAAGTACCTCTGGGACTCGAAGAGTTTCAGGAGGACCCAGAGAAATGTATGCTGAAGGCGATGGAGATCACACCCAACAATGCAAGACTACTGGCCCGCTACGCTAACTTCCTTTACTCACTAAAAAAGGAAACCCAGAAACCACTGGAGTTGTTGGAGCAGTCTATCAATTTGGACAGCACTGAGTTTAACTTTTATGCATTTACTACACGAGCCATGATCAGCATAAAATTCTACAAGCATCGTATGTTGCAAAAGCAACAGACGCAGGACAGCGAAGAGTTAGCTCTTTTGAGGAACACCCTTCAAGTTGCTGAAAATGACTTACAGAAAGCGATGTCTATGCATGTCACTCCTTGGGACTTGATGCAGCTTGGCGAGGTATATTACCTCCTTGCAAGGAACCACACTGAACAGGACACTGAGATTAGAAACCTGGTTGAGAAATCTCTTCTGCAGTTGACAAGAGCGGCAGATTGCCAAGATGGATATAAGCGACAGGCTGTACACAGTATAAGAGGGCGCTGTCTGTTTGACATTGGAGAGAAACGCTCTGCGATTGGTTGCTTCAAACAAGCAATTGACTGTGAGCCTCCAACCAGCACATACACTGGTAATTTCAATGAGTTGTTTGATGTATACCTGAATATCCTGCAGGATGAAAAGCTTGAGGATCCCTCTGTTGTTGCCGAGACAGCCTTTTCCCTAAAAGAAGCACTCGTGAAATACGGGAGAAATAATATGGACAGGTACTGCATTGGAAAGGTGGGGAAGCAGCACAACAAAGAGCTTCGGTTAATTGAATCGTATTGTATGAAGCACAAGGAATACCAGCAAGTTGTCCATTTACTTCAAGCATCAGTAACTTCAACGACCACCACCATGAGAAAAGAGAGCAAACTCCATCAGTCTTGGATCAGAACACTTCCTTCTTCCAGACCATGGCGTGTCAAACAAGGGGAAACTTCTGATGATGATTTTGGTGGTGGTGCTGCTGCTACTCCACCTGCTGCTAATGGTGATGGTGTTGCTGTTTGTCAGCAACGTAGCCCCCGTGTAGATGATGATACTGCTGTTATGACTGAAGTTGATGCAAGTCGCATAATGGAGGAGAGAGATGTCCAGTCTCTTCCAATCGAGGTAAATCGCATGAGCCTCCATGAGCAAAAGCAACCCATCAGGAAAGCACCAGAGGAGGCAAGAGTCCAACAGTTTGAATACGACTTCTACGTGATACACCCGGAGAACCAGACGGGTTGGGTGTCTTACGATCTACTGAACGAATTGGAAGCTGTAAGGAAGTTGAAAGGTTATTTACATGCCAGGGATTTTGTCCCCGGAGAACTGCATATCTCAAGTAAAATTGACAAGATGGGAAAAAGTGCCAGCATTTTGTTAGTTATCAGTAAGGACTTCCGAAAGGAGTGTGAAAGACTAATGCATTACGCGCTGAACATGAGGAAGAACAGAGAGAATCATCGGTATATTATACCGATCCTACGAGATAACTCTAAGGTTCCAGATGAGGTTAATATCTTCAACACTTTTGAAGCAATCGGTGCAGTTGACTGGGATAAGTTGGCAAATGCCATCGAACAGCAGATATAATAGTTAATTTGTATGAGACAGGGGAACATACGAAAGAGATGACCAGCCGCACAGTTAAGTACAGCGCCGTAACTAGGGTAAAATTGTAGGGAGGCACAAGGGGGACACCATTTTTCCCAGGGGGCACTTTTGGCCAATTAAAATTGTAGTTTCCGTTTGTATTTTTCCTAAACAAGCCCCTTTCCATTGTGTTTCCTGACGTGTTGACGTAAAACAAAATACATAGTGTGTGTAAATAATTAAAAATAGTTCTAAAACCATTGAAATTACTACGTAAATGCTCATAAAATGTAACATTATTCTGGTAATTTTTAATCTCAAAAGTCCAGATTTCAAACGGGGGGTGGGGGGCACGGACATCAGTTGGGGGCATGTGCCCCTCCGTGCCCCTCCCCCTTAGTTACGTCACTGGTAGTAAAGGAAAAGCAATATATGGTTTAAGAGGCGGGCTAAAGAAAAGCCATCTCTTATAAGTTATATTGGATATTTTTCTTTGTGTATGAAAAGACGCACAACAAAAAGATTACGATAATGTTAAAGACAATGTATTTAATGTGTAGGTAGGCAATTGGTCAAAGATAACACAGCATCGAGCGCAAATTAAAGGCACTACACAGGATTAGTAAAAACTGATAGCGCAGCGTTCTTACTTTGTCTGATTCAAATATATACATGTAAAAATAAACCTGTGAAAATTTGAGCTCAATGCGTCGTCTGAGTCAGGAGAAAATAGTGAGAAACCGTTTACATTTTTCAGCATGGTGTAAACATGTTTTCCTTATAACTCGATTACAACCGAAATCAGCTGTTGCTTTCTTTTTATTTTTTTTTATATATACTTTTTTATAGGTTTTCAGGTAGAGTTTATCGAATATGACAGCATTTGAGAAGCAAGTATTTCACAGAAAAATTGGTTCGAGTACTAACTTCATAAACAGAAAGCTTTTCGACTGAAACTGAACAATAAATGCTTTTGTCATTACCACTCCTGTTGTAGTGCCTTTAACGGTTCTAAAGACTTAAAAACGGTCGAAGCCGAAAGCATCAGACTTACTTAACGATTCTTTAAAAAGAATAGGGTTGTGTTCTAAAGGGACATGACATCGTTAAGGTAATAATAATTATATTACCGCACGTATCTACCAACAAATAGGTACTCAAGGCGCTTTTATTATTTTTAAGGCAGGTTTTTGAGTTGTTTAATTATGAGAGCAATTCATGTAGCACCTTGTAATGGCTTACAAGGTGCTGCGGCGCATTCAGCAGCCACTACCAGAAACAGCCGGGGAAAACCCCTTCTCTTGCAACAAGCGCACTGGGTTGTTTTGCATGCATTACACAACACACGGGACCAACGGCTTTACGTCCCATCCGAAGGACGAATCATTAATAGTTAACTGTCTTGCTTAAGTGTCAAGACCGGGACTCGAACCCACACTCTGCTGAGATTTAGGAACTGGTTTGGGAAGTCTCCCACTTCATGCAAAGAACCATCAAAGGAGAAGACAAAACATTGTCGCGTGAGAGCACATATTAATAGGCCGTTCCTTTGCAGGAAATAATTATTCATTTTGTATAACAGTTAGCTGTGCCTCCCCTAATAACGCCAAACTGGCACAGAATCCGACTTACTGGAAACTTTTTTTTAATTGCTCTTATGTGTTCTTGCTACATTTGAGTTTATGTGTATGGGATTAATTATTACAGTGCTTAATTCATAGGTCGGAATAACAGATTCGAATACGAATGAACCTTTTTTTCCAGAAGGTAATACTTAACGGAACGACAGTAACACCTTCTTACCGAACATTTTATTAATAGTGATGTAAGGATACCAAGTGTCGCCTTAGTGTTCATAGGTCTGGTGCAACTTTATTTTCTGTAAAAGCTTAAGTTTGTGTTCGCGACGTTTGGACACTTCTCTTTTCTGTTGACTCTGACTGAGCGAGAAAGAGCACACAATATTTTCTCTTTGTAAGTCTCCTTAAATTGTAGCATGGCTGTTGCCAGGTTCCTAATGTTGTTCATCTGGAAGGTATAATGTTGAAGAGCACCCACATTTGGGGTTTATATCAAGTAATTTTGAGAAGCGATTTGTATATTTGAGGGATGAAATCGTTGTATACTGACGGTGTATAGCTTTGATTAGTTCATTGTTCTGTGTAGGTGTTGTATTGCTGCGTCTGTAGATTTGCTATTCATATCATTATCTTGTGTGACATGAATTAGTTGCAGAAGATGTATCTATTATATTTGAGACGTCGAATTGTGGATTTTGTATTTTCCCCTCTCGTACGACGGGGGCATATCACTTGGAATAATTTCAAATAACTCATTTCAACTTTGATAAACTGATTATCTAAGTAATTAAGGAAGCCATGAACTGTGGAATATTTTTAATTTGAATAAAACCATTGCCTGTATAAGAGTAAGACAATGGGCTTCAACATGGTTTCAATTTGAAAACAAAAAGATTTCCATACCATTATTTACAGTAGTGAACTATGTTGATATTATCACTGACGACGTTTGACATTTCACAAACGACGTTTGCAAATTGCAAAATTCTTGCACCCCCAGACACTCAACCCTATGTTATTTAAACAACTAAAAAAAACATAATAAATAAAAAAATTATAATGATTAGAAAATAATCATAATAATAAAAAGATTAAAAATTAAAACAAAATAACTACAGCAAAATTTATAAATGAAAACAATGTTCTTCAAACAAACAAAAATAATAAGTGGACAAGAAATAAACGCAAGCGAAATAATTAAAAGTTAAACCAAGGGGAAAGTATATCGTCGTTATTTGGAAAAAATTAACATTACCCTTCCCTCGTTTTTTCCAGGAATTTTCCTACACGTTAATTCGATTGTGGCAATCGAAACAAGCGACAGGTAATTGGGGAAATGCTATTTCCTCAACTTTGACAGTATTTTAGACTGAACTGTAGGATTTGAACAGGTCTTAATTTTTCATCAGCGACGTTCCGGAATAAAACTAATCCAAGCGTCAATCTTGCATTTTTTGTATTATTAATAACAAATATAATAGATTAACGTTTTGATTTAACAAACAAATAGTAAAAAAAAGCCACAGGAAATGAGTCGTTTCACGAACAATTTAACCATAAACAGGCCCTTAGAATATTCATAGGGCGCCCTAGGACCAGCTTAATTTTCCCCAGTGTGATTGTTTACGGTTGGTGAGGGAAATAATTATACACTTGGAATAATAAAGCTGTTTCCCATTTTTATCCAGCCCAATAGCTTTCAAAGGGTCTACATGTTCCTACAAAGCTTTAAAACAATAAATGAATAAATATAATAATCCCGACAACTGTAGCTGTCCCCGCCAACAGACACGGCCATGACCCCTCCCAGGCTAAGAGATTCTAGACAAAACATGCACTAAAGTAACATTACTTTCCAGTGTTGGCGTGCGTAAGCTCAGAAGGTGAACGAACAAAGCCTGGCCATTCAAGTTTGATACAATGTTTCTAATTTGGTATCGGGTAGGAAGTCACGCAATATTTTTTTTGGAACATCAATGAATGCAGTTATAAAAAAAAAATGCAAAATCGTGTGTTAATTTATAGCAGCATGACTTGCAGTAGTTTTGCAGAGATAAATGCTCCCAATTGAGACGAAAAATGCACAAGGAAAACATTTTATAAACGAAAAAAAAAAATGGTAGCGTTCACTTTCAATAGATTCGCAATTACCAAATTACGGAAGCGTATAGTGTCGCCACATGAATAAATAAGATTCTTGCTATTATCATGTACTTACACGATAACTATCATGTACGTACACGATAAGTATATAATGTGTACGATAACCTTGGACTTATCGTGGATGTACACGATAGTGATTATGTTCGCACACGATATTGTCACGTATGTACACGATAATTATCATGCACGTACACGATATTTATCATGTACATACACGATATTTATCATGTACGTATATGATAACAGCCTCACACAACATACGGTGCTGCACTTGACAGATCGTAAATTTGCCAAGAATTTCTTGAGCAGTGCAGCATACAGGCATACTGTTTTGAGTTTTTCGTCTTTTCAAAACCTAACCCTCCTTCCACCCCTAAACCCCCTCATGCACTTTCCCTTATACCATGTACACGGTTTGTGTAGTATTACTTGGCCTCGGTGTTTTACCTTGCCCAACTTCGATTCCAATGCCTGCTATAATATTGCATTAAACTGTTCCTCTTCCACCCTTTTTCAATATCCCCTCCCTTTCAACCACCCTGTTCCAATAAACCATCCTCTCTCTAGTCATTCAGCCCAAATACCTTTAAACCCCTTTCTTTTAAAGAACATTATTATGACGCCTCATAAGCTTGGCATGAATTGCTTCACATTCCATACAGAGAGAGAGAGAGAGAAAGGGAGAGGCATAAAAACCGACAAACCAATATAAGTTTTTTGAAATTCTTGAACGTGTTCCGGTTTTTACAACTTTTCTATGCGTGTCCTTCAAAAAGCCTCTCTGTAATGCATTAAAACTATGTTTTTAAACTGTTTTCCTGTGGTCAAACTATATATGCTCTCTTCTCGTGACCTGAATTTCCCACGGCTACATGTATGATTTCGCTCTTCTCTACATAAACACTCGTCGTAGTCCTAGCTGAAAATAAATCCTGAATTTTTTCAATCACATCATCCATAATTGTTATACCATGGTGTTAGATTGTGAATTTTTATTGGTCGAGAACCAATCACGTGACATAATACAAAATTTCATGTCTTCTCAAAAAAGTGTTGTTGTTACCTAGATCGTTCTCAGAACATTATTTCATCGTCCCCATTGAGCTGTACAACCATATTAGCAGTACTACCTGAGAAAGAGGTTACTGTGCAACCACTGGTACTATGCACGCTACTGTACTTTCGATATGATGCTCGCGATATAGGGACCAGTTGATACATTTTGGTTGATAAAAAAATTGTAACCAACCATAGAGTTATATATAAGAACTAGAGGGAGCACTCGCAATGCCACGCATGGAACTCCACTGACTCACCATGGGCGAAAATCCCTATGGGCAAATTGCATAACGAATGTCTACTTAGAAAATGGCTGCTGTGTGAACGGATGAGTAACCAGTGTAAATGAATGGTCCGCGCCATTTTCTCAGTGGTAAAAAATGCTCCTTGTCGGGCCGTGTCGCATGGTTTGTACGCCCTCTAGTTCTTATATATAACTCTATGTAACCAACGCACTTTTGTTGAATAGACCGATTGCGCGACCACCTACGTCACGTGACCCCTGTTGGGTTAAAAATGTAAACACACACGTAATCCTCCATAGGAAAGGGTGGTACGGTACACGATGATTAATGCATTTAGTTAATTCGATCTAGGCTTTTTTTTTGCTCGAGATCTGTGAAACATATTCCAGAGTTTTGTACCAAAGACCTTCAAGTGGCTGAATAAAGCCAGTAAGGACAGTTCCAGCAAGTCTTGAAAATCGTAAAAGTACCGTATAAATGTGCACGATGTGTACAGCGCACGACGGAACGTTAGGCCAGACGACCGCGATCACCACACACTTTTCAACACAAAAATTTCAAAGTTTTGAAGCTGAAATCCTCCAAAGAAATTGCTTTGCAAAACTGTGTGATTCCTTTGCCTATTTGAAATTCTGCAAGGCTAGGTATTAATACTCACTTTTCCAACATTGTTTATCCTTTTTTTACAGTGATTTAGGCCAACATTACAAACAAAATAACAGACGGGTGGCTACATAATAGTCGTCCGACGCCGGTAGTGCATGGCTTAAAAAACTTCTTTTCAGAAAAATGCAGTTAAGTTATGAAACAGAGATGTGATTTAAATTATACCACACCATACTACTTTAAATAAAGGGTCTGATTAACTAATTCATCGCTTAACGAAAGTATAATCGACTGTTTTCGGACTCACTCTGTGTCATCTCTTTACACGTATTTTTTCACCAGCGGTATGACGTCATACCCGATAGGGGGTCACGTGACCGCATGTAAACATTGTCGCGCAATCGGTCTATTGAATATTGTCGTCTGCAAACTTTGTCGGTAAGGGCCTTTTTAACAATCCTGCAATCTAATACCATGGTATAACAAAACAATTGTTGTCTGCTGTGATATGTGGTCCATGCTGTTTTGGACACCCTTGGGGGCCGATGGCACCCTCGGCTTCGCCTTGGGTGCCATCTATCCCCTCGGGTGTCCAAAACAGCATGGACCACATCACAGCCGACAACAATTGTATACTGAAGCTCAAGGAAGCGACGGGTTCACAAGCACTTGAGTAAATGTATCCTACTACGTTCATGATCGTGTTGTTACACGCTAGCTCATTGTATACCTACACGATAATTATCGTACATGATAAGTCCAAAGTTATCGTTATCGTGTACATACACAATAAGACCAAAGTTATCGTGTATATACATGAGAGTTATCATCTACATACTACGTACACGATATGAGCGGGAATTGTTTTCGGCAGAACGCTTCCGTACGAAATGTCTGCTTTTACATGCTTTATAAAATTAGGCCCTGATCTGACAATTACATTGGAAGACTTGGACAAGTCTAGCTGTACAGTAGTCGAAACGAAAATAGTTCAATGATGTAATGTAAATTTACCCCATTTCAACATTTTTAATGCGGTCATACTACAGTGGGATTTCCTGGTTCTATTTCAGGATAAAACCAGGCAGGATTTGTGTTTATATTTTGAAGTAGGAAACTCAAACTTGCAAGGGTACTATTTAACATCAGTTGCTTTATGAAGTAGACAACGATGATATGCTGGTGGGACGATCTACACCTCACATAAAGGTAAGCTCGAAGTCCCTCTTATTGGCAAAACTATCAAATGACGAGGGTTAGCAGGTCACTCTAATGGGATCCGACGCTTGTCATTAAAATTGAAGGCACTTTCTGAGCCCAACATATTCCAAATGACCTTGGTGCATGTTATCTTTTCGGAGTTATTTTGGGATGGTCGGGGAGGTCAGTGGTGATGATAATGACAGTGTTGTGATTTATGACCATAATCATGGTTAGACTATGACGGGGACCCATGAGCATGAACGTGACACTCAGAATGATTAGTGCAGTGAAATTGGAAAGGTCTTAATAATAGCTCGATATTATAATTTGGGTTATCAGTAGTCCTATCAAATAGTTCCCATTCTCAATTCAATTCAATTTATTTATTCGTCATGTTACATACATGAGATTTGTTATCCTTTGCACAGCAGTAAACCTACACCTATTTGTGATAAACACTGTTAAAAATCAACAAAGAAAAACACAGTACGACGTTTGGAAGCCATTTTGTTTTACAATGCGCGCGCTGTTTGATATTATAATGAAAAGCCTTTTGTGGTAAATATTAAAGTGCCATCGTAGGGAAATGTAAGGCTCAAACAACACGTTTCAATTGAAAGCCCCATCGACGTCCCCAGGGTACGTTTGTCGACGAAGGACCAAGGGTAGCATTATTTTAGGGGCCGGGTGATCGATGGCCTCGATTACTACGGTGATTGTCGGCCATGATTATGATTATGCAGTACCATGATGCCCCGGCGATCGGTGACGACATAGATGATGATGGTGATCAGTTGAAAGATGGTTTTGGCCATGAGTATCAAGCTGATCTTTGGCCATGGTAATCAGTAGCCATGGTCTACACGGTGATCGGTGGTCATGTTGATTTAGTGGTCACTTCAACCCTATCAGGACCGGGGGGGGGGCACAATGTGCCCCCCTACCAATTTTTTCCCCGTAACTTTTTAATGCTTAGTCCGATCACCGCGAAATTTTCTGACTTTTCCTAAAATATATCTAGAATCATATTGGCAAACAATAATTGATACCAGGGGTTAGCTGTTGCCATGGCAACCATTTGTTTGACCTTGGGTCACACGATTTTACTGTTTTTTAGTGATTTTTAAGACTTTTTGGACATAATTTCCACTTATTTTAGTTTTTTTTGCCAGAAAAGTGATAGTGGTGAGTCACGTGATAGTCTGAAATGGTTTTGGGAATTCAAAATGGCCGCCATTTTTGGCGGCCATCTTGGATTTTGTGTTTTCAGCCTGTAATTAGGGGGTCAAATTATATCGTTTTTTTAACAATGGAACATTTTCAACCTGCTAATTTATTACTTTTCAGACCCAAAAATGTTCAGATTTGTCAATCAAACCTTACTATTTCTCCCTAGGCCCTTGGCGGCGGCCATTTTGATTGTTAAGTGAAAAACGCAAAAAAAACACACATTTTTTCCCCGAAAATGAGATATATTAATGAATTATTATGCCCCCTAAAGATAACTCTAGTGACTAAATTAGGTTCAAATTATATTTATCTTGTTAAAATGTACAAGTTTGCCAAGTTTCAGAACATTCGGACAAAAAATACAGAAGTTATGGCAAAACACGATTTTTGACCAAAAATGGGCAAAAAACAGTCAAAACGCCCTCTAATGACGATTTTTTGAAATTTTGTGACGTCATCATGTAGAACTTGGTGAAATGAACATTTGTGGCAAGTTTCATCAAAATCGGTTGAACACTTTGGAAAATACGGAGGGGGGGGGGCACTATGTGCCCCTCCCCGGTCCCCGTACAACCAAAAAAAGCCCGGTCCTGATAGGGTTAATGATCGGTAGCCATGATGAAATACGACTGCATGGAGACGTTTTTCTAGTGTCTCTCGACTGTCTCACCAATGTTTTGCACTGATTTTTAACAATAATTTTCATGTGTCAAACTAACTCAAACCAACCCTTAGAGAATATGTCACATTAATATCACTGTCTGTTCACTGGTTTGTCATACTGTGATCACTATCACCACAGGGTGCACACAGCATGTAACCCGGGGGGGGGCACAATAAGCCCTTACCATATTTTTGCACGGAACGTTTTAACTCTACATCGGATCACATTTTTTCCTGACTTTACCAAGTAGTTTAATATCCAGGGTTTTACATTTAAAAAATATGTTTGACAACCGTTTTTTTGACCTTCGGTTTCGGTTTTTTATTTTTAGTTCAGGGTTTTGTCTACAAAATGTAACCCCCCCTCCAAAAACAAAATAATAAATTGATAGTGATGTGTCACTTGATAGTGGTAAATGCATTGTGAAATTTCAAAATGACCACCATATCCGGCGACCATCATGGATTTGTGTTTTCAGCTGGTACTAAAAGGAGTTTAAACTACATCTAGTTTTTTTATCAATGGATTTTTTTAACATGTTAATTTCTCAGGCCAAGAAATAATCTAGAATTGACGACGAAACCTCATTATTGCAACCTGGGCCCCAAAAGCTGGCGGTAATATCGTTTTTCAAAAGGAAAAACGAACAGTATTATCCCCCAAAATGGGACAAATCTAAGGTTATAGCGCCCCAACGGTGACCCCAGGTTATGAAATATAATGTTATGCTACTGATTATGTCAAAATAAACAAGTTTGCGAAGTTTTATAGCATTTGGACCAAAAATACGGAAGCTATTAGAAAAATACCATTTGTAACCAAAAATTTGCAATTTAAATTACAAAAAGTGCCCTTTAATGGAAATTTGTTGATTTGTTAACGTCATCATGTAGAACTTAGTTGAATGAACATTCGTGGCAAGTTTCGTAAAAATCGCTTGAGAACTTTGGGAAAATACGGAGGAGGGCAGGGGGGAGGGGGGAGGGGGGCAATTGTGTTCCCTGGTCCCTTGAAGTCCACAAAAAAGTCCGGTCGTGATAGGGTTAACATTGCGACTTGGCCCACTGTCAAGAAGATGATACTGTGGTCTAGTTCCAATGATTGGCTGTGTTAACACACTAGGGACACATAGTTGTCTATGATAATACAATGTTCTGCGGCTTCCCCCCCCCCCCTTGAAACCACGGCTTGGGCTTGGGCTCCGGCTTAGACTCGTCCGCCTGTTTGAAGCCCCCGTACCAAAAGCACATGCATTTTCAAAACAACTGATGGAGCCTGAGCGAGATTTCAAGTCACATTCACAGTTTCGAAAAAGGCCAAATGTGTGGGATACACTGTGGCAGTTTTCTGTGTGCTGAAAAACACTTAGCACGTTTACATTGGTGATTATTTTTATTGCTGCAATCGAAGTATTATGCAGCGATGATATAGGGATCTTCCTATTCTAGTTTCTCGATGTTGACAGTATGTCAGAAGGATATATTGCTCTGGAGAACTGGGGCATTGAATATTCAAGTTGAATCGCCAATCCTAATAACTAAGACTGGTTTATAGTTGGTCATTCGATGATAATTAGCCTTTCCCATGAAATATTCTAATTACATTCACGTATGCATACGCCATAGAGTTGTGCACTAGGTACCATTAGCCCCACACAAAAAAGGCACAATGTTCCTTCATTTTGCCCACTGGTAGTGCCAGTGCGCAAGCTTGATGTGCAATTTACATATTTCATGGAACGCTGGCGACTATAAACTGCATCGCGCGTCATTTTACTGCCGTGCGACCATCGCGCGACCGGACTATAAACCAACACATTTAAAACTATCCTGAATAGCTTTTGAGCGTTTTTTATTTGTTTTCTTAGATTTATGTTCCCGTTATTCCGTCTTGAATTATCGCTTCTCGACACCGTCATGGATGTGGAGGTTTCTCCAGGACTTTTCAAGCTACCTCTTCCAATTAATGACAAGAACATCGATAAAGATGCTGTTAAGAGGAAACTTCTGGATGTCGAACACGACTTGAAATCACGGTTGGGTAGGCCGGAGGAGCTCGCCATACTGAACCTCCTTGGTCTTCTCAAGTTCAGTCTCAAACGTTACGACGATGCACTGGAAGACTTTCGCGCTGTTCTCACAAAGGACCCAGATAACCTGAACGCGATGGCCAATATGCAACACGTTTTGAGTAAACTTCATAGAATGAAAGAGGCCAGCGACTTCGAATGCCAACTTGGAGATTGGAATAGTCACACTGCAAAGGGCGCCGCCAGTGCCCAGGTTTTAGATTCTGTGTATCAAACCGTTATTAAGGCAAGGTCGAGATGTCTAGCCGAGCAGGCATACGTGTTCGCTGCTGATATTCACACGGATGAAGCTAGTAACGAGAGATACCAACAGTCGAACCAGATCTTCAGCCAGGCGCTTAGGTCTGCAGGTCAAGTCATTGACACGCGAGAGCGGGTTTTCTGGGAGTTCATGACAGCTAAAAACTGTAACAAACTCTTTAATTCCTCCACATTTAGTGACGACCGGGAAAAGACTCAGGACTACTTGGAAGAATCAGTGGACCTTTTTTACGGAATAACCCAAAGGGTTCCTGGCGATCCCGAGTATCAGTGGGAGAGCTGGCGCAACATGGCCGACATTTTTCGTAGGATAAACCAAACAAAACATTTGAGCCACAGCTGTGTGAAGCTTAAAGAAGTGAGACATTACATTGAGTCGGATCCGGAGGAGTGTATGAAGAAAGCAATGGAGATAAGTCCTGGTAACCCAAGGCTTCTCGCTCGCTATGCGAACTTCGTGTATTCTTCCAAAAGAGACACGTGTACCAAGAGGGCGCTCGAATTGCTCGATAGATCGATCAGCCTGGATGCCAGCGACTACAATTTTTACGCCTTCAGCACGAGAGGAACGATTCGTTTAAAAAGTTACCAGTGGAAACTGAGAAAGTCTAAGGAAGATAGTCGCCGATATGACCCGCCAAAACCAGAGCTTCTGGAATTGGCAAGTTCTGACTTGGAGAAAGCAATAGCATTTCGCAACACGTCGTGGAATCTGATGGCATTGGCCGATGTCCAATGCCACAAAGCAAACGATTTCACAGCAGCTGCGGATTCTTCACGACGGAAGTATATCGAAAAGGCTTTAGATTTACTCATGCGAGCCGAGGACAGTAACGATCAAGTTGCGGTCATCAAAGATGTCAGCCGGGCACGCGGTCGGATCTTCTTCGACTTGGGAGATTATCGGCAGTCAATAGTTTGCTTCAAGAAGGCAGTGGATTGTGAACCGGATACCACTGATTTCACGGGTTACTACCACGAGTTATTTCGTAGCTTCCTTTGCTTGTTGAAGAGCGACCGAGATGAATCTTTTCTACATGAAATGGCGACTTCTTTGAGGCTGGCAATAATCAAATACGGAGGTGGCAATCTAATAAAGTATTGTTTTGGTCGCTTGCGAAAGGTGTACACAAGTGAATTACAGTTGTTCACCGATTTTTGCGAGAAGATTCCCGACAATACGGGACTTTTGTTCGTACTGAAATCCACGAAGCCCTCGTCTCCTTTAACACCACCGATTAGGCAAGGTGGAAACCTTGAGAAGATTTGGGCAAACCCAACCCAACCAAATCATCGGCCGAAAGCTTCCAGCAAAGTGAACCTCATGGATCGGTTCGAGGCACTTTCAGAGACACCAGAGCGTCCTGGAAACAGAAGTGATGTGGCCTCGGCTGCTACATTGCTTGGCGGATCAGACACCCAGGAGGAGGACGGTATAGAGCCGCTGGTGAGTGGGTTCAGGGGCATGGAGGTCAGGGATCCATCCGGCAAGAATGTCCAAGTACAAGAAGGACAATCTCGGCCAGCTGTCGAGTCTCAATCAGGCGCAATGAGTCCCGACAGGGAACGGAAGTTCGTGTATGACTTTTATGTCGCGCATGGAGAGAGTGACGAAAAATGGGTAGAGGACACACTTCTCCATGAGTTAACGACTGTGCGAGAGTTGAAAGGTTGCACATATACAAAAGATGCAGCCTTGGGGTCCTTTGTGTTTCAAGGTAAACTAGATCTTATGAAGCAGTGTGCGTGTATTTTGTTCCTCCATGCGGAAGATTTCATACACGGAGATTACTTAGTGCAGCAAACGCTGAAAGTTGCAAAGGAATCCGGTTGTGTGGTTATTCCAATAGAAAGGGATGGATCGACGGTACCCGACGAACTGAGCGTTATGAAAAGTTTTGTTGCCAGTGCTGGGAGGGAAAATTGGGATAGACTGGCGCAATCAATTAAAAACGCAAAGGGGGCCCCTAGCTATACAGGGATGAAGACTTAACCAATATACTGAAAAAGAGGATATCGGTTCGGTCGCACGGAGTGTGGGTTGGAATCCCGGTTGTGAATTTTAACTTTTGGCTTTGAGCAAAAAACGTTTGAAACGTTAGCGGGCGCCCCTTTCTGTTGGTCTCATGATAGAAAAGGACCGCTTTACCGGGGTGCCCGCTACCGTCTCAAAAGTCTCCCATTGCTTGCCAAAACTTATTGCTTCTCATCACCCAGGAGTAAATGGGTACCTACTGCGAGGGTAGATAGAGATTGTTGATGTTAATGATTACAAACCTGTGCGCCAATTTAGCTGCCAGTGCTTCAAGGAAGTGAGACGGTTTCAGGGAGGCGCATCAACTGTTCATAGAGCCTTCCTGAAACGGTCCCAACTCCTAAGGAAAAAAAACCCGCATAGTAAATACACGTTTTTTATACCATATATTTTTTTATTTTCGAACTACTTGTCATGAAATAGTTTGATACGAGTAACATATTTTTTTTTTTAAATGTAGCAGCCTTAAATCACCCATGGTTTAAAAACCCTTATATGAGCGACGCCGTCAACATTTGCTTCCAAGTTCTATTGTTTTCATTGTCCTAATGTCCTAAACACAGTGAACCGTCCAGCCAGCTCATATTCCATAATATCCTAAGCTGGACCATACCACATATCCCAGAGGGGACTTAAATCAACTGGGGTCAGTGACTTGGTCAGGAGGGGTAATTAAAACATCTACCCCCGGCATTTGTATACAAATCTGTTTGTTCATATACACACTGCATTGTCAAAGGTAGACTTCTAAAGTGTCCCCCGAAGAAATTTAAAACATCTGTTGGTTTCAAAGGGCAGTAGATGCTTCTGTATTGACCTCTTGCCAACAAGTCCCACCCACCCCTTCCAGACATTGTCTCCAGTAACCTTGCGTTTGTGCTGGCTTATGAGGTGTATGTTGGTGTATATAATGTATTTAGTGCATCATTGGTAATGGTACAAAACTATGAATGCATCCTCATCCTCGAGTCCAATTCTTTAAAATTGAACTCAGAAATATATTGAAGCCTTAATATTGTGGAACACACTGATTAAATTGTAAAACTGTCAATAAAAAACCCCTCAAAAGCTGTATATTAAATGCTTTATTAAAGTCTATTGACATGTGTCAATGGGAAACTTTTAAGGACGCTAGGTGGCAGCAGACTTACCTTGTAAATCCACCGTTCTCAGAAATGTGCGCATGCTCACAACTACATAAACAATGACAACTTACCTGGTATGTCTGCTGGCACCTAGTGTCGTCTCCCATTGGGGTTGTGTAGCTTGGCTTTCACCCAGGCAAGACCAGTCATTTGAAAAATTGCAATAAAAAAAAAAAATAATTATAATAATAATAAATAAGTAAATAAATAAATTAAGCAAATAAATAGAATAAATAAATAAATAAATAGATAGATAAAGTATAAAATACGTATATAAAGCAATTGGGTGCATATGCTAAACAACCTTCTACATCTGCGTTTTTAGGATACAATGGTGAAAGGCATTTGGCAGAATGTTCCAGGTGATGTGGACATACAGGGATGTCAATGTCGATTATGTTTAATTGGCCTCCAGAATGTGAACGTTCAGTTCTTATGACGTAACACTATCGAGAAAGGAAGGTTGCACTAATCAAAACAAAGAGCGTATAGCGCCGAAGGCGCAAGATGGGTTACTGGAACTCTTTCTATTGTTGGAACGTGAAGTACGGCATGGACACCATTTTAGTAAACAAATGTTTTGTTATATCACTGATAGCAATGGTCATTGTCTGCACTGATCAATTGTTTGCTTACTGAAATGGCGTCCAGTGCATAATACACTTTTCAGCCTGAGTAACCCATCTTGATACCTTCGGCGCTATACGATCTTTGACTCAAACGGTGTGTATATGTAACTCTATCTTATAGGGTTAACCCTTTGCGTTTCTAGCACTGACTTGTAGATTTTTGTCCAAAAGACGATGGTTTTAAAGGAAGTGGAATATTACGCAATCAGTTAATTTAAATAACAAAATGATCACAGGGTAATAGACCGATCCATTAAGCCCCGCTCCCATACGTGTTGACCAATCACAGCCTTGGGTACGCCACCGAAAGTCCGACACGATAAAAATCCTATTGGAAAATGTAAACATGCGTGCGTGTACTTATAGCGCGCGCGTTCATTTCGTGCAGTGTGGCATTGAAGAGACGCACATTGTGTTACCCACGTGTACAGTGGTGATTTAGCCAATGCTGTGACTAGTCAATATGTTTAGGGGCGGGGCTAAATGGATCGGTCTATAGGGTTGCTCGCGAACGTAACAAAACAATTATAGTGAGATATTGAATAAACCTGACTCTTCTGTTTAACCATTTTGCATTAACTTTATGAGGAAAAAACCCGCCAACACGGAGCGTTTTAATTGAACAAACACATACTATTCTGGCACGTCTCGCCTGGCTGTGTATTGTTCGGTTCAAATGACTAGACCTTTGGTCAATATATTTCAATAATAATAATTTATTGATTTATATTACGCAAATTCCATATCAATGTGCTCAAATGTGCATTACACAAACTACACTTCAAACACTATCGAAGAGGGCGCACTGTGCTGCCGATCCAGGATAATTGTGGGCAAAACCCTTCACTTTCAAACAGTTCAACGATGAGAAAAATAATCCCAAATGTACATGGAAGCTTTCAACATGTGCAGATCGAAAACAAAATCTAATCCATCGTATTTTGACCTGAATGGTCTGCATATTGAAAATGAAAGCGACATTGTTGATGTTTAATGAATACTTAATCAACATTGGTAATACAACAGCAAGAGAACTCCCATCATGTGATTTGGGCCCGATTTCATAGAGCTGCTATAAGCAGAAAAAAAAATCCTTAAAGGCAAAGTATACCTTTGGTTTTTGGAACTGTACGTTTGCCTTAATGCTATTATAGTTGTAGATATATACCATAAAACTAACCTGTGTAAATTTCATTTCAAAAGGTGGCAGCGTTTTTGAGATATCGCCAAAAATCTGGAGCGGCTGTGTTCACGCAGAAGAAGTATCCGTCATTGAAATACACATTCTGAGAAGCGTTACGGCCATAACGCTTCTCAGATTCAAATTTTTGGGGGATAAAAAGTGATATATTTTTCCATAACTGCAGTACTTCGAAGTGAAACGTTTTTCAAAATGCATTATACTATCCAAAGCTGCTGTACTTCTTACCAAGTAAGTTTTTATTGCCAAAAATTTTCAGAGTCAGTACCAAACGTATGCAATGTCTTTAAAAAAATTGCTCAGCAAAAATGAACAGAATACCAGTCACAGATGTTACATGAGAAATTGTATTTTGGCCTTTAACCTTATTTTGGTAAGCATAATTTAGTTACGCTTAGCTACTTTTTGTGCTTAAGCAGATCTGTGAAATTGGCCCCAGTCTTTTGAGCCTTTTCTTGGTAACTTTTGTCAAGATTCTTCAATTCTTGACCCAATAGCTGAAGCAGAAATTTTCATTGTTATTTTAATCTGCCACCTTGAAAAGCTCCAAGGTTGCAACAATTTAAGCTCGTTTTTTTTTTACAAAAGAATCTAAGAATGTAACAGCAAAGCCACTGGCACTTCTGTTCAATAAATCATTTACTTGCTTCCGCCTACTATGCAATGCATGTTTATACTTGGTTGTAACTTACATACCAATAGACCTTATGCGTTGACGTCATCACGCCGCCATCTTAGAGGTAAAACGATGACACAAATGGGTCAATGAGCAACCTTCTTGTGACCTCTAGCTGAGGGCGCCCTACTCAAATGACGTCATATGTATAGGGTTTATACACGTGTGTCTGCTAATTTACATGTTAATCTACCTCACCATAGAACTGCTGCATTCCAGCATAGCATTAAATTATCTGGAATACTTTACCACTGTCAATTAGAAGCTCCGCTTCTCGAAACATATTCAAACGTAAACTGAAAACTTACTTAATCTAGATTATTTTACGTTTTTCTCTGCTTAAATTATTTTAATTGTAACCTTTGATTTGTCTTTGTTACCTTTATTGTTGTCCTGTCCTTCTTGTAAAGTCATACTTCACTCAAATTTTTGCTTTTTAGGTCTCGCCTCTCGTCTGTGGCCTCTACTTATCTATATTTAATACAAGTGCATGTACATGTATAGCTCCGTTTATATTGAACCATTTTTTATGTAGGGGGGCCTAATGCCATGATGAGAAATCAATGTTATACTGAATGAAATAAATGAATAAATACTTCAGGAGTTTTCACCGGAAGAATTAAAGTATAGGAAAGTTTTACCCTTCTAAAAAAAATGGGAAATTACATGAATTTTGTAACCATAGACCCATTTCAATATTACCTTTTATATCTCAAGTGTGTGAGAGAGCTGTGTATAATCGCTTCATTTTTTTTTTATTAACAAATTGTAGGATTTGTTGTCAGATTTGCAATATGGATTCAGACCACATTGCTTAACTGAATCAGCAATTACGAGTATAATTAACAAAATTATTAATGCTGTTGGAAACAAGCAAATCTCAATTGGCGTATTCATAAGCCTGTTCGAGGCTTTTGACACTGTAACCATGATATACTCATTCGAATCTTGCAAAATAATGGAGTTTATGAGCTTGTCTTGTAAGCTGGTACAGGAGTTATTTTGTCGTATAGGAAACAATTTGTTTTGTTATAATTTGTTAAATTAATCACATAAACCAATCCTGTTCGTAAGTGTTGACGTTTTGGAGCCGGAAGTGCAGTGTAACGAATGTTCATGTACGTATATCCATTCGTTTACATTGCACTTCCGGCTCAATAACGTGATCACTTACCAACAAAATTTCTTGTGGTGTTCCCAAAGGGTCTGTACTTGGTCCTCAGTTACGTTAATGACATATATGTCATTTATCTGACATGCTTTCCTTCTGTCTCGTTGCCGACGATACAAACATAATATTATATAATCATCACGGTGTGAACACTGCTGTAAATAATATGAATATTGAACTTTTTAAAAGAAGTAATTGGCTCTTATCCAATATATTATTAGTTAATCTGCTTAAAACATTTTTAGTTCCTGACAACACAAATACATGCAGCACACTGATGTTCTTGTGAATGGCACAATTCTTAACCATGTAAAGAACACAAAAATCATTTAGGAATATCTGATGAAAATTTTTCTTTGAACAAGCATATAAATGTCTTGGCAGGTAAAGTTTCGAAAATAATTGTCTTTTGAAAAGATTGAAGTTTGTCCTACTTACATCTATCCTTTTAACAATGTATAATTCTCTCATGTATTATTTTAACTATGCTACTTATTTGGGGGTAACTCAACAATTACATTTAACAAACTTATTCTTTTACAAAAGAAAGCAATCGTATCGTAAGTAAATCTGGGTATCTGGATCACTCAGCGCCATTGTGTCTAGTTCTAAGGGTCCTTAAATTCGATGATTTTTGCAATCTTAATCGCAGTAAATTTATATAAAAGTATAAACTTGGCCAACTGCCCAATAATTTTTTTCCTCTTCTTTTTTTTTGTTTTTACTTTGTGCTCATCAGTTCTTACATATGGTCGTGCTGCATCGAAAGGAAATTTTTACAATATTTTCAATCGAAAAACATTTTCAAAAAACAAACAAAAAAAACGTCATTGTGTCTCGGGTATCCCATTGTGGATTAATGTTAAACCGGATCTCAAGAAGTCTCTTACACTTAAGTCCTTTACCAACAAACTTAAACATTACCTATTTAAAGCATACTTAAAGATTAGTGTATTTGCATACCTGCATATTTAGGATATTTGGTTCTAACAACTGTTGTTTAGCCATGATCTAACATGAATTTATTTGGGTTTCCATCCTTGCTTTTTAGTCCTTGCCTTGTCCTAGTTTTTAATTGTCTGTCTAAAAGGGAAAAGCATAAAAGAACTTTGCTCCACTGTTTTTCCTATGGTAGTTTTTTCCTATGGTAGCCTCTTTCTGGTTCTGTAGTCTGGTTGGCTGGAACACGGTCACGTGGGGTTAACAATTAATACAGGATGGTGCATGAGATTTGCACCACCGTGAACTAGAATTGCGTCAAGACATCGGTCGCGAAGTAATTTTCTGGAAATAGTTCCGGATCCAGGCGCTATACTACAATAATTTTGACTGGTTATAGCGCCCTCTCATGACGTGAAGAGTGAACATCAACTAAAAAGGGAAACGAGGGAAATTGGAAGCGTTCCTTCAGTTGTCGAATTGCTTACTGTTGAGTTGCTTTTAATTGTTGGATTAAAACAGTTCAGTTATAAAAAAAAACACCTGAAAATGTTCTTTTTGTATTTTTGGAAGAGGTGAGATATAAGACATTGACATTTCTTAAATCTGTCACTAGTAAGTGCACTTCCATCTCCCCTCGGGTTAATATAAGTCTGAGAGTGACCAGAAGAGGGTCCTATTTCATTCGGCCTTCTGCCTTATACACGACCCTCTCCACTGGTCACTCACAGTCCCTCGGAATGCAAAGAAGTGAACTATAGTGACCTCATTGACCGATTATTTATTTTTTTAGATGCACATCAGAACCATATTCCCGGTTGTGACAAGATTCGAGGCACAGATAGATAGAGGGAGAGAGAGAAAAAATTATCGTGAGCCCAATCACCTTTGATAAACTATAATTCCAAGTACTCTCTTAATGTAAAAGAGTGAAAAAAAACCACTCTTTTTGTCCGCCATACCACTCGTACAAGGAGCCATATGGCGGACAACTCTTTTAGAGTGAAAAACATGTATTTTCACTAGATTCACATTGAAATTCATTCTACCTTCACTCAGAAAAGGGTGGTGAGGAGTGAGTTTCACTCTCAAAAGAGCCAAACCGACACTACTCCGATAGCAAACGAGTGAAACTTTCACTCTTTTACATTTAGAGGGTACCGTGGTGAGTCAATAAAACGTACCGAGCGAGGCCAAGTGAAGTTGGGGGAGTCATAACATGATTATTTTGAGAAAGTGCAGTAAAATAATCTGAGGAACCAGAATGAAGAATGGAATCAATTTGTTTAACCTGTCCTTGCTCTCTTCAACTTTCCCAATTCAGGTTAGGTATACTTTGAAGCCAATGAGAACATGAATAAAAGCAAGAACAATTCAAGTTTTATATTAAACGTGTTGATCATATACTAAAAAAAAAAAGCCGGCCTTGTTTTGTGGAAGAGGTGGCGGAACAAAGCACGCGAGGAAAGACACACTGGCATCACTATGGGGGCATTCGAACAAGGTCCTGGACACGATGACGTAATGTTGTGACGCATGAAACTAAAAATAACAACACCTGCTGGTACAAAAAGCCTTTCTGTGAAAAAATGGGGACAAGTTTGTACACCATTTATACTCCAGTAAACCAGTGATGCATAACCTGGAAATAACACATCTGTGTTGGTGAATGTTGTCATTCACAGTGAACTCCTCGAGTGTAGTTTTATTTTTGTAACGAGCTGCGATTTCGCACGTACATGCATTTGGGTGATGTAAATTTATATACACCCCCACTAGAGGGTGGGGTGGGAAACCTGGGTATGGCCCAACTGTTCCAGGACATCCAGTAAAACCAGCGGGGTAGCTACGGGGGCCTTGGGGTGGGAGGGGGGGGGGGGAGCATACCCCCATGTGCCTCCGGTGCCCCCGTGAAAAACGTTCAAATACATGTAATTCATTAAAAAACGTGAACCCTGTCCATTGAAAAAATCCTGGTTACGCCGCTGAGCAAAACCAACATGCTTATTTATTTGAAGTCAGAATTCCCGGCTTGCCGGCCTTGTCACCTACCACTCTCTAAGTGTAAAAGACTGAAAAAACCCTCGTTTTGTCCGCCATACCACTTTTGCAAAGAGCCATATGGAGGATAACTATTTTTAGAGTGAAAGACAGGTATTTTCAACTTGAATAAAGTTTGAGTGAAGTTTGCTCCAATTTTACTAAAAAAGGGTGATGCACAGTGAGTTTCACTCTCAAATGAGCCAAAAATTACAACACTTGGGCGAGAGAGAGAGAGAGTATTAAAACCTTTTCATTTACTCTTTACATTTAGAGAGTACACTCTAAATTGACCCATTTCTGGATCACTATGACCTGGAATTTGTGTCAAACTTACCCAAAACTGAGTCAAACTGAGGCAGAATTCAAGTCAAAATTCCCATCTTTTAACCAGTTACCTGGTCAGCCTGACCCAGAAAAGGGTCAGGCACACTGGCACCCGGTACCCGGGTCAATTGTGACCCAGGAGTAATATAGTGTTCAACAGTATCATCACCAACAACGTTCAACCAGCTAGGACCGCATCCTCCTCCATGGTCAATATCGCTTAGAAACTCAAAGATCTTTGTATACCAGCTAACGAGAAACTGTATCCAAGAACTATTTCTAAATGTGACCCTCTACCGGATGACATCATAAGTGCCCCATCTCCTACATCTTTTAAGTCTCATGACTTTAGCATTTCCAATCCTTACGTTTTTAGAGCTTTCCGTATTAATTTACAATTGCGTATCTTTTTTTTTTACCTGTAACTTCCACGCAGACAATGTATTCTAATGCCTCCACGTCATATCATATTATACAAATAGTAACCGGCAAAACACCAGCAATAAAAATGGGCTTCTTTTAAGGTGCAGTATTATAAGGTCATGCCCGCCAAAGCTGCGCCCTCCTTCGAGGAAGAGCTCGGGACGGGATGCTGACTGGTATTACCTGGACATCTCGATGATCAACGGTGCTGTCTCGGGACTGGTACTACTACAACTTATAGACGAGATGTATGGGCTTGGCATTTCTGCCGAAAGCTGCATGCCGGTGGAGAGAGCCGGAGTCCCCGTTCCCGAGCAAACCTGAGTTGATGGAGCAAGCTGGCACCTTTTCTTTGTGGTATTTATCTGCTTTATCTATTTACATTATTTGATATTCGGCCGAAATCTTTTGATGGAAGAAAATAAAAAATGCGAGTAGTGGCACATGAGGAACACCGAAGTTGACGCAGTACCCACTACAAGTCACATGATGCCCTTCTAAACATTGGCCGCGCAATCGGTTCGCTAGCTAGAATTAGCATAATAATAGGTCTACGTAATCCCATAATACAATTCGGCCTTAACACAAAAGACGACGGGCACAGAATCTCAGAATCTCCCATGGTGCAGAATTAGGCCTACGTTAGTTAAGATGTTCTTCCAAAGTTTCAGAACGAGAACGAGGGACCAGGAACCAGTCTATCCCTACCCGTATACAAAATATAAATGCAGTGGAGAACACACAGCCAATACTTTAGTAAATCATTCCTTCCGGGGACGCTAGCAAGTCGGGGTAGACTTTATCGTGTAAATCAACTTACTCGGAACTGTCCAACAAACGGAAAATTAGAAGGTGTGTCTGCTGCCACCACGCGGTCTAGAGTCTTCCGTTATTTTTACGGCCATTGTCTTTAACACCTCCCAAGAGATAAGAACCCATCTTTCCCGGCTTTTTGTTGGGAAGAGATTCACTTTTTTTATTATAAAAGTCTCTAATATGCTCAATCATTCCGAGGAGTTAAAAAAAAACCCACACACGTCAAAAGCAACAACTACGTCATTGTCAAGTGACTGACCAACGCGTGTGGCGCCCTTGTAAGCTCGCGCAACACGGCGATCGGTAAAAACCTACATCACAATATCCTGTTGGTATAAGTTATTGCATCACACTCGTTCCGGTTCCAAAGCTGGCCAAAGTGTGTGCGTAAATTGCATCCAAAAATCACCCATTTCATCGTTCAAAGGAATTTCTTATGACATAAACTTTGAATTCTAAAAAGGACCTTAGTCCTTGAAGAACGTTTGTAAAAGCCAAGTTAAATTATTAAAATTGTTCTTGCATAAAAATATATATGCTATTAAAGAAAAACTAGCTCACCGCATAGTGTCCACCATAATTATCTGAAAAAAGGCTATTAAAATAGCCTTTTGGAATATGAGTGACACAAAGAAATGCACTGTACGGTTTTGGTGTGTACAGACGAGTTTACCCAACCCAAGTGACATCGTAATGTGTCGAACATATCTAAAAATGGCTCCAGTTTGTGCGAAGTGGGCGTAGCTTACAGTGGAATTACGTCACACTATACGAACAGGATAAGGCCTACTGTGGAGGCGGAGCTGTGAGTCAATCATGCAGGCACGAAACTCCCGTGTTGTAAAATTAAAATGAAAGGGTAAGTGTATTATTTTAGAATCATGGGCGTGGTGAGTAATAATTGTTAAGCAATGCATAATTTGTGAAAGTGTTTGAACAGGGAATCGGGTTGAACATGACTAACGAGTCTAGTCATCGTCTTCATGGATTTAGTTTGAGCCAAATCTTTCTCGTGTTATGAAACTTTCCTTCTCTTTCAAAGTTGTGCGCGGGCAGTCAATGGATGGGTTACACCACTTCGTGAAATTAGCGGTGTATGCTTCAAATTATGAGTTTTTCAAAAAGTGGAGATAATGTTCAAAATAAAGTTGTGGGATTAATGCGAAAATAGGTAGAATGGTTTAATTTAAACGAAACAAATAGCTTGAGTTCGACAGGAAATCTGGAAAAAATTTAACCCTTCAACAAACACCAGTTATTCAGCAAGATCTTTTCATCAAATTTCACAATCGCTTTGGAAAACTGAGAGTGTAATAATTATTCACAAACATAATAAACACAATTCTTGATGTAAGTCGACGTTTTAGGTTCAGTAAGCAATCTTGGTAAAGTAAATTATTAAGACAAGTCGACCTCTTAATTTCATTAAGTTGACTTTGTCAGAAAATTAAATATCCGGACAAATCGACTTCTTATACTCAGTGCGTAGACTTTGAGAGATATAATTATCAAGACAAGTCGACATCTTACTTTCAGAAAGTCAACTTTGCGAGGTAAAACAGCTCGACCTCTTGATTTCAGTAAGCCGACTTTGCAAAAGATAAACTACCGAGACAAGTCGACATCTTACTTTAATGCTCACAGAAAATTACTCATGAACATCTCGTCTGAAAGAAGATGATATCACCTCAACTTCATACGTTTTTTTCAACCATAGACCTTTCTATCGTTGATAAACAAAGTGCGCTGGGTGGCGTACGTAGCAAAAACAATCAAGTCTTGTTGACAGACATTGTGAGCAAATTCAACATTTTTGCAAAATGTCTATCCCATTATTGGTTGGTTTGTTTCCAGCAAATTCTAAACAATCTTTGAATATTTGTGTAACATTAACTTTTTATTCAAACTGTGATTGTCTGTTTTTGCTTTGCATTGATGGATCCCCGTAGTTTCTCCATCTCGGTTGGCAACAACTTGGGCTGTGACGTTGCAAATGAAAGGTCTATATTATATACAATGTGTATTTGCATGGTGACATTTCTATATGGCAGTTAGCTCACCCTTGACTTATCACGATATCTAAGCTCATCTCAATCTAACAAAGCCAGCTTCACCTTGAGCTGCTGGACAGAGGACCGTTGAGGGCCCTCTGGGTTGAAGGCCTGTTAGAAACATGAGGGTCAGTGTTAACATTGGTTAAACAAGATCTCAATAGACTCAAATGGATTAGCACAAAGCTATAGAACTGCAGCTGCTCTTCGTAAACTTTCACAGGATCTATGTATTAGTCTGTTATAATTATTTGATGAGCAAAATTGAACTGTAGTAACCAGTCACTAACGGTGCATTACATGGCATTTTGATTGGTAGCCTGCTGCGGCTGGTCATTTTTTGTAAAAACTAACTTGTCGGTTAAAACTTCCATGATGATTATCTTCAAACGCCGTGGATTTTTTTAAATGTTAAAAATTGCTGAAGCGAACAAATATATTCAGTTTTATATAATGTAGATTTTGTTTCTCGTTTACTATTTCGTAGTATTAATGTTTTTAATCCTAGCGCTGATCCTCCATGTTTGTTTGAACTGAACCGGGATGAACTGAACTAAGATCTAACTCTGGCGGGGAGGGGGTGGGGTCAGAAGTTCTAGAGAGTTATCTTCGAATCAACAGACTCTTCTTAAACTCCATGGCTGATTTTCCATGTGTCTCTTAAAGATCTCCTTTACCAATCGTTAAAGGTAAAATGAAAGATTGTAATCATTTATTAGTTTCAGTCTGAAGGTTCACTGATTGTAAGTATACAAGTATCAATATTCCCTGGGAGGAAAACTTTTCTTCTAAAATACTTTCGAAGTTTAGAAAAACGTTCTTTTTTTTTTTAATTTCAGCTGGTGCAATCAAAGAATGGACATTAAACTTCTACACAGAGTCCACGACGAACCCTTTTCACCAGTGTATTCACTTATAAGACTGTGTGACTTTTAATTTGATGCAATTTTCACAGGTTTGGTGTTTGGTGTGTTTGTTGAAAACTAGAGAATGGGAAATAACTTCAGCTTCCATCCCCACCCCCAATTAGGCCATATCCTTTTAAATCCTCTTGTGCCTGAAACAAAGGCGTACTAAGGGTTTTCACCCTGAGGCACGCAAAGTACTTTTTGTACCTGGAACAAAAGGACGTAAGCAACAAAATGGCCCTGGCACTAAGATTATGGCATTATTGTTACATCTGTGTTGCTAGAATGAACCCAAGGACATGTTTTCCCATTCCCATGCAGAATCTAACCTCCCTATAAAGTGTTATTAATTGCAAAAAACCGATCAAACTTTCACACTCGGTTTTCTTGAAACAAACACAGTTTTGCGCATTAATGCTTATACGGCTTCTTCCCGTAAAAATTCCCGTTTCATTACGTCCTTTTTTCCGGGCACACCGACGACATGGGTGTGTACGCTCTTAGTTTTTTAAACGGGATGATACAATGTATCCCAAGTTGAAATAATAAAGTAGAAATGAATTCAAACAATCAGCTGCTGTAAGAAGGCACAACGGTACTATGTTCCCAATGACTCCAAATTGTGTTAACTGAAAATTCTATTTACGCGACTCCCAAACGACTTTGATGACAAAAAGTTGGGACCAGTTCGCGCACCATTGAAAACCGCCGAAGCATAATTAAAAACGGCCATGCACGGCTACTGAATTGAAAAGTTTAGCGATTCGTCATCTATGGTATAGCCTATGACTGCCTTTTCGTGTTACTGTACCGACGTACGGGAATTAAAGGAGAGGTCGACACAGGCTATGGTTTTTCTAACAGAACTGAAAACCACAGTACTGTACAACAAGGTCATGTTGAAAGCAGTGCCTTTGTCGCCAACCTGAGTAACAATAATACGTGGATTTCAGGGAGTGTAATGTACGTTATACAGCTGAATGGTTTGTGAGGCTAGTTTGATTGAATTATGTTTCTTTTGTTACAATAAGGCAACAACAATTTACCCAGCGCCGAATTTTTGTACGACTACGCAGATATATGAACAACCTACCGAATCAGACCACTTGCATGTCTACACACAAGGAAACATTACATATTGAACCGAGTTTAGGCCCAAACCCGCTAATTTTAAGTCCATTTGCAGTAAAATCAACGTGCCCAGAGTGAGACCTGGTGAGGTAGAAGTCACCATGGAGTACAAGGATTTGATTTGTTCAGTTTTTGTATTTCTTCTGGTCCTTCGGAGCGGTACATGTCGATCGACAGGAGCACCGGTCGAGGCCTGTTCATCTCTGACGCCGTCGGGGCATGGCGGAACCTTGTCGCAGCCCAGCGCCACCAGTCCGTACCAATTAGAGCTGGTTTCTGGTAGTACGTACTCCCCTGGTGGAACAGTAACAGGTTGGTGTCTTATTTTGGATTTTAACCAATACACTGATAAGTGATAAGCACTGTATTATCTCGATGGTGCATTCCCAGTCAAGTGGGGTAATATCCACACAGGATACTCGGGTGGGATTCGAACCCACGATTCTCACATTCTAGAGCAGAGCTGCTTTAGCACAAAAAGTATAGTTCATGCCTTGACAATACTTGAAATCTTTAGGACCCATAAGTAAACATCCCATGGGGAAAATTTCCAAATCAGACTGCCACTTTCTAGGCACCTTTTATTTTTGAATAGACTTTGTGATCCAAATTAAGTGAGATAAAATGGCAGTCGGATATGTCATTTTTGCCATTTCATGGTTACTCGCGTTACACTGTCTACATATACAATTCTCTAAATATGCATTATTTTTTCAATGAAGTTCATGACTCGATACATTGAATGTTGTCATTGCCTGTAACATCAACCTTTTACAAAGCCACGAAAAATGATGTATATGCGGGTTATTGTAACGCGAGTAACAGTTAAGTAAACCTTAAAAAATAGTTTTTTTCGGTGTGGTTTTGAAGGATAGAAATATATATAATAATTAAACAGTTTTGAATGGCATTACTTATCATGAAAGTCTGTTCTACAGACTTTGCAAGTCAATATAGGTTTATACAAAGATTTCGTTATTTTGGAAAACCTTTTTACTCAGAAATGTTAATTTATCATTCATATAAATTAATTTCTCAAACTTGTCTGTATTTAAGACAGATGTATATCTAACGGATTGGCAGGTACTGGCATCATGAATTTTATAATCAAGGAGCTTTCATGGGTTGAAGTCAAACAATGTTGTTTGTTCGCTAATTACAAATCGTCTAATTTATCATAAAGGCAAGGGATACACTAGATAATTACTCGACAATAAATGGAGCATTGGAGAGCTGTTGATAGTATAAAACATTGCGAGAAGCGACTCCCTTTGAAGTAACGTGGTTTTTGAGAAATATGCAAATTTTTCGCTAAAATATTTGAATGTAAGAAAGGCATCATGTCATAAATCCTTTTTTCGCGTAATGAAAAACATGCAGTTTCAGCATTTTCGGATCCTTGTACGTGGAAACAACCGCTCCAGATTTTCGCCGATATGTCAAGAACGCTAACACCTTTTGAAACAAAATTTCAAGAGGTTAGTTTTAAGGCCTAATTTAATATTCTTTATCCCCGATGCAAAATTTTAACGTCAATTATGTTGCGGTACCCGCTCCGAATAGGATTCGAACTGCCTCTAGCTGCCGGGCAATCTTGGTAGTCTAGTTGGAAAGACATCTGCTCTAGAATGGCGGGGGTAGTGGGTTCGGATCCCACCCGAGGAATAAGCATGTGGATTTCCACAGGACTCGGGAAAGTACTGAGTACACGGTGCTTAACACACATGAGTGTATGGGCAGAAACACAAATTAATAAAACGTACGGTTCCATGATACATAAGGTATATACCCGGCCTTTAAAAATGTAAAACCACTTTCAGTCATGCCATCCCTTTGTACGTTATTACAATGAGGTTTGACAGATTAATTAATTTAATTATATCTTACATTGAAGCTATCAGTAATCCAAACGCCATCAATGCTCTATATACATCTTTATGAGGCAACTACTTCATCATCACTGATAGGTATGAATGCATATTAACATCATACACAAAACTGAATAATTATTATGATGAGAACTGCTACAATCGTGGCTACACGTTTTTGGTATCACTGTTTTGAAAGAAGAAGAAGAAAAAAAGAAGAAGAAAGATTGAAAACTGCTGATGTTATAAAACAATTATTTCAAACAATAAGCAACAAGGGAAACTGACTGGGTAACATTTTATATCAATTGACTTGAGTGGGATTTGAACCTGCGATCATCGGGGTAAGTTAAGCCGTTAGTGGCAGGTTCAAATCCCGCTCCAGTCAATTTGTCTTTGTTTGCGGAAAAAAGGTTACTTCAAAATTAATTATAAATCAAACACACCCATGGCTTTCTCAATGGAGTCCTTCAGTTTGTCAAGTACAAGATCTACTTAAAGTTACTACATGTGGTTGTTATCGTCTCAGTTCTTTATAATGATATATATGTAGCATGTTCCCATGGTTACGGCTGTGCATATAGACTATATTGTTATCATTTATATAATTACAAAATTCATCTCTGGGAATACTTTGGAGCATCAATCACCACGGTGTCAGCGTAGGCCGTCATCTTTGTTAAAAAAACAAAACAAAACGATTCCACAACGCATATTGTAGAGAATAATTCAGAGGGATCGCTAAATGAAGATCGGAAAATACCACTTTTTAGATATTCTCCACGGTCTGATTACTAGATGAAATTGCTATCGTTCTCCGATAACTTTAGATAAATTTAGCCAAGCTTTTAAATAGTTTTGTCTATTTTATTCATTTTACTGTATTACATGTACTATTTTCAGTTGTTACTTGTTGTTAGGGGTCTACTGTATTTAATGGAACCAATGTTGGTTTCTTTAGGTTTGTTTTCTTTCAATTATCACATTAGACATTAAGTCTGCTATTTTGATCACAGCCAAACTCACAATTCCTTCGAACCTTTCCAAACTTTAAATTCGCATGGTAAATTTGTAGTTGTTGTAGTTTACAATACTTGAAAAATAGTACATCATATATTGTATACACAAGTGGTGATTCAGATGTAACTGGATATTCCCGGGAATTATGACCGTCACCTGTTTAATTAAAAATGTTAAGTATCACCTAATTTATAGCTTGAATAAAATACCTGTCGAAGTGTATTTGTCTATGAAAACTGTACAGTTATGACGCCAACAGTTGGGGTCAACATTGAACCATGACCAAAATGTCAGACGAAAGTTCTCAATAAATAACATTTAATTCCATGACAAACAAGTCTAACAATAAGTCTTGCTCACTCATATGGGAAAGAAATACCTTTCAAACGTTCTTTTCAAACCGAAAGTGTGTCATAAAAAATAGGCGTGATTCTTTCCCCCGCCTTAAAGGTAACTGCGTGATTGGTAGACCTCGGGTAAAAAAACACTATAAATTGACGATTTTGTTTTAATCTGAAGGCTTCCCTGACAACGCAACCTAAGACCAGTGACAAAATAATGTAAACAATATTTCTCGCTTGAATAAACAATACAGTATGCGACAGAGCTGTCTCGCATTTTCGAAAATTATGTTTAGTTTTGTTCTTAAATTTACTTTCTCGGTTTGACAACTTGAAATAAATGCATTACGAGCGTACGCACAGTCCTTCATAGAACATAAACCAACAATCGTTGTATTCTCAAAAACGGTCCAATCTAATTTGAAAAGTTCTTAAAACATTTGTATGTATGCTGTGTTTACTGCAAAACATGCGATTGGAATAAATATATATTTTTTTAATTCTTAAATACATTTGCAGTTGTAAATACCAATTTCTGCTGGTAAATTATCATATTTGTTACGAGAAAATTATTTTAGTTAACAAAACTATTAAAATAAATTTCCGCTTTTCCTTTTCAAAAGCATGATGCCCATCGTCAGACACGAACCACAATGATCAAAATCACCCAAAGAAATTATGCATTCATTTTTGATTTTGACACCAGGGTTGAACAACAAATATTCTGTTGATACAAATTATGCATGCTGGCCACTTGTTACTTCTGTGTAATGCTAATGAAACCGAGAAAAATCAATGGGAACAGGTGGTTCGCCTTCGCAACGGAACAACAACCACACTACATGAAAGCTATTTTGTGGTATCACAGGCTCGTTGGGGAGGTGTGACAAATCGAAATTCATTTTTAATTAAAATCCGAAATCCGAAATACTTTAAAATTGAGGATGACTTTTTGACTGGAACTTCTGACATATGTTTCAGACTGATTTTGTGAATGGAAAAGCTGGACGTACAAATTTGTTTATATGTTGAGTTGAAAGAAATTTGCCTACATGATTTGATTTTTTGAAATGATAGTTTTATTTGGATTTTTCAAAAACTTATTTTTAGTATACATAAAATAAAAAATATAAATAAATGTATGGCTAATCTTGAGAAACACTCTAGATCAATTTACAAAATGCTGTCAGTTTGCACCACTAGTGTGCAATATTATATTTAATACTCGTGTTAAAAAATAATAAGGGTGAATATATCCGGGTATATAAGAAGAGGCTGAATCTGATCAAGCAACACCTGCTAGTCAGGAAGTCCGTGTGTTCTTTCTGCAGGATTGATTGATCAGTGTTGCAGCTCGTGGTCAGACATCTGCTCTAGAATGGCAAGAGTCGTGGGTTCGAATCCCACCCAAGTAGTAGTATGCCTGTGGAGGTTTTTCCCTCGCATGATTCGCGAGAGAACTGTATACAGTTATCCCTCTTCTGTTTATTACGGAGTCCCTAAAAGGACAGGTAGACAAAAAGTTGAACAGGTGAAAAAACAAAAAAACAAACAAGGTTGTAGGTTATTTTGTTGGCGGGGTCTCGGAGGACACATCGCTTTGATGGCAGTTTTTAAAACTTCTGCCTTACCCTGTGACGGGACCTGCCAACAGAGAATTATGTCCGAAGATCTAGAATAAAAAATATAAAAAAAATAGAGGTAACGAAACATCTTTTCCAAGGGAACATCAAAACCTGTCCTTTAAAAAGGCGTAGGCTCGTCGGCAGTGCCCGACGGCCAATTTCGTGGCACGAAAAGTTCATGTACTCGTTCATGTACAAACATACAACGTGCAACTCCTATGCCTTTGATGGGGATCTGTAGTGCTGGGCAAAAAACAAGAATAATGTTTCCTTACCCCTGATACAATTATTACATCTATTAAATAGTATTGCAACCCCCCTCCCCAACACCCATTACAGGTAGAAATGTACAATAATCAATTCAAAAATCAATAGATCACTGATATGCCAACAGGTTGGGTAGGTGAGTGATAGGCTATGCGTAATGTGTGGGGGTTATGCCACTTTTAAAGACCAGAATGCTTAATCAGCTATATGATCATAAGTTGCATTCCTTATCCAACACCTTTCGCTTTTAATTTTCAGTTATTCACCCATAACGAGTTCCTGGTTCAGTTTTGCTATTCATTACGTCTGAATAAGGAACCGACCCCACAGCTCCACGACTGCACTCGGTGCGGGCACTCCCATCAACCAGCTGCAAAGCACAAAAAGTAGCTAAGCACAACAAAGTTATGCTTATCAGAATAAGGTTACCAGCCAAAATAGCATGTCAGATGGACGAAACTGTGAAAAGTATCCGGGTTATTTTTTGCTCAGCTGAAAATGCTCAAGCAGCTCCATGGCATTGGGCCAAGGGTATAAACCGCCCTAAATGCGTCCGTCACTACACAAGATGATTGAGAAAGAATGAACGTGAACCTGGTATAATTGTTCGTGGTTCGTGGAACGGAATACACAGACACATAAATAAGGAACTAACTTTCTTGTCCAAACTACCAGCAACGTCAAACGATATATCAAGTTTAGAACTTTCATTATATTGAAATAACTTCGCAAACTCATTTGAAAAGGTTACACAAACAAAAACCTGCCCCTTCAGTAAACCGTAGCACTGAAAACTATTGACGCTGTAGTCTGAAGGCTAGAGTACAGAGACAGACGGAAATGGAGTTCCATGGATAAATGCAGATCAACATGTAGACCCTACTTTAGTTGGAAATCACTCAGCCGTTCTGTGTGTGTGTGTGTTTTTTTTTTTCAACCAAGAGACGAATATTAAAATAACAGCACGAAAATATTTTCAATTACTTTGTTGAGTGCACATTGTTGATCTTTTGAATTGGAGAGTTGTTTGGGTTTTCACTTTTTTGTGGACGAGAAGAAAAAAATCCAAAGTTCTATAAAATGTCGAACCTTAACGCTTTGATTTGCAGGGAGGAAAATCCTGTGAAAATCCGGCCTCATTTATTCAAGGAGGTCATGCAATTCAATGACCAAATAAGAGTTGGAATTCAGACGTCTAGTCCTCCAATAAGCCCAGTAATCCAGTAATATTATTTTAAAAGCCTAATTTTCACGGGGTAGGCCTATACGTTTTTGTTTTACTCGTGAAGTCAAACTTAAAAAAAATTGACTGCTTTAATGTTTTGAGGAAGTTTTTGTTATGAAACATTCTCGTACTGGTTACCACTAATGGAACTGTAGGTAGACACTGATTGCAAGAATATCACACTGATATTAAATGGTGTGTACAACTAAGATTATACTAGATGATGATTTTACACACTGGGGGCAGAGAATTTTATTTCTGTTTTTACACCTACACCGATGTGTGTTAACCACTTTATACTCATTACTTTCCCGAGTCCTGTGTAAAAAAATCCACAGGCATATTCCTCGGGTGGGCTTCAAACCCGACCCCTCCATTCTAGAGCAGATGTCTTATCAACTAGACTACCGAGATTGCCCGGTAGGTAGAGGCAGCTCGATTTGTTTTACAGGACTTGGGAAAGTACTGAGTATACAGTTGGTAACGCACATCGGTGTCATGGGTAAAAAACAAAACAAAAATATTGGTGAGATTGAAAGTATAAATGTTCGTAGATTCGCACAGAACTTACATTTTTAAAATATGGTGTGGTGGTACATAGTTTTTGAGAAATGAGCAAAACAATTAGTTTTGATCTCCCCAGTCCAAAACTCATTGTTTGAAAACTATTTAATTTTTATGTAGAGCTTTATCTACGGGCGTCTCAAAGCGCATATCATTATTTGTTAAGACATGTTTTGAAGTTTTTTAAAATTGTATTTATGAGAGACGTTTATGGTGCACAGTAGTACCTTGAAAGGGTTTACAAGGTGCTGCTGCGCATTCAGCAGCCACTGCCAGAAACACAGGGACAAATCATTTGCAAATGCAACGTGCAGATATATTGTTTTCAATGTGAAGAATGTTTATTGTGAGTTGTGTGTTATAATTGTTATTTATATATATATATATATGTTTGCAAACAATTATAATATGCACATGATCAATTTAGCGATACCATTTTGCGATGTTGCTGTAATACTTGTCGTGAGTAGAGCCTTTGTACGTTTGTGATATATACTGCATTTATTTTTGGCGAATAATCAGTTTATGTACGCGCATTTGCGATGTTACACAGCTTTGTATACAGTGCATGAGATGTTTGAAAAATCATGAGTTTTTATATATATATAAATATATAAGACACTTTTACAAATTTTAATACCGTTAAAACTTTTCTCGTTGCTCAGTTCGGCTAAGTTCGACCAACCCAAGCACGTCCACGTTCAGAGGTGTCATCATGCAGGCCCGCCGTGTCACTGGCGGTTCTGTCGTGGGTTCTTGGCAGCTATCAGGCAACCAAGTCTCAGAGTACCAGTACCGAGCGTGCCCAGGAGATACCGGAGGACAAGGAACTATCACCCACACAAATGGTCAGATGGAGAAGACAATGCCGGTAACTTTCACTTGGAATGCTCCTTCCCAGCCAGTCGGCAATGTGGAATTTGTGTAAGTCTGCTAAGTTTTCTCCTGAAGACAAACAGAACTAACTGGTCGAAAAGTGTTAACCACCGCAACTCATAAAAAGTTTTGTGTCTCCACAAACCAATACAAGATTCTGAGTTTTATAAACCCAGAGCTTTGCTTACAAGACTTTGAGCTAATTTTTAGATAAATTTCACCAATCCAAAACGGGGAGGTAGGGCTATGTTGTCAGCAAATATTTGGGTTTTGTAATATTTGCAACATGCTTTGTGGACATAACTAAGATGACAGCGTGTTATAGGCTAATAATCCCCATGCCAAGTTTACTTTACTGGCGTTGGTTCCCACAAAATTCTGCCCGGATTGGTGTCCGGTAAGGGAGGACAACGGACTTTAACAGGCGGTAACTCGATGTAGGCCTCGAGGGTTTTTGAGGTTTTCCGGGGTTATTCTGGGTTTAAACTCAAGTAGCCTCGAGTTTAAACTGCTCGTTTAATTCTGCATTTCTCCCTAAATCGCGTGATTCTGTGTAGACCATGAGTGGAGAATCGGTAAGCGAAGTGCCATGAAAATAAGCACGATCTCACACTGTTATTGTTTTTGTTTCCTGCAGCTTTTCGGTTGTCCAGGTATTCACAACTTATTGGACAAACTTGAAGTCCGGCACCAGTAAGTTCTTTGTCTTTCTCCATGGTTTTTGACCCACTTTATTTGTTTAGGGACAACGAACTGCCAAACAAATGCAACTGATTTATACAACTAATCAATTGAGAAAGTAGTGACTCAGTATGACAAAAATAGTTAAATTAGAGAAAAAGGCTTAAACAAGCATAGGCGAAGGGGGGGGGGCAAATGGGGTTGATTTGCACGAAAACACATAAAAAACCAAAAAACTAAACAAACAAACAATCAAACAACCCAAAAAACAAACAAACAAACAAACAAACAACCCAACAAACAAACAAACAAACAACCCTACAAACAAAGAAACAACCCAACAAACAAACAAACAAACAAACAAACAAACAAACAAACAAACAAATACACAAACAAACAAACAAACAAACAAACAAACAAACCAACAGACAGACAGACAGACAGACAGACAGTCAGACAGACAGACAGACAGACAGACAGACAGACAGACAGACAGACAGACAGACAGACAGACAGACAGACAGACAGACAGACAGACAGACAGACAGACAGACAGACAGACAGACAGACAGACAGACAGACAGACAGACAGACAGACAGACAGACAGACAGACAGACAGACAGACAGACAGACAGACAGACAGACAGACAGACAAACAAAAACAACCAACCAACCAACCAACCAACCAACCAACCAACCAACCAACCAACCAACCAACCAACCAACCTGTAACAGACGAGATTTTTGTAATCTTGTGTTCTTGGTACCCTGCTGTGGTTTAAAGGGACACACCGGCTTACTGTTTACCTAATTTAGTGATGTGGAATGACAGACATAATAATGAATGACATAATTTTTAAATGGTTGTTCTTAAAAAAAAATCATCAAAATATCACGTATTTAACGAAAAATGTGAAACAAATAGAACACGGTTAAAGGTCAGCTTATACGCTTTTCCAGCCGTTGCAACTGTCAAGTTTACGTGATTGGTGCTCTGTTTATGTATGAATTATTACAATGACGAGGCATGAGGATCCAGACTTCAGGATCTATCCAGCACAAATTCACGTGTAAATAAAAAACAGACATAAACAGACAGTGTACGACGAACTGGACGAACTTACTTGGAGAAGAATGGTTCCTCAAAGAAACCATCAAATTTTGCCGTTTTCGAGCATTTTTCAAAAAACGATTTATCCGAACCAAAAAAGTGGTTCGGATAAATCACGTGATCTTCGGAGTTAGTTTTACTTCCAGCCGTATAAAAGTAAATTACTGAACCAAATTTAAATCTTTTTTTTTTACAATTATTCATGAGTATTTGACAAAAAAGACTGATGTATTCAGATTTTTGATACAATTTGTAAATAATGATGAAAAATTGAACGTAATATTCGCATTCAGAGAGTCCGTGCAACCGAAGTGTTACGGCGCACCAGCATGGGGGCTAGCGGAACGTAAACCTTGGGTCATATCCCGTACAGCCGGTGCCGTGTCTCGTGGGGCCAGAGAGACAAACTCCGGGGCACGAACTCCCCAGCTTGCCGGTCGGTCTAGCCGTAAGCGTGGGAGCTTGTCGGAGGGGTAGGGAGCCAGACTAACAATTACGTTTTTTTTACGAGGGTTTTAGTCTGTGCCCCTAGCTATTATCCCCTAACTATTGTAACGTGTTGCCTGCGCTACGCACACGCGGGACGACGACGGGGAATGTTTATCCCATACAGCTGATCTATCTACGTCTATGATAGCTGCATAATGTCCACTCCCCCCAATCGCCACAACAAAAAACCGGTGGCGGTGGCTGCGACCAGCCAGTGAAGTCATCGCCCGAAAACGGGAGAATGCCTTCGCTAAAGCTGCCAGGATTGGCAATCCGTTTGCAGCGAAAGCGGGAGGCTCGCTCGGCACATGACTGTTATTGGCCAAGCCAATGTGAAAAGATGGTCCAAGATTAGGGACACTACCATTAGTTTTAGACTGCAGCAGGCTGGTCACGATGAGCATGAAGGATGGGGTCTTTGCCATAATTTTGCTGGACAGGTTTGTGTCATAGAACTGTATTGTGAACATGCCTGCGTATATTTTAATTCATGAATATGCCTGCGTTCTGGCATTCGTCCAAGTAGTTTTTTACAACATAGGGCCTACTTGCGATATAATGAAGAAACGTTCTCCATTGCAAGTAAGTTCGTACACAGAATACACTGTCCGTTTATGTCTGTTTTTTATTTACCCGTGAATTTGTGCTGGATTGATATGAAGTCTGGATCCTTATGCCTCGTAATTGTAATAATTCATACATAAACAGAGCACCAGTCTACTTACAACATTGCGCAACGTTGTCACGTAAACTTGACAGTTGCAACGGCTGGAAAAGCGTATGAGCTGACCTTTGACCGTATTTTGTTTTTTTCACGTGATATTTTGATGATTTTTTTTTAAGAACAACCATTTAAAAATTATTGTCTGTCATTCCACATCACTAAATTAGGTAAACAGTAAGCCGGTGTGTCCCTTTAAGTAGCCACTGCCAGAGCCGTCAATTTTGACACAGCCTAAGGCATGCGGTGTCCAAACTGGCAAGTGCGGCTGTTTCTAAGGATGTTGCTAAGGGAAGCCTGTACGCTTCAATACATGATGACAGCCAAGCCACAGCTGCAGCCACTAATTCGAAATAGGCCAAGTCATAGTACGTGCTTACAATCACCACCATATATTTGTACTGAAGCGCAACATACCAAAACGTTAGTGCGGGAAGTAGGAATGACAAGAATGTATTAAGGGTTAGTAACAATTTCGTTTAGCATTAAAGTTTTTCTGCGCCACAATCGAGACATGTCTGATATAAAATTAAGCCGCTTAAGTCGCGTTCACATTGGACTTTTGAGTCAGGTAACTCGCCGGCCCGGTAAGTTACCGCGACTCGAATCGGCCTGTTAAGTTAACAGCGCTGTGGCGGTAATTTACCACCCCGTTAAGTTACCGGCTGTTCGCACTTGGACTTAATATCGGCAAGTTAGCAATTTGCGGCGTTAAGTTAAGTCCAACGCGAATCCATCTTAAAATTACTACATAGGCCTACAAGCTTATAAAAATGTAACATTTTTTTTGTTAGTTTTAGTCTCAGAAATCCACCTGGGGGGGGGGAGGGCACAGACATCAGTTGGGGGCACGTGGCCCGTCCCCCGTCTAAATTACGCCACTGTATTCCTGACTTTTGAAGAAGGAAACATAATTAACCGGATGAAGCTCTTTCAATAAATTTACACCAAGTGTTAACAGTTGCAAGCAAAAGAGAACCACAAAAAGATGCCTTAAAAACCTTCATATTCAGGAAGTGAAGACATAAGATGGCTGACTTATGAATGAAATGAATTGAAGTTGGATTAGTCACGGATGATCCAAACATTTACGAAGGCAAATTGATACTTTGTCTGCAAAGGACAAACATTTAGCAAGGACAAAAAAAGAGCAGTTACGTTTGTACATATTTCCATAGTTTAAGATTAGTTCAACCCTTGAAATATAAATTTTATAAAAGACTTTTTTTGAATGTTTTTCTCAACAGTAACCCAGTCAGCAGCAGCTCCTTGCATTTCAAACCCATGTCAGAATGGGGGAACATGTTTGACTGGAACCAGCGGCTATTTTTGTCAATGTACTGGAGGCTTTACTGGAACAAGCTGTGAAAGTAAGTCCATTCAAAATCTCCAAAGTTTAAATATGAAAGTCTTGATAAAGTCACTAATTCATGTTGAAAGACTATATTCTTACTGTATGTGTTTTTTTTTTACCCAAACACCGATGCGTGTTAAGCACTGTACCGGTACTATCCCAAGTCCTGTCAAAAAGTTCCATGGGCATATTCCTCAGGAGGGATTCAAACCCATGATCCCATCATTCTATAGAGCAGATGTCTAAAATTAATATAACAATATTCTTATTTATATTATTAAAAAAGTTGTAAATAAATGCAGCTACATTTTGAGTACTTGTTAAGATCCCCAACAATGTCATGTCATGACTATACACTTTGTCTTTACCAACATCACAAATTCTTTATTATTTTTTTCTGCCCCGTAGCCGATCGAGCCCGCTGCATCATTAAACAAATGTAGAGCTTTGGCTGGAAGCCACTTGTCACTAAGAAAGAATGCCTTCCCATTAAAATGCTGCAGAAACAAACGCCATGCTCTTAAATCAGCTTTCGCTTAAGCATTAATACGAATGTGATGGTGTGATTTCCTTACTCCAATCGTAAAGTTGATCAACTTTTTAAAAATCTCCAATGATGTCATGACTAAACACTTTTTCTTTACCAACATCAGGAATGTCTTTATTATTTTTCCTTTACAGCTGCTCCTCCAACGCCCCCTTGCAGTTTAAACCCATGTCTGAATGCGGGAGTATGTTTGACTGGAAACAGCGGTAGCTATTTTTGTCAATGTACTGGAGGCTTTACTGGAACAAACTGTGAAAGTAAGTCTATTCAAAATCTCCAAGGATTAAAAATGAAACTCTTATTAAAGTCACTAATTCATGATCAAGGGCAATATTCTTATTGTTTGTGTTTTTTTACCCAAATGCCGATGTTTATTAAGCACTTATCCCCAAGTCCTGTGAAAAAAATCCACAGGCATATTCCTTGGGTGGGATTCAAATCCACGACCCCCGCCACTCTAGAACAGATATCTTAACACCTAGACTACTAATATGCGGCAGCTAAGAGGCAGTTCAAATTTCTTTCACAGGACTCAGGGAAGTACTGAGTATCCAGTGCATAACATACATCGGTGTATGGGTAAATAAAACCAAATAATATTGGAACAAGTACAATATTGAAAATATCAAAAGTTATAGATATGCTATAGTTTTTACAAATGAGTGGAACAATTAGTTTTATCTCCCAAAACTCAATATTCTTGTAACAATTCTTATTTATATTCTTATAAAAATTCGAAATAATTCAGCCAGATTTTAAGTACTTTTTAAAAATCTCCAACGATGTCATGTCATAACTATACACATTGTGTTTACCAGCATCTGGAATGTCTTTATTATTTTTCCTTTACAGCTGCTCCTCCAACGCCCCCTTGCAGTTTAAACCCATGTCTGAATGCGGGAGTATGTTTGACTGGAAACAGCGGTGGCTATTTTTGTCAATGTACCGGAGGCTTTACAGGAACAAACTGTGAAAGTAAGTCAAATCAAAGTCTCCAAAGCTTAAATATGAAAATCTTTAAAAAGTCACTAACTCATGTTCAAGGACTAGATTATTTTTGTCTTTTCTAAATAACTACAGCTACATTTTGAGTACTTTTTTAAAATCTCCAATGATGTCATGACTATAATACACTTTGTGTTTACCAGCATCAGGAATGTCTTTATTATTTTTCCTTTACAGCTGCTCCTCCAACGCCCCCTTGCAGTTTAAACCCATGTCTGAATGCGGGAGTATGTTTGACTGGAACCAGCGGTGGCTATTTTTGTCAATGTACCGGAGGCTTTACAGGAACAAACTGTGAAAGTAAGTCAATTTTAAATCTTCAAAGCTTAAATATGAAAATCTTTAAAAAGTCACTAACTCATGATCAAGGGCAATATTATTATTGTTTGTGTGTTTTTTTTACACAAATGCCGATGTGCATTAAGCACTTTATCCCCAAGTCCTGTGAAAAAATTCCACAGGCATATTCCTTGGGTGGGATTCAAATCTACGACCCCCGCCACTCTAGAACAGATATCTTAACACTTAGACTACTAATATGCGGCAGCTAAGAGGCAGTTCAAATTTCTTTCACAGGACTCAGGGAAGTACTGAGTATCCAGTGCATAACATACATCGGTGTATGGGTAAATAAAACCAAATAATATTGGAACAAGTACAAGATTGAAAATATCAATAGTTACAGATATGCTATAGTTTTTTTTAAATGAATAGAACAATTAGTTTTACCTCCCGAGTCCAAACTCAATATTCTTATATCAATTCTTATTTATATTCTTATAAAAATTCGAAATAATTGCAGCCAGATTTTAAGTACTTTTTAAAATCTCCAACAATGTCATGTCATGACTATACACTTTGTGTTTTCCAACATCAGGATTGTTTTAATTATTGTTTTCTTTACAGCTGCTCCTTCAACGCCCCCTTGTGGGTCAAACCCATGTGTGAATGGGGGAACATGTTTGACTGGAACCAATAGCTATATCTGTCAATGTACTGGAGGCTTTACTGGAACAAATTGCGAAAGTAAGTCAAATCAAAGTCTCCAAAGCTTAAATATGACAAGCTTTAAAAAGTCACTAACTCATGTTCAAGGACTATATTCTTCTTGTCTTTTCTAAATACTTCAGCTAAATTTTGAGTACTTTTTTAAAATCTCCAATGATGTCGAGACTTTAATACACTTTGTGTTTACCAGCATCTGGAATGTCTTTATTATTTTTTTCCTTTACAGCCGCTCCTCCAACGCCCCCTTGCAGTTTAAACCCATGTCTGAATGGGGGAGTATGTTTGACTGGAACCAGCGGTGGCTATTTTTGTCAATGTACTGGAGGCTTTACAGGAACAAACTGTGAAAGTAAGTCAATTTTAAATCGTCAAATTAATCTTAAATATGAAAACCTTTAAAAAGTCACTAACTCATGTTCAAGGACTATATTATTTTTGGCTTTTCTAAATAACTACAGCTACATTTTGAGTACTTTTTAAAATCTCCAATGATGTCATGACTATACACTTTGTGTTTAGCAGCATCAGGAATGTCTTGCAGTTCAAACCCATGTCTGAATGCGGGAGTATGTTTGACTGGAACCAGCGGTAGCTATTTTTGTCAATGTACTGGAGGCTTTACCGGAACAAACTGTGAAAGTAAGTCCATTCAAAATCTCCAAAGATTAAATACGAAACTCTTCTTAAAGTCACTAATTCATGATGTAGGGCTATATATTCCTGTTTTTTTTTTACCCAAATGCCGATGTTTATTAAGCACTTTATCCCTGAGTCCTGTGAAAAAATTCCACAGGCATATTCCTTGGGTGGGATTCAAATCTACGACCCCCGCCACTCTAGAACAGATATCTTAACACCTAGACTACTAATATGCGGCAGCTAAGAGGCAGTTCAAATTTCTTTCACAGGACTCAGGGAAGTACTGAGTATACAGTGCGTAACATACATCGGTGTATGGGTAAATAAAACCAAATAATATTGGGACAAGATTGAAAATAGCAATAGTTACAGTTACACTATAGTTTTTTGAAATGATTGGAACAATTAGTTTTATCTCCCGAGTCCAAAACTCAATATTCTTATAACAATTCTTATTTATATTCTTATAATAATTCGAAATAATTGCAGCCGGATTTTAAGTACTTTTTAAAATCTCCAACGATGTCATGTCGTGACTATACACTTTATCTTTTCCAACATCAGGATTGTTTTTATTATTTTTTCCTTTACAGCTGCTCCTTCAACGCCCCCTTGTGGGTCAAACCCATGTGTGAATGGGGGAGTATGTTTGACTGGAGCCAATAGCTATATCTGTCAATGTACCGGAGGCTTTACTGGAACAAACTGTGAAAGTAAGTCAATTTTAAATCGTCAAAGCTTGACTATGACAATCTTTAAAAAGTCACTAACTCATGTTCAAGGACTATATTATTCTTGTCTTTTCTAAATACTTCAGCAAAATTTTGAGTAATTTTTCAAAATCTCCAATGATGTCATGACTATACACTTTGTGTTTACCAGCATATGGAATGTCTTTATTATTTTTCCTTTACAGCTGCTCCTCCAACGCCCCCTTGCAGTTTAAACCCATGTCTGAATGGGGGAGTATGTTTGACTGGAACCAGCGGTGGCTATTTTTGTCAATGTACCGGAGGCTTTACAGGAACAAACTGTGAAAGTAAGTCAATTTTAAATCTTCAAATTAATCTTAAATATGAAAACCTTTAAAAAGTCACTAACTCATGTTCAAGGACTATATTATTTTTGGCTTTTCTAAATAACTACAGCTACATTTTGAGTACTTTTTTAAAATCTCCAATGATGTCGAGACTTTAATACACTTTGTGTTTACCAGCATCTGGAATGTCTTTATTATTTTTTTCCTTTACAGCCGCTCCTTCAACGCCCCCTTGCAGTTTAAACCCATGTCTGAATGCGGGAGTATGTTTGACTGGAACCAGCGGTGGCTATTTTTGTCAATGTACCGGAGGCTTTACTGGAACAAACTGTGAAAGTGAGTCAATTTTAAATCTTCAAATTAATCTTAAATATGAAAACCTTTAAAAAGTCACTAACTCATGTTCAAGGACTATATTATTTTTGGCTTTTCTAAATAACTACAGCTACATTTTGAGTACTTTTTAAAATCTCCAATGATGTCATGACTATACACTTTGTGTTTAGCAGCATCAGGAATGTCTTGCAGTTCAAACCCATGTCTGAATGCGGGAGTATGTTTGACTGGAACCAGCAGTGGCTATGTTTGTCAATGTACTGGAGGCTTTACTGGAACAAACTGTGAAAGTAAGTCAATTTTAAATCTTCAAAGCTTAATTTTGACAATCTTTAAAAAGTCACATAACTCATGTACAAGGACTATATTCTTCTTGTCTTTTCTAAATAACTACAGCATTTTGAGTACTTTTTTAAAATCTCCAATGATGTCATGACTAAACACTTTTTCTTTACCAACATCAGGAATGTCTTTATTATTTTTCCTTTACAGCTGCTCCTCCAACGCCCCCTTGCAGTTTAAACCCATGTCTGAATGCGGGAGTATGTTTGACTGGAACCAGCGGTGGCTATTTTTGTCAATGTACTGGAGGCTTTACTGGAACAAACTGTGAAAGTAAGTCCATTTTAAATCTTCAAAGCTTAAATACGAAACTCTTCTTAAAGTCACTAATTCATGATGTAGGGCTATATATTCCTGTTGTTTTTTTTTTTACCCAAATGCCGATGTTTATTAAGCACTTTATCCCTGAGTCCTGTGAAAAAAATTCCACAGGCATATTCCTCGGGTGGGATTCAAATCTACGACCCCCGCCACTCTAGAACAGATATCTTAACACCTAGACTACTAATATGCGGCAGCTAAGAGGCAGTTCAAATTTCTTTCACAGGACTCAGGGAAGTACTGAGTATACAGTGCGTAACATACATCGGTGTATGGGTAAATGAAACCAAATAATATTGGGACAAGATTGAAAATAGCAATAGTTACAGTTACACTATAGTTTTTTGAAATGATTGGAACAATTAGTTTTATCTCCCGAGTCCAAAACTCAATATTCTTATAACAATTCTTATTTATATTCTTATAATAATTCGAAATAATTGCAGCCGGATTTTAAGTACTTTTTAAAATCTCCAACGATGTAATGTCGTGACTATACACTTTATCTTTTCCAACATCAGGATTGTTTTTATTATTTTTTTTTTTACAGCTGCTCCTTCAACGCCCCCTTGTGGGTCAAACCCATGTGTGAATGGGGGAGTATGTTTGACTGGAACCAATAGCTATTTTTGTCAATGTACTGGAGGCTTTACTGGAACAAACTGTGAAAGTAAGTCAATTTTAAATCGTCAAAGCTTGACTATGACAATCTTTAAAAAGTCACTAACTCATGTTCAAGGACTATATTATTCTTGTCTTTTCTAAATACTTCAGCAAAATTTTGAGTACTCTTTCAAAATCTCCAATGATGTCATGACTATACACTTTGTGTTTACCAGCATCTGGAATGTCTTTATTATTTTTCCTTTACAGCTGCTCCTCCAACGCCCCCTTGCAGTTTAAACCCATGTCTGAATGGGGGAGTATGTTTGACTGGAACCAGCAGTGGCTATTTTTGTCAATGTACTGGAGGCTTTACTGGAACAAACTGTGAAAGTAAGTCGATTTTAAATCTTCAAAGCTTAATTATGAAAATCTTTAAAACGTCACTAACTCATGTTCAAGGACTATATTCTTCTTGTCTTTTCTAAATAACTACAGCTAAATTTTGAGTACTTTTTTAAAATCTCCAATGATGTCATGACTATACACTTTGTGTTTACCAGCATCAGGAATGTCTTTATTATTTTTCCTTTACAGCTGCTCTTCCAACGCCCCCTTGCAGTTCAAACCCATGTCTGAATGCGGGAGTATGTTTGACTGGAATCAACGGTGGCTATTTTTGTCAATGTACGACAGGCTTTACTGGAACAAATTGTGAAGGTAAGTCATTTAATCATTTCAAAATCTGCAACAAGTGATCCATGGTCATAAATTATGTGGAATATGTGGACGATATCTTAGCACATTTTTTTAACAGGAGCGGGTGACCCATATTGGGTCATCAACCCGCCCCCACCTTAATAAAAAAAAGAGAAACATCTTCTATACGGTGACAGAACAGTTTCAAGTAGGTCGTTGCTGGAATCATTTTTCCTTTGCATTTTCAATGCTGTTGTGCATTACAGTAAAATCCGAAAAGTTTGGGGTTTTTCCATACCAAGTCTTATTGTTCAATCATTACAACTCATTTTGAAATGTATACCTCAACCCCAAAGTTATTAAAATATCACAATAAGTTAATTAAATTTATGGATTGGCCTATGCATATTTTTTACTAACGCCAGGAGTGTTTTTGTTTGTTGTTCTTTTTATAGTTGAAGTACCATTGGCCCCCTGCAGTTCCAGCCCTTGTCAGAACGGGGCAACATGTTTCACTGGAACAAGCGGGTATTTTTGTCAATGTACTGACGGCTTCAGCGGAACAGACTGCGAAAGTAAGTTGGGTATCAGTACTGTTGCTAAAATATGTGGGGGGTTTTGAGAAAGAAAAAAAAAAGTCACGGAATGTGTGTTAAATGGAGTGACTAAAATCAACTTTAACCCTGGTTATAAAAGAAATGTCTTCTGGTCATTGCAATGTATGAGTTTTGTTTGCAAGCCTAAATTATATTGTTATCGTCAACATTGCTAATTTGATCCATAGCCATGGTAATGCTTACTGCACACCGTAAAGATCATCATTGTTTCTATGTTTTAGATGAGGAGGATATCTTAGCAATTTTTTTCAACGGGAGAATATGGACCATTTGGTCGTCACCCCCCTCCCTCGACTTTCTCAAATACCTAGTGCAGTGAAAACAATGTGTAAAACTTAAACACACCATAATTATTTTTTTTTTCAGTATAGTACTACACAAACGTTAATACTCCATTCTACAGTTTTTGAGACCACATTAGCTTCCTTAATTGTGTCATTAACAAATTTTAGTCTGACTCTCCCCTTAAGGTGAATCTCTTCCACTTTAGATCATAGTGAACAGTGTTTGTGTTTTTATAATTTTTGAATCTACACAAGAACATTTTGTTATTTCAATCTAACCGTAGACAAATGTAGGTAATCTATTCATCCGGTGTAAATGTCTGTTACTGTTCGAATTTTCTGTCTTCACAAAATGTTTTATTCTCTGTTGATTTACAGTAACTTCAACGCCCCCTTGCAGTTCAAACCCCTGTCTGAATGCGGGAATATGTTTGACTGGAATCAACGGTGGCTATTTTTGTCAATGTACCGGAGGCTTTACTGGAACAAACTGTGAAAGTAAGTCAATTGAAAATCTTTAAAGCTTAAATATAAAGGTCTTTAAAAAGTCACTAACTCATGTTCAAGGACTATATTATTCTTGTCTTTTCTAAATAACTACAGCTACATTTTGAGTACTTTCTTTTCTCCAATGATGTCATGACTATACACTTTGTGTTTACCAGCATCAGGAATGTCTTTATTATTTTTCCTTTACAGCTGCTCTTCCAACGCCCCCTTGCAGTTCAAACCCATGTCTGAATGCGGGAGTATGTTTGACTGGAACCAGCGGTGGCTATTTTTGTCAATGTACTGGAGGCTTTACCGGAACAAACTGTGAAAGTAAGTCAGTTCAAAATCTCCAAAGATTAAAAATGAAACTTTTCTTAAAGTCACTAATTCATGATGTCCTGCAGGGTTTACTGGAACAAATTGTGGAAGTAAGTCGTTTACAAATGAAGCTCCGAAGCTGAAATATGATATTTTAATAAGTTACTTCAAAATATACTTAGGCCTATGTAAAGAGAATACTCTTCTCCTAGTTCTTTGAAATGTATACCTCGACCTAAAAGCCATAAAACAAATCATGATGATTAAATAACATGTCTTTTTATACCACATCCCGGGAGGTTCTAAATGGTGGTCCTATTTTCTGTTGCTAAACCAATGACCCACAGTTGTTTTCTGATCATTGAAATTTTGTAGCTCTATTTGCATGCCTAAAAATGATTTGGTGTGTTTATTAAAAACTAGAGGCTGTGCAATAAGTTTCCTCAAACAACATTAAAACTATGTAACTAAGGAAATTAATAGTTGCCATTAGACACAAAATGTCTTGAGATTCTTGATCTTTTACACTTTTTGTCTTTGTATCAATTACTCCAAACCCCTTTTGCAGTATTATTGACCAACCTCATCAACACAATAATCTTGGCTGCCCCATTTTGGGAGCCAATGTACCCTTGTGTTACGCAGTGTACTGCGATTTTTAGGCGATGAGGTGTTTACACCTAGGATTATAGAGCGCTGTAGGCGCAAGATGGGGGACAGTGCCTTTATCTACTGTTAGAAAGTGAAATAGGCTGGGGCACCATTTCGACAAGTGATTGCTTTGTTTCCCATTGATAGCAATGGTCATTGTCTTACACTGGTCTGCACGTATCAGCGCTGTATCAATAGAGTCACTTGCCGAAATGGCGTCCAGTGAGATTTCACATTTCAGCCACAGAGTTCCCGATCTTGCGCCTACCGCGGCGCTCTATAATCTTTGGTTTACACACTTCCCTGTTGACTCCCAAATTGGTGAGCTATTATGTGGCACAGTTGCAGCTCGTCGTGACGTGCGTGCAAAGGTTTAATGAACCTAAAATGTTTGAATGGAGGTGTATGTTGGAGTGGATTCACTCCGGGAAGTTATGATTTATCTAGTGAGAAAAGAGATATATACCAAAAAGAAGAATCCTAGCCAACTTTTATCAAAAAAAGATGGTTAGTTAGAAAAGTCTGAAATATTTGTTTTGTCATTTGAATATTTCAAAAACATTTTGTTTTCTTTCCTTTTTAAGATCCTGCTGATCTCTGCAGTCCTAACCCGTGTTTGAATGGAGGTGTTTGTGTCAACTCTGGTTCCGGGATGTTTACCTGTGTCTGCCAACCTAGTTACACTGGGTCTACATGTGAAACACAAGACATTAGTAAGTTTTGGATACTATATAGCAGCGTCAAAACTAGAGTAAAATTTTAGGGGGTACAAGGGGGTGCACCATTTTGTTCTAAGGGGGACACTTCTGGCCAATTAAGAATGTTCACTTTTCTTATACAAGCCCCTTTTCAGTGCACTTATTATGCCGTTTACTATTTTTTTATAAGACAATCTAACATGGAGGTGAAAACGAATAAACTGTCTGCATGTAAATAGAACAATAGTTTCAGTGTAAAAAAATCACTCACCAAATCAACTTATTGAACTGATGACTTTGGTGATGGTTTTTGTCTGTTTGTTTATTGTGTTGATTTTAATGACCTTCTCTTTCATGTGGACTGTTTTTGTGATGTGTTAATTTTTTTGTTTGATTGTGTAAAAAAGATGAGTTTATGAAACCTGTTAAAAGCAAAAGACAAGATGTGAGAAAGAAAATCACATTTTGCAAATCGTCATCTTTGTTGGTTTAATTTGTTTCCCTTGTAGATCCTTGTCTGTCTAATCCTTGTGTAAACGGACTTTGTTTGAGATCGTTTTCGTCATCCTCATTTGCATGCTTTTGTAATATGGATTACACTGGAGTGAGGTGTGAGACACCTTCAGGTATGGTAAACATATCATATACTTGGTGTCACCATTGTGGCCAAAGTTGCTCATCTGACATGTCCAATTATGTCTTCTTCTTTTTTACTAATATTATTAGCAGTATTACAATAATTGTTATCATTGACTTGTCTAGTGGGGTTTTCGGAGACACCATGTGCAAAAAAAAACACCTCTCTCTATATGAGTTGTGGTGGTTCTGAAAAAGAACCGGTAGTTTATCAACTCATCGTTAACTGATAATGTTTCATGAAAGGATGATCAGATCTTACCAATCGAAACGTCTCGGAGCCCCCCACAACTCGTAGAGAAAGTTTTATGTATTATGGTGTATCTGTGTTCCAACCATGCAAAGTTTCAAATCCTGCTCATTGACTTACTTTGACAGGATTTGGTTTCATTAATGTTATCAGTGATTTTCCATAAAAAAAGAAGACCACTGAGTTCGTATAAATTCACCATCTACTGGTCTGTTTTTTTTCCTGTTTTTCTTTGGAGGATTTAAAAATGATATTTTTGATGATTTATAGTAAATCCTTTTAAGTAATGATATTTGTAACGTTTCTACTTGAAATTTTAAATGCTTTTTTTTGCAAATATTTGATGAACTCTACACAGTTGGAGTTTGCAGTTCCAGTCCATGTTTGAATGGAGGGACCTGTACCGAGTCTAGTTCTACAAGCTTTACCTGTCTCTGCCCCGCCGGGTACTCTGGGACCAGATGTGAAGTCCAACCTTCAAGTAAGTGCCGTTTTGGAGAGAGAGGAAAAGAGACAGAACACTCATTTTTATCAATTTTTTAGTTTCAGTTTAAAATAACCAGCCGGGAGTCAAATGCTTATTTTGTAATGCTCCGCACATTTGGAGTAGAAGCTTTGGTTTTCTTTCTTTCTATCCTGTTGGTAAGTACGATGCAATTCAATAATGACCCAATTAAATCCCCAGCTCAACATTGGGAAAGTGTCTTTAAATGCTTCAATTCTTTGTACAAATCAAGATAAATGTAATAAAACCAACCTGTGAAAATGTCAGCTCATTTCGTTGTTTCATGTGCGAGGAAGCGGTACAAATGCGTTTGGCATTTTTGTACGCCTTCTTAGGCGGAGTTTTCGTCTACATGAAACGAAAATTAATTTTGGATCTTATTTCATTTATTATAAATAAAACGATAACACTTTAGGCAGAAATATTTAAAGAAAAAGTTTTATATCATCATTATCTTTATCCCTTGTAAGGTATGTAAATATGTGAACGTTTATGTTTTCTTTCTTACCAATGTTGAGCTGGGGCTTTAACACAGACTTGCTCCTTATAAAAACTCAAGTCATATATTTGTCTCTCACATGCATTTTGAGAAGCTAAAGTTCAAGGTTTTCTTTAGAAAAGGCATGCATCCTTTCAGCTGATTCTCTAATTTTCCTTTAATAAAGGTGCCAAAGAAAACTGAAAATCAGTGTACAAAGTTTAGTGCTGTTGCACACTTCCTCTATTTTCGAATTACAAAGTTGCACGTTTGCTATAAATGCCACTTCCTGTCTTATAAGAACTGGTATTTATTGTAAAATACCATTTTGCAGGCAACTGATTTTGGCATTCCTCCATACTCATTCCCTCTAGTGATGTTAACATGTCTCTTTTAAATGTGTCCATTTCTGTACTTATGGAGGAATACCAAATCTGACCGGCGGTTACTCGAGAGGGTTTTTGAGGTTTTCCGGGGTTATCCGGGGTTAAAAATCGAGTTACCCCGAGTTACCGCTTGATTAATTCTGCATTTCTCCCTTATTCAAATGTTGAAGCAGTAGCTTACTTGCGCAAATCTGTATTGTTTTGAAGTGCTCTCCCAAGAGGCTCCGCTAGATGACTCCCTCTCTTATTATTTCCAATATCACACACATGCTCTGAAGATTTTTTTTCTCAAAGAATATAATGGGCCACTTAAAACACTGACTTCAAACACGCCACAGTCTGCCCATTGTCTGCATATTTAGGAGTCAAAATGCATATCGAAAAATGATGCGCATCTAATTGCATGCAAGTTGCTTAAGGGAGAAATGGAGATTAAAACGAGCAGTTACTTGAGGCAACTCGAGTTTAAAAACCCCGGACAGCCCCTGAAAACCTCAACAACCCTGGTGGCTTACCTCGAATTACCGCCTGTTAAATTTTGCATTCCTCCCTAAAAAAAAACCCCGCACTTTACAGTTACAGATTTGAAATCTGAATTGAATTTGGCCAGTAGAATACAAAACAGCGCATTTTTCTCACGATTGATATTTCTGAAATTGTGGATGCGCAGATGGAACAAAAAATGGTCTTTCATGGTCTTTTTCCCCCCAATGTGGGATCTGGGTAGCCCCCCCCCCCTTTCAGTACCCTTACCCCCCCCCCCCCATCTCCCATGACATCGAAAAAAAACCTCCCCCGGCCATCTCCTATGACATCGAACAAAAATGCAAAGATGAGAAGTTTGAATCATAATCCCTCAAGCAAACAAAAATCTACCGCTTGCCCGCCCCCGCCCCCAATGAAAATGTCTACCTACACCGCTGCTGAGGATAGAAAACTCTCCAATGGTCAGACAGCATTAAGTGAACTTATCAGAGCTGCATAGTAGAGTTAACAGTAGTCCAGTAGATCTGGCAGCATTTCCATTTCTTTATTTTTCTTTTCTGTAGATCCTTGTCTTTCTAGCCCTTGCGTAAATGGCCTTTGCTTGAGATTGTCGTCAACACTTTCATTTGTGTGTTTGTGTAATGACGGTTACATGGGTGACAGATGTAACACCCCAATAGGTATAATAATGTGAAAGTATTCATTGTGAATGTATTGTTTCTTTTATGTAGACAGTTTTGTTTAGAAAAAAGAAAAACTAAAAGTGGATGCGTAGCTACAACAAAAAAGCTAGTCTTTTATTGTCTTTTTCTTAATGTGGGATCTGGAGCCCTCTTACAGAACCCTTACCCACCCCCTTCCCCATGAAATCGAAAAAGAAATGCACAGATGAGCAGTCGTCCCTCAGCAAACAAAAATCTACCGCTTGCCTGCCCCCCTCCCCCAATGAAAATGTCTACCTACACCGCTGCTGAGGCTAGAAAACTCTCCAATGGTCAGACAGCATTAAGTGAACTTATCAGAGCAGCATAGTGGAGTTAACAGTAGTCCAGGAGATCTGGCAGCATTTCCATTTCTTTATTTTTTTTTCTTTTCTGTAGATCCTTGTCTCTCTAGCCCTTGCATAAATGGCCTTTGCTTGAGATCGTCGTCAACACTTTCATTTGTGTGTGTGTGTAATGACGGTTACATGGGTGACAGATGTAACACCCCAATAGGTATAATAATGTGTGAAAGTATTTATTATGAATGTATTGTTTCTTTTATGTAGACAGTTTTGTTTCGAAAAAAGGAAACTAAAATGTATCTCCAACTTGAAATTTAAAAAGTATTTTTTCGCTTATTGAGTCTGTGAATTGGCAACAGGTTGCATCAATTTGGGACTTGATTAAATCGATCTGAAACTTGCCCCCCCCCCCATTTGAAAATTGCCACCAATAACTTTAAGACAACTCTAATTTTAAATACAGAGAGTTAATAAAGATTTTAAAATGCTCTTATCAATATTACTAATATTATTATTTTGCATGATCGGTGCAACCCATTCCCAACTTCCGCAAAAAGGTTATCTCTTTCTGCAGTGCATTTTATTTCTTTAGATTGTTAGTTTGTACTTAATTTTTGCAGTAGAAACCGTTGAAATGTAAGCAATATTTCAGGACAACAGTAGTCTTAGTCCAGTGGCTTTTTTTTCTTACTTTTCTGTAGATCCTTGTCTGTCTAGCCCTTGTGTAAATGGTATCTGCCTGATATCGTCAACATCGCCTTCGTATACATGTCTTTGCAATATGGGTTACACAGGTGACATGTGTCAGATACCACCAGGTACAAACATATAAACATTTTTTTTCCTAAGCTACAGTGTGCGTATATTTTGTATAAGTGGTGATCCGTCTTAAAGTTCTTTGAAACTCTTAAAATCGGTTACACCCCTTTGTTCCGACACCCCTGTGTTCCGACACCCTTTTGCTCCGACAACACAACCTGTATTCTGACACTCCTATATTCCGACACCCTTATATTCTGACACCCTTATGTTTCGACACTCTTATGTTTCGACACCCTTATGTTTTGACACCCTTATGTTTTGACACCCTTATGTTTTGACATCCTTATGTTTTGACACTCTTATGTTCCAACACCCCTATGATCAGACATCCCCATGTTTCGACAACACAACCTATATTCTGACACCACTATGTTCCGACACCCTTATGTTCCGACACCCTTATGTTCCAACACCCTTATGATCAGACGCCCCTTACCCCGACAACACAACCTCTATTCCGACATCCATATGTACACCGACAGCATCATCTTCCGACACTCTTAAATAGGGGTGTCGGAACATAGGGACAGGCAGTCGAAAGATAGAGGTGTCGGAAGATAGGAGATGTCGGAATATTATTGGGGCGACGGAACGTAGGTTGAGCTGTCGGAACATAGGTTGAGCTGTCGGAACAAAGGGGTTTGGGAACAAAACTCAACTTACATGTACATGTACAAGCACAGTTTTTCTGTGGTACGTTTTACTGGACGGCAAGTCAATCTCAAATTGGAACAGTTTTTAACGAACACTTGTTTCTTTGTTTTAGATTCCTGTGACTGTAGTCCGTGTCAGAACAATGGTAATTGTATAACATTACCAGGGAATTCAATCTATTGTGAGTGCTTCAACGGATACACAGGAAGCTATTGTGAAATTATCCCAGGTAAGGACCAAACAGTTTTGAGCTTACCATTGTCAGTACTTGTTGATCATCCTTAGACCGTGTGTAAAATAAGGCATTTGCGAGTTACATTTGAATATTAAATGTCTGGTACGTTGACTTGCTCGGTCACAAGTTACTGCTTAAATTTGAATTCCTCAGACTATAAAGACAGTCGCTATGTCAAATGGTTCAGGGCAAGCTTTTGTGATGTTTCGTTTGGGAACTCTGAATGAATGTGTATGACACAATGGTACAAGGTTTGCCCATCGGGAGGTTTGTATACAAATGCTACAGTAAAACCTTAAGTATGAGGAATTCGAATTTAAGTGGTAGCTTGTGACTAACTAAGTCAATGGACCAGATGGGTTGTCATTACTGCCACAAAGTGATTTGTATTTTGACATCACACTTTGCTAAGCAGTTAAGATTGATTTGCACTTAAGATCAATATCAACTCTTTGTTAAATCGACCCCAGACCTTATTTAAATGTAACTCGCAAATGGCTCTCGAGTTATATACCTACTCCTCGGTAAGCCCTACATCGGTGTCACTCCAAAAATAACAGACTTTGGCTTTGTGTTTAACTGATTATACAAACCTGGAAGAAATCTCTGTTCTGCTACCAAAAGCATCCTTAGTATCTCAACTGTATCCACGAAGTGATTTGGTGAATATAGTTTTCAGTTTATCGTTATTTGTTTCGTTCTTGTCATTATACAATTGTTGTCTGCTGTGATGTGGTCCATGCTGTTTTGCACACCTGAGGGGGCAGATGGCACCCGAGGCAAGGCCGAGGGTGCCATCTGCCCCCGAGGGTGTCCAAAACAGCATGGACCACATATCACAGCAGACAACCATTGTTTTGTTATACCATGGTATTAGATTGCTGGATTGTTAAAAAGGCCCTTACCAACATAGTTTGCAGACAACAATATTCAATTCAACAGAAGTGCAGGTAGTACCGCTAATGTGGTTGTACAGATCAATGGGGACGATGCAATAATGTTGAGAACGATCTAGGTAATGGATGCGGGCGACATGACCTACCTCTTTCTCGGGTGTATTGCTAACTTCAATATACATATCAATGGGGACGATGAAATGAATTTTCTGAGGACGATCTAGGTAATGGACCCCGACAACATCACTTTTTTGAGAAGACATGACATTTTGTATTATGTCACGTGATTGGTTTTCGACCAATAAAAATTCACAATCTAATACCATGGCATAACAAGACTAAATCTGTGTACGTTATAAGGGGGAACCTTGTGTTTCACTTGTTCCTACATGATGGCTATAATAGTACAATGTTATATTTGTTTATAGTGGATTTGTATTTTCTATTTTATAGTGTTTACTTATGTGACATACATTTTCTTTTTCATACCTATAATGTATAAAAACGTTAACATGTTGGTCCTAATTGTCTACTGCCAACATGGAAAATGTTCATCGAATTGAATTAAAATGTTGGCTGGAGCAATTCATATCAAACTGTCATACATTTTTCAAATCTTATCATGGATTGAATACAGAGCGGTTGGATACGTATTTGTTTTAGTTTCTACTGGAAATCTCACTGAGTTTTGACCCAAGTCACCTGACGTCATCACTGCAATAACTCTTGGTTGGACCGTTTTGGGAGTCGGCTTCTCTACGTTGTGCGCATTTTTAGGAAAAGAGCAAGTGCACGCTGCTCTTGGTTGCACCATTTTGGGAGTCGGCTTCTCTATACATTGTGCGCATTTTAGGAAAAGAGCGAGTGCAAGCTCACGGAATCTTGACATGCAAATTGACCCCCAAATTGGCTGACTGTGAGCGGACCGTTTTGCATCTAGTTCTTCAAATCTGTTTTGTGAATACGTACTTTTTGTCAATTGATCTATTTTGATTGATATTGTCATTGTTGTTTAGACAATGTGAAAAATGAATGAATCTCGACAGTAGGTGTGTTTAAGTGCTACCTACAAAGTGTGGACCTGATAACAAAAGATGTCCACACTGTGTTGAAACTTGGAACACTGTGTGGACTTACACACGTCCACACAGTGTTTTCACGAATTAGATATTCTCGTTTTACTCAAAAAGGAAGCATTTTTTTATACAGCATTGAACATATCAAAAATGAGTATTATATCAAAGGGATCGGGTGTCCAAAAAGCAGCTCTCAAATCACTCTCTAATATAAATGGTGATGGTTTTTTAGACTTCTTATTCTTAATCTGCACACTGACGAAGGAATGTCCACTCAGTTTGTGTCACAAAGGACTGTGTTTGTTAGGTGGATGGAAGAGATTTAGGTTATAAACAATTCAGTACCAATGATTCTGTAGATGTTTCCATCGTAAATACTGTGAAGGTCAAGAAGCATTCTATAAGACCCCACAAATCACCATTGCTTATTTTGATTATTTGTAATCATTGTTTGTTCTTGTTTCCCTATAGATCTTTGCTCCGTGCAGCCATGCAATAATGGTGGCTCTTGCTACCAGCTTTCCGACTTCCATTATACATGCATCTGTACAGCTGGATTTTCCGGGTTAAACTGTGACATTCCTGCTGGTAACTTACTCATTTTCCTTAGTTGTTGTTTGCTTTATATCTTGCAGGTACTGGAATGCAGAAGATATAGCATTGCACTTTCTCAGGCCAGAAGATATCTGTGCAGAGAACAAATAATGTTTAGTTTTTAGATAAAAAAAGAAAAATGCAATTTTTTCGACCCTTGCGTTTCGACCCTAGCAGAGTCTTTCTCAAAAAGACTCGGCTGGGTCGAAACATGAGGCCATTAATTGTGTGCATTTAATATATTTATACTCTCTTAATGTAAAAAAGTGAAAACATCACTCTCTTGCCAGAGTGGTGGTGCAATTTTCACTCTTTTTAGAATGCAATTCATTATAGCTTTCTCTTTTAGAGTGAAATTTGAGTGAAGTTCACTCTGAGTCGAGTGAAAAAGAAAATATTTCCACTCTAATAAGATTTGTCCCCCATACCGATCTTTTAAAAGAGCCATATGGCGGACAAGTCTTTTTAGAGTGGGAACATTTCTTTTTCACTCGATTCAGAGTGAAGGTTACTCTAATTTCACTCTAAAAGAGCAAACTAGAGATAATTGTACTCTAAAAAGAGTGAAAATTACACCACCACTCGGGGCAAGAGAGTGATGTTTTCACTCTTTTACATTAAGAGAGTATATATATATATATATATACATATAATAGGTCCAAAAACGAACTGTGAAAAAGGACTGAAAAAGGACCGTCCAAAAGTCTTCCATTCGTGTAGGTTTTGGCCCTTTGTTTTTTAGTGCAAGACGTCATATACATTACCCATACCCAAGTGGATGCCTTTTTCAATGATGGGCAGGGCTTGCTTGATCAGTCTATACAACACTTTCATATAAAACCAAAGACTGATACGATACAGGAACAGAAACAGCTTACTCATGCAATATATTTTAGTATTAAATAAATAAATTGACTATTTTTAATTATTATTTTCTGAACATTCAGACGTATGTGTGAGTGGACCCTGTAAAAATGGAGCAACCTGTATCAATGAATCACCGACATTTACCTGTGTCTGCACTTCCGCCTACATGGGTCCAGACTGTACTACTCCTGGTAAGATTTCCTCAAAGTTTGCCAGGGTTGGCTTCAAATTAAAAAAAAATAATGTCTTCATTCCGTATTTCAGGGATTTTCAGTATTTACAGTGTTTGACACACCCTACAAACTCCCCGGTGTGAATTGACCCAGTTTCCGGGTCCCGAGGGGGGGGGGGCTAACTTGTTTCTGAGTCAGGCTGACCCGGAAACAGGTCAACATTTTGACTTGGATCCTGCGTGGTTTTGACACAGCTTCGTTTCAGTTTGAAACCGATTCCGGTTCTTACCGATCCAGATACGGGTCAGGCCTCCCAGAACGCAGAATCCAGGTCAATTCTGAGCCGGGACTTTTTTTTAGAGTGTATTGCAGAGGACTGATTTGTGATATGTCAACTGGATCATTGTTCTAATAATAAGAGAATTGGTTAAATTAAATTTGAGGTGTGGCAAATAACTGATGTATGAAATGTTCCTCAGAAAAAAACTTGTTTGGGATACAATTGTGTACTCTTCCCAAAACCTATGCTGGACCTTTCCATGATGGATAGAGGTTTTTTCTTTTGAGTCTTTTCATTATCTTAACATACATGTTTCATTTTTCCTCTATAATCTTAAACATTCTGATCTTGTTAGTTCTTAATTGCAATCGACCACTTGTGGTGAGACCTTTGCTCATCCCTTCAGGTGGGTCCCAGGCAGATTCGCATGCTCCCCCCCCCAGTCCTATGACCATCCCCCTCACCCACTTGGCACTTCCCTTGTGATCCATCAATACATTTTTCTCTTATGTACCACGTATTTTTAAACAAAATTGATCTGTTTTCTATATTCTTTATTTTTTGTTGGTATGATCAAGAGTATTTCTGAAAAAGCTGTAGCAATATGACTTGACAAAATACAGTAAACAAAGTTTTCATGCAACAAAGTTAAGCGATACCTCTCAGAAGCTCACTTGTAATTCATTGGGGTTTATGAGGTAAAGTGTGAATTTTCTATGAGAGAAATTGCATCAAGCCATCTGATCATCGCTTTTCTGTTCATTTATTGTCATAATCTCTGTCATGATTCCCGTGGATCATTTACTGAACCTCATTCTTTCTTCGCCTCATTCAATGTTGTCTTGTCTTGTTTGCTCTCGCACGAACCCCTCTTGTTTGCTTACACACAGAACATTTCGTTTGTGTTTTCACGAAGCGACGGGCATATACCCGTCGCTTCGTGAAAACACAAAAAGCGTAATTTCGGGATGCCTGTCCTTTTCATAATTTCTCGAATAAATCATAAATAAATTGATGAATTGTTCATAAAAAAAATCACATTTGATGAAAGTTTAACTCATAATAAATCACAGGAGGAAAGTACAGACTTAAAAGAATAAGCATTGTGCTTTTGTTTTGCAGTTTTGAAATGTGATGATGCTCTTGTGTGATTATCTCCAAACACGATTTTTTTTCCAATTTGACATGCCCGTGAAAACATTGACGATTTGTTATATAACCTCCTCACCCTTTACACTCTTATAGAACTTGTGTGCTCGAATTCGCTCCCTTGTGGAGTCCTATAACAAAAGGGAAGCGCAAGAACAATTGGTCTCCACTGGGGAATCCTAAAGAGAGGGATGCTCCACAAGGAAATTTGTGTACAAAGTCTATAAGAAAATATTAAGTACAGGGACAAAGGAAAGAACAATAGAGGTCTCCACAAGGATGCAAAAATGAGAATGAGTGTTTGTGCCCTTACACTCACCAACTCACGGGGAACTTTACACAATGGAACAATGCTACCCCACAAGGTTTTCTTTGTTCTAGTGCTACCCCACAAGGGAATTCTTTAGAAAAGGGACAATAAGTTGAACAATGAAGTACCCCGCAACTGGCCATGTGTAAGGGTGTGTGTGTGTGTGTGTGTGTGTGTGCGAGTCCTCAATTGGCGTTTTTCAAGTGATTTAAAAAAGTACTGCACACAACTCTACTTTTTTTAGCTACATAAGTGACGGTCAAATGTTGTTTTTCCTTTATAGACTGTCCCATTAATTTTCAATACTCAGAGTACACTCTGCTTCATAGAAAAACTGCATCTTTTTTTGTTTTATTTCCTAATTATAAATATATATTTTTTTAAATAATGACATTCCCTTTTCGATTTCCTGTGTTTATCCAAAAACAAAAAGACACTTCTGCTGACTTATGATACCTCTGTTGAACAGAATGATATACCTTACTTATCGAAGTTCATGATCTTAAATCATGATAGTTCAAAAAAAGATTCTTGTCCTGTGTGAAAATCATCTTCATCTATGTTAGACTTCAAATCCACAATGCAATGAGAGCCCTCTTTATCACACTCTTATTCACAATATTTTTGACTGCGTGATGGCGAGTGTGAACCACATTTACATGATGTTAAACAAAGAAAAACGAACTTTTATTTATTTGGTCATTGATACACGAAAACAACATGCAGGCAGTCAAAATAAGATGAGCTGTAATCCTGATGCCAGGATATTCGTAGTTAAAAGCGCCCCCAATGTGTAAAAAAAAATCTGCTCATGTTCTCATCTTTATGTAGTGTTTCAATCTGTCATTCCAGACTTTGTTTTCAGTATTATTGTTCTCATATGGTGCTGGTAAACTGTGTTCACATAATTGTTGGCAATGCTTAGCACATTTTCATTCATATATCAGTTGATCAGACCCATCATTGTGACCAAGGGCCATGTCAAAACGGTGGAACATGTTTCAGGGAACACAGAGCCCTCGGCTTCTTCTGTCAATGTACCAGTAACTACACTGGCCAAAGTTGTGAAACAGTCGCTGGTAAGTCGCATGCGGTATACACAGCCCCCCGTTTCATGGCTTGCTTGCGCACTTTGTAGGAGAACTTTGACTACTACTGTAGGTTTAAATCCAAATGAAAAGTAAGTAGATCAGTTATGAGCCTTCTCTGTGGTGTATTTTGTGACTGCTATACCTGTATGTAAATTATTATTCTTGCCACTCGTCAACTTCCCACTCATCACCAAATAAACACTAACCTTAACGGGGTACTGCATTGGTTTTTCAGAAGAGTGCAATATGCTATAGTCTTAAAACTCTAGTTGCTAGAAACTGTCTTGAATGTAACATTCTGTTGGAAAAGGAGTTGGCAGACGTATGACTCTGTGGCCTGATAAGGCAACAGAATTACAGATGTATTCCAACACAACTTATCAAAGATAAAAAATAGACCAATCAAGCATTCACCCCCAAGGAAGTTAGTACGTGTAGCAACATTTACAAAGAACGGGGCGGCGTAACTAAGGCGGGAAGGTATGGGAGGGCACGCCCCCCCCCGTTTGATGTCCATGCCCCCCCCCCCGCCTCTTTGAAATCTGGACCTTTGAGATTAACCCTGCAATGCACCACTTTGTTAATAAGCAGCGTACACACCGTCGCACAGTAGGCAACTGCGCTTGTATAATTGCGTGTAAAACTGTCTCTGTCTGCTCACAACTCTTCAAACATGGTATCAATAGACTCAGAAAGGTTCAATGAATCCCCAGAAACCCCCAAAAAGGCCAAAAAAATTAAAAAAATAATTTTTCCACTGCATACCATTCTACTGAGTAGTATGCCGTAGAAAACACTATGTTACGTGGTAGTGCAGTTAACGACTGTAGCGGTAAAATTAACGGGGAATGTAGGTCCAAAACTCACCCCCAGCTAATTTTGCTGGTTATAGCATTATCCGGCTATGTTCCATTGAGGAACTTGTGAAATTTCAAGTTTTTTGACTGTACCGTTAATGAGTAACCGCAATTAGTACACATTTGAGCAGTAAGCTGCTACGCCACGGGAGCGTGCAAGGTTAAAACGTGGGAATGAAATGTTACATGCTTTTATGTATTGTAGTAATTTCAATGTTTTAAACTATTTCCCCCTACTTACCATGTAGTTGTTTTTACCTCCAAATCAGATAATCCCATTAAAAAAGCTGAAAAGGGGTTTAAGAAAAATGCAAACGGAGACAACAATTTTCATTGGCAAGAAGTGCCCCCCCCCCCAGTACAAAATGGTGTACCCCTTGTGCCCCCTGAAAATTGACCCTAGTTGTGTCGCTTCAAAGTCTGTGCCATTAAAGTAAGGGCTGTAAAGCTCAAGGAATGCAATACCCCTTATTCAGAAAAGAAGATAACTTGAAATCTCCCCAAGTCTGCGGCTTGTCTTGATGATGTATCTTGCCAAGACGACTTATGCTATGGAAAAGAGTCGACTTGTCGCAGTAATGTTTCCCTCAAGACTACTTACCATCTCACTTTCAGTAAGTCATCTTTTGTGAGATAAATTTTCACGTCAAGTAGACTTCTGTGGTTCATTGTTATGTATATTGTTCATGTTTAACCCATACACCGATGTATTAAAGCACTGTATACTCAGTACTTTCCCGGGTTGTGTGAAAAGAAATCCACAGGCATATTACTCGGGTGGGATTCGAACCCACGACCTTTGCCATTCTAGAGCAGATGTCTTACCAACTAGACAACCGAGAATGCTCGGTAGCTAGAGGCCGTTCGAATCCTTTTTCGCAGCGGGTGAGTCGACTTCTTAAGTCTCAGGAGGCCGACATGGCGAGATAGGTTTTTATTTTCATCTGGATAAGTCGCATGACATTCTGGGAGCACAGTAAGGACCCATGTTTATATAACTTGTGGCTTAGTCTAAAGCTCATTAGAAGAACATCAGTTAGGAAAGATTGATCAATTTTCATCACCTTATTCAATGCAAGAATCTGCTGTTAGTGTTCAAATGGGAACTTAAAGGCCCAAAGCTATAGATTTTTAACGTGCTTTTTTTTATAGATATTATAGTTGAGCCAATTTTACGTCTATTCAAAGTTTGGCAGACATCTTTGCCTTTTAAAACGCACTTATAACAAAGCAGAAATTAGTAATAGTAGTAATAGTAAATACCTCTATTTAGTGCCAGTTCCATTTGTAACAATAATCACAGGATAATGTCAGAGAAACACCTCTTGTAGAGCCAGAGTGTTTGTTTTGAATGCGGCGGTTGCCTCCAAATTGCCCGAAATAACAACGCGAGCCGATGAGGCCAATTCCAACAGTCGCAACCCCCGAATTTGCAAGATGAAAAATTCACACAAAAATAACCAGTTTGTCCTTCTGATCCAGCCTCAATCTTTAAGATTTAATTTGAAGAAACGTAAATGTCTACGCCATCTTTGCTAGGGCCTTGTCTCAAGTTTGAAGAGGTAATTTGTTTCAGAAAATTATTGAGACATTCAACTCCATTGCATTCAAACGATATTTTCAGTATACGAAGCCTTTTTCTAGCAGTATCTTTACTCTCCCAGAAAAATGTAGTGAAAATTGAAATGTGGCTGTGTTCTTTCTTCTTGAGATTGCCCAGAAATGGTTTGCCTGTAAAATGCATTGTGTGACATGACCTTTAACGGATGTATAACGTATTTTTCTGAGTGTTCTGCTGCACCTACAATCTAAAATATTTTTTTCCCAACAATTTATAATTGGTACGATTTTTCTCCCTCTGTCTGTTGTCATCCACAGTGGGCGACAGGTGTGACTCCAGCCCATGCATGAATGGCGGGACATGTGAACCCAATGTGGTACAAAATTCCTACGCCTGTAGATGTGTTCAAGGATTTACTGGGGAGAACTGTCAAAATTGTAAGTCATTATTCCCGCTTGGCTTGTTGTTGTCAATTTGTTCTTTTATCCGGGATTTAAAATGTTCAGAGTGTGAACTGAAACCGGAAATTTTGTTATATTTATACGCACGGAAGGAACTATATATATGTATATTTGTTTGTCTGTTAATATTTCTTAATCTACTTGACAGTGTTCCTTTCCTCAAATCTCTTCCAAATCAATGTGTTAAAAAGTATGCCCCATAAAATCTAGTTTCAAACCTCATTGCCTACGATGTGGCCCAAAGTGTACAGAACTGCTCAAATGAAAACGGCTGTTGGTTGTTTTTTAAGATTAAAACTTACTGAGAACCACCCACACATAATAATGTACAATATTGTTTGTATGAGTTACCAGGTTTCGATTTCACAATGCTTTAAGTTTCATCTTAAAGATGAGTTGTCAATATCACCGTAGTGATTTGTATTGTGACATCACACTTTGCTTAGCAATTAAGACTAATTCGCGCGTAAGATTAATCGTGGCTCTTTGTGAAATGGCCCCTAGGGGTGGAATTCACATTCTGCTGGGACTATTCTTATCTCGAGTAAGGACAAGTGACTATTCCTTATTATAGGACTAATCATAAGTTAGGACTAGTCCCAAGTTAGGGCTAGCTTTGTAAAACCCACCTCTGTTTGTACAAAACAGCATAATACATTTCCGTGCATAGCACTAGCAGCTCTATGACGCTGACCCCTTTGATTTGATTGAGGTCAAATCTGTCGGTGAAATATTTGAATCATAAACAAAGATGGATTTTATTTCCGCCTTTTGTGAAAATAATATGCATAGGGCCTAAGGCTCCATTTCACAAAGCGCTCAGGTTGATCTTAATAATTATAATGTGTGTCAGTCTTATTGCTAAACAATGTCTGATGTCATAAATCACTGTGGCAACAGTGAAAACTCGTCCAGCAATGAATCTTGTTTTTGTGAAAGGAAGCTCATGGTTTCTTTTCAAGTTGTTAACATCAAAAGTCTTTAAAAAGATTCCGTTTGTGATAATTTTGATGAAAAATAAAGCGACTGATCAATATTCTTTGCGTCAATCACTCCCCAAGGTTCATTTTACATGATGATGGTTTTGTAATTTATCTTGATAGTTTCATCTGAAGGCTGTTTGTAGTTAAATGATACTGGAAAAATCAATAATTTGCTTTTATTTCAGGAGACAAAACTGTTTTTATAGAAAAATTGTATTTCCTTGAAATGCGTAACAAGCTTTATTGAAGTTCTGTGGTTTCTGTATGAAATCATTGATACCCGTTCTAACAAAGTTATGGAACAAATGTTAACTGATGGTAGTCATTATGAGAACGTGTGTGCTACAGCAATTTAATGTGGCCCATTTATAATGACAGTCCTCATGGCAAAAATTTAAACGATGTTTAATTGTCTTATGTTTAACTGTCTGATGTGTAAGCAATTTGGACAAAGCTTGTTGTAAAAACAATGTTTAAGTTTGGTTACTCTGCATCATCAACTTTGCAGCGACAGATCTGTGCAGTCCATCCCCTTGTCAGAACGGAGCAACGTGCGAGTTATCCGGCACAAACGTCTCATGTATTTGTCCGATGGGATTTACTGGGGACACTTGTGAAATGTGTAAGGGAGTAAACAAATTGATGATGTTTGGTTGTAATTTATAGTTAGATGCACTAGTGCTGTAGTGGAGATTTAGAATTCCCAAACTGAGATCAAAACTAGATTTTCGACGTTGATCATAAAGACCAAAACGTGAACCGTTCTTGTATAAAAAAACCCAGCAAAAAACAACAAGTTTTTGAACGAGCAAATAATTTTATTGAATCAAGGTTAATTAGGGTTAATTGCCTTTTCACCGAGTAAAATAACAGTTGTTGAGGCTTCAGTTTTAAAACAATAAAACTGTTACCTAAACTGTCCTAAGAACATCACAAAGGCAGAAACTATTGCTGTTCCAAGAAGGAGATTAAAATTGCTAGTTTTGAGCGGAACAAACACCATTATTAAAACTGAAGACACTGGGATGTTCAAAAGGTAGATAAATATTCATAGTATAGATTATTAAATGAATACATTAGACCCTTCAAGCGAAATTTTAGTGTTTAAGTAAACCATAAAAAACAAAGAATCATTCAACGATATTTGTTTAAAAAAAACATTGTTTAAGTTTTGTTACTCTACATCATCAACTTTGCAGCGACAGATCTGTGCAATCCATCCCCTTGTCAGAACGGAGCAACGTGCGAGTTATCCGGCACAAACGTCTCATGTATTTGTCCGATGGGATTTACTGGGGACACTTGTGAAATGTGTAAGGAAGTAAACAAATTGATGATAGTTGTAACTTATAGTTAGATGCACTAGTGCTATAGTGAAAATTTGGAATTCCAAAACTGAGATCAAAACTAGATTTTAGACTTTTATCATGAAGACCGAAACGTGTACCTTTCTTGTATAAAAAAATATAACAACAAAACAGTGACTTAAAGTTCTAAAACAACACAAAGGCAGAAACTATTGGTGTTTTTAAAGAAAACACTGGGATGTTCAATAGATAACTATTCATAGTATATATTATTAAATGAATACATTAGACCCTTCAAGCGAGATTTTAGTGTTTAACTACACCATAAAAACAAAGAATCATTCAACCATTTTTGCCACCTTGATTTTCGTATTTTAATGATCACATTCTAAAATAATTCGTGAATATGTTTTTGAATGACGAAGCTCCCGATCCTTGTACGTCATCACCATGTGACAACGGAGCGACTTGCGTATTCAACCAGTCGGATTCCTTCACTTGTAATTGCCCACAGGGCTTCTCTGGAGACCGGTGTGAATTAAGTAAGATGACAAGATCTCTCTCATTAAGAATGTTCGTGGTATCACCATGGAGGTTTGAATGTGTTGACTCTGAAATAGGCCAGTGTTCTTCAAATGCAATGGTTGTTTATAGATTCAACATAAGTTCAGATCACATTCGTGGTGTTGCCCACATGGACTAAATTTCCCTCACAGCTTCAAATCTTTCCCTTGTGTGCTGGTTATGGAAAGCATTCTTCTTTTCTCTGGAAAACAAATCCCTTTTTGGTGATTGTAGTGCACAGCTTATCAACACTTCAAGTAACACTAGTAATAGACCTGATGCACATGATGTCATTTGAGTAGGGCGCCCTCGTCTAGAGGTCAAAATGAGGTTGTTCATTGGCCAATCTTGTGCGCCGCGCGTACAAATCTCTGCGTTTCCGTTGTTACATCATCGATTTACCTCTAAGATGGCGGCGTGATGACGTCAATGCACAAGGTCTATAAGAAAATGGAATCCTAGTTGTTCTATAGGTGGTCATTGATTTTAAGATGCATAGTTTTAGTAATTTTCAGGGTAAAATGTAGACACAAAATAGAATGCAATATTTTGCACCTAAATGTGGTAAAATGGAATAGGCTTAGGCTATTTTGACCTGTTTCTACTAAGCTAGCTGCTTAGTAGCAAAGTGCGTGTATGTACACAACACTATGACAGCTCTGTGACAATTACCCTTTGGTTATGCAGGCCAGCTACACTAGACCTTTCCCATGAAATATGTAAATTGAACATCGCGCGTGCGCACTTACATGTTGGTTGGCCAAAATTTTGGGAACAGTGCAACTTTTGCATGGGACTGATGGGCGCGTGACGCGTACGCGCTTTGTGCGTCTGCTTTGTGCACATTTCAATGGCGTTTGCCAACCAACAGGGTCTGTAAGCATGCGTGAATGCAATTAGCATAATTCATGGGAAAGGTCCATTGAAACATGTGAAAACAAATACACATTAATCTTAAGATGTGTATCGATCTTAATTACTAAGCAATGTCTGACGTCACACTACAAGTCATTATTGACAACTCTCCCTAAGACATGAAGCTAATTTTTGATCCTAAATAAGATATGAATCTTGTTTTGGGGGAATAATCTGAAGCTCTGGTTTCGTTTCAATGTGTAAACTTTAAAGTCCCCTGAAAACATACAGTTTGGGAGAATTTTGAAAAGAAAAGTGAGACAAATCAATTCTATCCATTTGACACCTGGAGGTCCATAGACCTTTATCATGGTGCAGTCATTTTTTGGATAATGAAAATCAGTAGTATTGTTGACAGGTGGACAAGACAAAGATGGCGGCAACAAGATTTTCTCGATAGTTTCAGCGGAAGGTTGTGTGTACTAATACTTCAAAATTATTAAACGATTTTTTTTTGTTTCAGGAGACATAACATTTCTATAGAAAATTTTATTAACTTGAAATATGTGGAAGCTGTACTAATGTTGTGTGTTTTGTGTTTTTAATTATACCCAGTCTAACAAAATTATGGCAAAACTGCTGTTACTGATGATAGTGTTGTTGAGAACTATGTACTACGGCAATTTACTGTGGTTTATTTATAGTTACATTCCTCAATGCACTACATAGTTTTTAGTGTGTCTTATATTTTATTGTCAAATGTTAATAGTGTACCAAACGTGTACAGCGTTTATTATGAAAACAATATTTAAGATTTGTTACTGTACATCAACTTTGCAGCGACAGATATGTGCAGTCCATCCCCTTGTCAGAACGGAGCAACGTGCGAGTTATCCGGCACAAACGTCTCATGTATTTGTCCGATGGGATTTACTGGGGACACTTGTGAAATGTGTAAGAGAGTAAACAAATTGATGATAGTTGTAATCTATAGTTAGATGCACTTGTGCTGTAGTGGAGATTTGGAATTCTGAGACCAAGATCAAAACTGATTTTGAAGACCAAAACTGATAACTTTTCTGTTAAAAAACACAACAACGACAAAACACCTGTTTCTGCACAAGTAGTTTCCCAACACAGTTCTTGGGTCAAAGATATCTTCAGGATTAACTGCCTTTTTCACTAGGTACTTTACTGCCTTTCCGGTTAACTAGCTTGTCAAAGTCATAGTAATTGGTTTATGAAGTCTCAGTTGAAAACCAATAAGACTTTGTGACCTCAACAGTCTGCGAACAAGACAAAGGCAGAAACTACGGGTGTTTTAGGAATTAGGGCTCATTTTGACCAAAACCAACACCAGACACAGACGTTTAAGAGGTAGTAAATTCTTCATAGAATATATTATTAGATACGATACATTAGAACGTCAGAGCAAGATTTCAGTGTTTAACTAAACATAATTGGTTAAGTTAAACACTAAAATCTCGCTTAAGCCATAGAAATAAAGAATCTTTCAAAAAAAATTGCTACCTTGAATTTGGTAAAATGGAACACATTACTAAAACAATTCCTCACTCTATTTTTGAATGACGAAGCTCCCGATCCTTGTACGTCATCACCATGTGAAAACGGAGCGACTTGCGCACTCAACCAGTCGGATTCCTTCACTTGTAATTGCCCACAGGGCTTTTCTGGAGACCGGTGTGAATTAAGTAAGATGACCAGATCTCTCTCTTTAAGAATGTTCGTGGTAGCACCATGGAGGTGTGAATGTGTTGACTCTGAAATAGCCAGTGTTCTTCAAACGCAATGGTTGTTTTAAGAATCGACATAAGTTCAGATCATTTTCTTGGTGTAGCCTTAAAGGACAGTTTATCTTTGCACCTTTTCAAATCCTTCTCTTGTCTGCTGGTTGTGGAACTCATTTTTCTTTTCCTCTGAAAAAAAAATCCCTCTAATGTTGACAATAGCGTACAGGTCGTCGACACTTAAAGTAAAAGCTAGTTAAAGTTGTAGTAATTAAAGTGAATCCTTGTAATTGTCGAGTTCATTATTGATTCTACATGCATAGTTTTAATAGATGCAAGGGGGAAATAAAGACCACAAAGATATTTTCACCCTAACTTGGTAAAATGGAATGCCTATTTAAAAACAATTCCTCAATGTGTTTTCGAATGACGATGCTCCCGATCCTTGTATGTCATCACCATGTGACAACGGAGCGACTTGCGTATTCAACCAGTCGGATTCACTTGTAATTGCCCATAGGGCTTTTCTGGAGACCGGTGTGAATTAAGTAAGACGGTGGTTATAATGTGTTCAATCTGAAAAAAAATTTAGTTCTCCTTATAATTGGAATGACTATTTTCAGAATCAGCACATTAAATAATAGAAGTTATGCATATGACGTCATTTGAGTAGGGCGCCCTCGGCTAGAGGTCAAAAGAAGGTAGCTCATTGGCCCACGCTGCGCGCTGTGTGTGTGTAGCTCTCTGGTATTGCTTCAGTTTACCTCTAAGGTGGCGGCGTGATGACGTCAATGCAAAAGGTCCACAAGGTCCAGGTTACTTCTCTTGTATTACATTCATGAACCATTTTACCTTACAAAGCTCAAAACTTCAATCTTTGCGCAGCAGGTTGTGGAAAACAAAAAATACCCGCCAAAAATCTCAATCTGAAGCCTCCCCTGAAATCAGTTTCAATATGCAGAATCTCCTATTTGATACTCCAGCATTCGTTGTGGGAAAACCTCGTTAGAAAAAAAACACAAGGTGTGAAATTTTTTTTCGTCAAAGCCCGCGGTTGATGTAGTAATTTAGTGGGGTTCTCAGTAGTTCATTCATTGCATCCAAATGCTTGGGTTTTAACTCTTTCAGGTGAGACAAAGAAACAATGCAAAGGAAACCACTATAAATAAAAACATCTTGTTAAGTTGAGCATTTAAATTTATCTCCAAAAAAGGTGGTAATGGGGTCATATTTCAACCTATTCAGCAGATTCTTTAAGCACATTCTTTCTCCTAGGTACTTTACTTCAAATCGTGGTGGTTTTATTTTCTTACGGTAAACTTTCATTTCCTCTCCAGGTGACAATCTTTTATCTGAAAATCTGTCTTTTTGGTGGATTTACGTTCATTCTTTTTGGTATCTGTTTCTGGTAAACTTAATGTATTGGTGTGCCAGAATTGTCTGGAATCTTACCTTTTTGTTTTATTTCAAAATAGCTGGTTTGTTTTAGTTATATAACATGCAGCATACTGAAATGGATGAGGAACCTAGTTTGAAATTTTTGTCATCTTTTATTCATTCAAACATTCATATATTATATAAAGCAGAAGTAAGTTACTGTTAGTGTGCTCTCAGCTGGTTGAACTTTGGTGACAGGTTTTTTTTTTTTTTTTTTTTTTTTTTTACATCTACTTCCTCATCTTCGTCCTGGTGAATGGTCGAAGTTTTAGCTGGCACAAACAATGGAATAAATGGATATTGTTGCAGTGGTGTAAACTCCAATGGTGTGGTTCGATCAACTTCGTAGAACAGCTGTGTGATCTTTTTGAAGTTCGGTTCATACTTTACATGAAATGCGATGTAACAATCATGATGCAACAAATTAATACTTTCGACTTTTGGACGTGTTTTCCGACTGTGGCGAAGTAAAATTTGATTTACGCATTTTTGAGAGAAGTATAAACCGGACTTTAGTCTTTGGATTTTCCAAATCTTTTTTTTATTTTCTTCTTCTCATTGTTGATTTAGAAACTTGATTTCTTTCAGTGAAAACTTCTCAGTAAAAGTAGACCTGCTCAAGTTTCCTTGTAAACTGAGACTGTATTTTCAAAGGTTAAAGGGTTATTTCTTATCTGCATAAAATTGTAATAAGATACCGACCGGTAATGATCTCTTTTGTATATAGCCATGCCGCCTAAGCTCTCTTCTTTACGTTAATCTTTACGTGAAATGTGAAGTTGATCAAAATGCAACAAATTAATACTCATGTTTTCCAACTGGCAAAGTAAAAATTGCGTCACTGACACAATAGGAGACTTTGAGGACGCCAGGTGGCAGCAGACTTGTAAATCCATTTCTTGGAAGTGTGCGCATGCTCATAACTACGTATACAATGACAATTTACCTAGTAAGTCTGCTGCCACCTATGGTTCCAAAGTCTCCCCATTCGCGTGAAGTGTAAACTGGGTTTTAGTCTTTGGTTTTTCTAAGCTTTGTGTTCTCATTGTGGACAAGGAAGCTTGTGAACTCTTTCATTGAGAAATTCTCAATGAAAGTACTCCAGTTTTCTCGACAACTATTACTGAATTTTCAAAAGTTAATGGTGTCATTTCTTCTTGGCGCGTAATTGTAATGATTTGGTAGTGGCAGGTAATGGAGGATATCTTCTGCACAGCTGGTGTCGCCCAAACACTCTTCTGTTTCATAAGTTGTTAGTATAATATAAACTGTATGTAAACTGATGTGATTTTTTTTTCGCCTTTAGTTGTAAGTGTTTGCCAGTCAGCACCTTGCATGAACAGTGGATCATGTGCTGCCGATGCAGCAGGATTCGTCTGTACTTGTCCTCGAGGCTACATGGGAACCCTGTGCGAGTTGTGTAAGTACCGGTCTCCTCTGCAGGTACAAGGGTATGCCCTTGCAACGGCTTGAAGGGAGAAGGGGCAATTCGAATACAATGCCGTTTGTAAAAAAAAATTACATAATGTTGATCAAGTATGGAAACAAAAAATACTTGAAGTATTTATGGCTTTAATTTAATCTGTACTATTTAATTTATCCTTTTCTAAAGGTACAATGCAGGATTGGTATTCAACATTGGCATTTTTTTGTATCAGTGTCAATCTAACAGCTTACTGATTATAAAGTTCATACCACCAGTGCCAGTCTTGGAAATCTTTCTGTCTGAAATAATGTCAATGTGGAGAAAAAAGATTTAATTTTCGGTTGTAACAACCAAAATTAACGACTATGTGTCTACATGCTGAAAAGTGTGCACGTTTTTTCACTATTTTCTCCTGACTCGGACGACGGATTGAGCCCAAATTTTCACAGGTTTTTTCCCCCCATGTATTGAATCACACAAAGTAAGAACACTGCACTATCAGCTGTTAATATCAATCCTATATTTTACCTTAAAATTGTGTTTATGGCCAACGAATTTTAAATGCACTGTAGCAAACTCTCTGCTCATACCCTAACAAGCTAACATTGTTAGAAGGGTTTAAGAATGAATGCATGTGGACCAACAATTTTTGACTTGGCTTTCTCTATGTCTTGAAAAGACTCAAGGTCTTGTAAGAATCATACATTTCTGTCATGAGAAATGCTTTTTGAGAATGAAATGAGTGATTTTCGGTAAAAAAATAAACACATTAGTAGGTAAACCCATAGGGGTAGAGCTGATGGCTGACGCAATTTCCCTCTGTAAAATTTGGTAATTACAGTCACGTATGCATACAGACACTATTGGTGGGCAAACACCATAGTTGTGCACTAGGGAGACACAAACGCGTATGGGTATTTACATATTTCATGGGTAAGGTGTATTGGTACAACTCACCCTCCCCCTCAATGATTTCTTTTATTCAAGTTATACCCAGTAGAGGAACATTTTTTTTTTTTTTTTTTTTTTTGGGGGGGGGGGAATTGTTGTTTTTGCATGTCATGTCACTAATAGAAAAATTGAGGATACCAATGTCGAGGCTAGTTTGACCCCTACAACCAACGTCACATGTAGCTGCTGTTTGCCTCACTCACTATTTTTTGGCATGTCTGGGAGTCAAACTAAACACAGCGTACACATTATATTAATCGATTAAACGCTGCGTCGCCTAATATGCGCAGTATAACACACAGGGACATTGGCTTCCAAAATGGCGCATCCAAGACGATTGTGATAATGACATCAAGTGAATTATACCAATAATCCTATCTGACTGTTTTGACTTTAACAGACGAACCATGCAGCTCAAGTCCTTGTTTGAATAGCGGTACATGCACTGAGGACAACACAGATCCTGATGGCTATGTTTGCGCATGCCCTCGGATGTACGAAGGAAACAACTGTGAAACACCCAAGCGTTAGTACAATTACTTTCTAAATCGATATTTGGTCAGTTCAAGGCCTTTATGCTTACCTCATTTGGCTATGGACGAAGGGAAAATATAGTGTGGAATTAGTTTAGTTTGATGGGGTGAACAGAGAAAAAATGACTATAATGGGACTTGAACCAGTGACCTTTGGGTTAATGTGGCGGCTGGTGTTCTTCTAACTGCGCTATCTAGTTTTATGTTGGAGGATCAAGGTGTACCTATTTTTGTCAGCATGTTTATTAGGGGTGGGGGGGGGGGGGGAGGCGAGTCAGAAGTCGTATATTGCAGTCGTATAGGCAGGGATGCCGCCAACATCAGGCGAGATAGCTCAGTTGGGAGAGCACCAGCACGTAAACCTGGAGGTTGCAGGTTGAAGTCCCGTTCTAGTCGATTTTTCTTTTTGTTGATCCCAAATTTGATTTATAATTACCCACTCAGCTTACCCTGTGGCTTATTACTTGAAAATTAGTTTGGTATAAATAATTTTCTGCCAAAAAAACAAAACAACAACATATCATTGGCTGTATTTGTCATGCATATTAATCACACCTGGCTGAATGGGATCTGACTTAAGTTGTCCTTCTAATGCTGAGTGGAGCTTATTAGACAACAATCCAATCTCAGTAAGTTAGCCAAAACTAGTCAGAGTGATGAGGTGAAAGACTGCTCCATTTGAACTAACTGCTCCATTTGAACCCTAACTGCCAATCAACTGCCCCCACATGTAAGTGTGTGCGACCCATGTGTCTGGCCTTGCCATGTGACACGCATGACAGACACACAACACAGCAATTCAAATGGTGGACACTAATGGAAACATTTGTAAATTTGTAATTGGACGTTGGCGCTCTAGTTCACAGTTGTGATTGGTCAATTGCATAAAAGCCCCAGCTCCACATTGGTAAATCTTCTGTAAATGCTCCCATACTTTCCACAAATCAAACAATATATATGTAATAAAGCTGATCTGTGAAAATAACAGAAAATAACATTCAGCATTTGTGTATGCACTCATGGGCAGATTTTTTGTCTCATAAATTAAGTCGAACACATTTAAAAAAATATTATTTCATGTATAGTATTAAAAACGATAACACTTCAGGTAGAGTTATTTCAAGTAAAGTTATATCCTTATACCATGTAAGGTATATATAAATCAGCGATCATTTATGCTTTTTATTCTTTAATTAACCAGCGTTGACCAGTAGCTTTAAGGGGCGTAAGAAATTGGTTCATTACATTCAATCTTTCAGCTTTGTTTAGGAAACATTCTTCCAAGCTGCAAGACAGTATTTAGATGAAGCTTCAATCAATTGTACGTATTTTTAAACCATCCAGAATGCCCGACGGACTCTTGTATGAATGGAGGCACCTGTACTGTCATCTTCAACCAAGACGGAACAGAGACGTACGATTGCGCTTGCCCCATAACACATTCAGGAGACAAATGCGAAACCGGTAAGAGATACCACTTTAACTGTCAACTTCTGCTGGTAATCTGGAGATCCTAAACACTCTTACAGATAATGAAATAGTTTTCTTGATCGACAAATGGTTTTTGGTTTTTGCCGGGTACTTTTATTCAAGACACAACGTAACATCACAAGATTTCTTTTTTTTATTTCTGAATAATCTGGTCTGCAACACCTAGTCACACACTTTTTTTTGTTTGTTTCATTATCTTCGGATCACTGTAACAGATTTAATCTTCAAATATAAAAAAGAAGAAAAAAACAAGGAGGACTTGTTAAACTTCTTGATTTGTAAATCACCAAACCCCGATCATTACAAATATAAAACGAAACTCAATCATTGCCATAGTTTTATAATAGTCTCATTTTTCCACAGAGGCTGGCATTAACTGTTATTAATTAATTTTTACTAACAAAAATTAACTTTTTCCAACAAAATGTTATTTCATTCAATTGAAAACTGCATACAAAATATGAATTCCTTATTCTGTCAAAAAAATAAAAATAACAACAAATGGTTAATCGTCTTAAGGTTCAAACCTTACAAGTTCTTCATCATTGACTTTTTGTTCTTTAAAAGGAGAAAAAGAGACCTAATAGCGGTAGGTTTAAAACTATTGGCCATAACTCTGATTTTTGAAGTGGTATAAGACTGTTAATATATATTAATATTAAATGTATTATTGTGACAAAAATCATTAGTTCCAAACCGAAAGTTCACTGAATATAAAATGCAAAAAATCGTTGATGGTCTCACGTTTTGACCCTAGCATAGTCTTTCTAAAAGGCGAAAATGTATATGATAGTAGCAGTTTTTCCAGAGAAATATTTATGTTTGAAATACTGACAAAGTCTAAATCAGAATATTTTTGTTGCTGCAAATGAACAAGACCGGTAACAAACCGTTATTTGTTGTTAACACTAGAATGTGACCAAAATTGATTCATTCACAGGTTGGTTGAAAAGTAAATAAATTTACTTACCCCCGTCCTCCCACCCCCCTCTCCAAAACATATAATAACAAAATAGACAAAAATAAAAAATAAATAAAAACAAAATAAACACTCCAATGATTTACTTTCCCTTCGACCAAATACGTACTTGAATTATAATCAGTGATCTTCCTGATTGAAACCTATCAGTTTTTTTCTCTGATGGGAAACTTTGGAACGCTAGGTGGCAGCAGACTTAGCAGGTAAATTTCCAATGTTTCCTTTGTTCTGAGCATACGCATAATACTGTGGACAACAGATTGTCTGCTGCCATCTAGTGTCTCCCATTATTAACTAATCCTCTATTTCCATTTGTTCTGATGATCGTCAGATCGCTGTCATAATTACTGCTTGAATGGCGGAACATGTACTGTCAGCGCCATGTTACTGCTCACATGTCAATGTGAAGTCGGCTACTTTGGAGACAAATGTCAAGACAGTAAGTTGCCGTGTGAACATTGTACTCGTGGCCCAATTTCATAAAGCCTATAAGCACACAAAATGGCTAAGCACAGAAAAAAATCTTGCTTAGCAGAACAGGTAACCAGCCAAAATTCCATATAGTTTAACTTGTTACGACTGGTGCCCCAATCATTATTTTTTATTTATTTATTTTTTTGCTCAGCAAAGAAATTTGCTAAGCAGTGTTTTGTGCTTAACAGCTGTATTAAATTGGGCCCAGGTCAGGATCTCATTTAAAAATACTCAAAAAGGTCACACATAAAATCCTGACAAAAAAGTGGGTTGAGAAAAGTTTACCTCGCATAATTCTGCAGGACTTAAATTCAAAAACGGTGCGTGAACGGGACAACTTATAAAAAGAAGGGGAAAAGAAGCATTTTAGGCGAAAGGCTGCACACAGTGGTATATTGGTATGAGAACTGAGTATTTTGAAGAAAAATTTGATAAGTTGACAATAAACTGACTAAGGTCAGTTCTTATTCGATGTCTTCTTTTGACTGTAAATTATATTGTTGCAAAAATAGTCAGAGCGAGTATAATTTCATCATAGATTTAAAATATAAAAATAAGATTGATATTTGCATCAATCGTGCTCAGTGTGGGCAAGCTCCCGAGGTCATTTTCTGTAGGCTTTGACTTGCAATTAGAACCAATCTCTTCACTCTTGTGCATTATTTAAAAATAAATTTTACTAACTCTTTACTTGTGCTCAATGTATAGTGGTTCCGGCTACTTGCTCCTCCATGCTATGCCAGAATGGAGCTACGTGTACGGAGGTTAACGGCAGAGCTAATTGCATGTGCCCAGTCGGTGTGAGTGGGACATTCTGTCAGACAGGTTAGTCTGCTGAAGATTTTTTTCCCGTTCGATGTTTGCTATATGTATACATGGTTTAAGATCTAACAATATAGAACAATATAGTTGTGTATTTGCCCTAAACCGATGTACAATAAGCACTGTGTACTCACTGCCGTCCATGTTGTGTTGCAACAAAATTCACCGGTACATTGGGTGGGATTCCTGGTTGGTATTTCCTTGGTTTTTGCTTAGTATAAAGTACAACAGAATTGTCAGCAATTTTATGTAATTGTATTTGTTTAGGATTTACGGCAAACCACATTTCAAATGAGAACAGACAAAGGTACCTGTATAATTCCAAATCAAAAGAGGCTTGGAAGTCTTGATGCAGGGATACCAATTGCGCCCTCAGTGTTCGTGGTCCTGATAATCGTGGTTACTTTACAGTTTGCATATTTAACTAAAAACAGACTAAGTTTGTGTGTGCACGACCCTTGGACTTCTTATTTTTCTTTTGGTTCTGGGCAATTAAGAGCACATACAGCTTGCCTTAGTAAGTTTTCTCGATTTTGTAAGGAGCATTTTTTCTTCTTCTTGGAGGGATAATGTTTTAGAGCCCCCAGTGAGTATTTGTGGGTTTATACCAAGTCAGTTTGGCAGAGAGATTTGTAACTGTTTTGGTATAGCGTCATCAAAACGTTATTGACTTGTAATTCATGGATTAAATACAGCGTAGCATACGATCCTTATGCAGTAATCCTTTTTTGAGAGGACTAAATCAATTTCAGGACATTACATTTTATGTTTGTAGACATCATCGCGTGAGACTGATCACTACGTTGAGAGAATTACCTTCTGGGGGACCCCATAATAACGTGATAAGAGATTGGATAGTCTCAACATTTAGACAACGGACAGAGCGCACTTTTTTGAAACGTTTAGACTCCTCACCTCTGGTTCGGATTCCCAGAACCACCACCACTACTACTACTACTACTACTACTACTACTTCTAAACGTCTTACTGTGGAACAGGGGTTGATTTGTCCGAAATTTCTAACGATTTTCTAACAAAAAGTATTTTTATGTTTATCTGATTGCTTTGGCCAAATTTCCCCCACTGTTTTGTTTTTGTTTTTCTTTTCCGGGGGGGGGGGGGGGTCAACCCTCTTGCCCCCGGCCCCACGTCTATGGATTACTCACCTCCTTAAAAATATGTGAATCTTACTGGATAACTCACTCAACGTTAACTTAATGTTGGGGTGACCAAAGAAAAATTGACAGGAACAGGATATGAAACTGCGACCTCCTGATTAACGTGTCAACGCTCAACCAACTGAGCTATCGTAGCACTATAGTGTTTGTGGTGTCCATTTTTTGTCAGTATCTATGCTCGGGACACGTTGATCCGGAGGTCGCAGGTTCAAATCCCGTTCACCCCAAAATTGAATTAAAATCTATTTTCCCTTGGGGTTTATTACTTGATAAATGTTAACTTGGTACACTTGCAAGAAGAAACTTTGCACAAAAACGATTTTTATTATTTATCTGATTGCTTTGGCAAAATTTCCCCCACTATTTTTTTTCTTCTTTTTTTTCCGGGTGGCCAGGGGGGGGGGGGGGGCCCTCCTGCCCCCCGACCCACCGTCTATGGATTACTCACCTCCTAAAAAACATGCAACTTGGTACACTTGCATGAAGAAACTTTCGCTTGTTTTATTGACCAGATCACTGCCAGTTTGTAACTTGTTTGAATGGTGGAACGTGCATATTAAACAACACAAACACCGCGGAGTGTTTATGTGCAGAAGGTTTCACTGGGGGAGATTGCGGCAATGGTAAGTTGACAAAATGTGATGCCGCGTGCCAAGACCAGACACTTCTCGGAAATAGTGACATGGAATTAAGAGTGAAGACAGTTGAAGCATCAGCCTTAATCGTGTGATGTCAGAAATATTTAGTGCAAAGCCCAAAACAGGTGTTAATTGAAACATCTTGTTCTCATATCTGTTTTATGAGCAAAATAAACCCATTTTGGATTTTTGGCAGGAAGTGCCTGGTTTTAGCATGGAGCATCACAAAAAAATAATCACGATTGAACCACAGTTCTCATTGTCTTATTTTACATACAGGTTACTCCATAAAAGATTGAATCGTTAACTCCCTGTCTCATCACCAACCCTACATTGTCATTATTTCGAACAGTGGCTGCCTCTTCCTATACGCAATATTTATAATTCTTGTTCCTCCTCACACTCAGAGTTTAGCTCTTTCAAGATGAAGAACAAAACGAAAGAAGCGACAACTGATCTTGCTTTGAATCCCCACCTTGCTAGTTATGGGCTGAGGGGTCCTCAGAAAAATGGAGTCTTTGCCAAGCATGTGATTTGCCATGAGTTTTTTATGATTTCAGGAATTTTTTTGTAGACTCTATTCAAGACGGGGGAAAATGCCTCTTGTTATTTTCTGTTTGTGGTGATGTAAAGAGAGTGTTATTCCTCTGAGATGTATCACCCTAGACATTCAAGGGTTTCATCTCCTCCAGGCAAAAAGGAGAACGGTTTTACTGAGTACCGTTTGTTCAGGATTTGTCCATTTTTGCACGCTCTAACCTGTGCTTTGAGTGGTATACTTTTCCAATCTCTTCTTTGAGTTTGTTGATATCTGTATAAAGTTAACTAAAAGGTCTAAAAAAAAAATCAAAAGCCTACGAAAACACAGTAGCAAAAGTCCGATCGCACATATCACACACATACCCGCACAAATCAAAGTTATGTTTTTTAAATAAACAAAAAAGCATCTCTGTGGACTTTTGGAAAGCTTCAGTGAAGAATATAGCGCCACAGCAAACATCAATACATATAATACATTGTAATAAAATTCAGCGCTGAAAGAGGCTAAGGAATTGACCCTGGAGCCTAGGACCTATGGAACATTGGTGCCTATGTCCAATGGAACACACTGGTGCCTATGGAACACTGGTGCCTAGGGCTGTGGAGCACTGGTGCCTATGGAACATTCGTACCTGGGCCTACCGATCACTGGTGCCTAGGACTATTGAACACTGGTGCCTAGGGTCTATGGAACACTGGTGCCTGGGGCTGTGGAACACTAGTACCTGGGCCTACTGAACACTGGTGCCTATAGGGCCTATGGAACACTGGTGCCTAGGGCTGTAGAGCACTGGTGCCTATGGAACATTCGTACCTGGGCCTACTGAACACTGGTGCCTAGGACTATTGAACACTGGTGCCTGTAGGGCCTATGGAACACTGGTGCCTAGGGCTGTGGAACACTAATACCTTGGCCTACGGAATACTGGTGCCAAAGGCGTAGTTTCAAGGGCCTATGAAACACAGGTGCCTATAGGCATATGGAACATTGGTGCCTAGGGCCTACGGAACACTTAATCAACCCTGTTTATGGAAATCTAATAGTTCTTTATGGCTACATATTGGCAAGTGGCAAAACAAGTGACCAATAAACGTTCTCGTTTCAGTGATCACTCACTGCTCACCTCAGCCATGTCTCAACGGAGCAACCTGTTTGAACCTAGCGAGTGATTACGCCTGCACGTGTCCGAGTACCTACACTGGCAGGAACTGTGAAACCAAAGTCGGTAGGTTCAAACACTATGATGCTGTTTTGATTTACTCTAAATCTTCATTTGTAAACTGAATCTAAATCTTTGTTTGTAATCTGTCCATGTCATCGAGTATGCCAGGCAAGGCTTAAAATCCCAAGCTTAACATTGGTGAGAAGAAAAACATAAATGTTCACAGATTTACAGATACCTTTACATAAAGACAATGGTGGTAGAAAACTTTCCTTGAAATTCTGCCTGAAGTGTCATCGTTTTCAAATAATAAATGGAATTAAATCCAAAATTAGCTTTCGTCTCAGTGAGACGAAAACTCTGCCTATAGGAAGGCGCACAAAAAATGCATGAATGCATTTTAATTTACCGTTTTCTCGCAAAATGAAACGACGAAATGAGCTGACATTTTCACATTAGTTGGTTTTGTTACGTATATCTTGATTTGTGTAAAGAATAGAATCATTTACAGACAGTTTACAAATGTTGAGCTGGGGATTTAAGTCAAGCTTGAAGTATTATTATTGTTATCATTATTATTGTACATGTCGTCAGCAACATCACATAGTACAAAAATGCCCTGCAGTGCAGCCTTCCCTTAGTTTTGAGAAAGAAAAAAAGTGTGAAGTTTAAACTCAGTTTGAAATCATTGGTTCGTTTTCTCTTTGCCATTTAACCTTTCAAATTCAAAGTTCTTTTTTTTTTGGTCCCCGTTCTTAAAATTGTAGGCCGAAAATGTTGGCACTCCATAAAAACACAAATGAGGAGTACTGACTTTTGGCACTGTGTCAGTCATGTAATCAATGCGGTCGCGTATTCACGAATGGTAAAGAGCTTTTTTTGTCACTCTGTGAAAACGCGATTCTAGGTTCTTATAGGTTTTTTGCCGCTTATCAACTTGGCCTCATTAAAAACTAGATGATTTTGAGACGGATGATTTGGCAAATTGTTAGATGCTGATCAACTAAATCGAAACCACAAAAAATACAAATTATTTTATGAGTTTTCTTACAAGGTTTACGTCTGTGTATTATAGTGATTACAAAAGATAAGGCTGCTTGTTAGAACTTTGTGAAACAAGAAGCAGTTTTCAATTCTTTTAAAAAGGGTGCTATTATAAGCAGCAGGAAGTACATGTTGTATGATACATATCTGTTGAACGACAGTAACCCGTTCGAAATGTGCAAACATATAATGTAGCCGTGATTCTGTTAAAGGAAATTGTGAGGTTCGTTGGATTTCTCTGATATCCTTGTCTTGATGTTTAGGTTTGTGTGGAAATCTGAATGAGCGCTGTATGAACGGAGCAACGTGTGACGTGGCCAACAACAGGTGCCTCTGTCAGATGGGATATCTTGGCACTATCTGTGATGAAGGTAACACACACACGGACATTCTTCCTTGAAAGGAATATAACAATTAAGTTGCGTCAAGCAATGATAATAATAATAGTGACGACGACGACGACTGTGATTATACAGCCTCGAGCTGCCGTTGCTCTCCGGTGGAGCTTTCTCAAACACAACATCAAACTCTACCCTCAGAGGTACCCATTTATACTCCCCTGAGTGAAAAGAAGCAATTACAGTAAATCATCTTGTTCAAGGACACAAGTGTCATGACCGGGACTCGAACCCACACCCAGATGACTTGACCATCAGAACTTGAGTCCAGTGCACTAAACCGCTCGGCCATGACATGCTACAAATCTTCTCAACTAAAACTTCAATTCTCAATATTCAATGTACAAGGTCGTTTTGTAACTATGAAATGGTACTTGGGTACATATTAACAGAACTATCAGCTAATTCATGAACACTTCGTCGTGTGCCCGGTAAAAGGACGTAACGACAAGTTCCCGGTAAAAGGGCGTAAGCAAATGATGTGAAATGTTGTTGTTTCACGAAAACTGAGCGGGAAAGTTTTATCAGTTTTTCGCCATTCACAAGTTATTATGGGAAGGTTAAATTCTGCTTGGGAATGGGAAAACATGTCTTTGGGTTCATTCTAGTAACAAAAATGTAACAATAATGCTATATTTGTCATGTCAGGGGCCATTTGATTGCTTACTTCTTTTAATACTGTATGTGCCAAGTAAAAGGGCGTAAGACCTTATACCCTTTTACCGGGCACACAACGAATTGTAGTGTATTTTATTTATTTCTTAGGATTGTGTTTTTTACTTTTTTATTCGTGCTTTCGGGATATTTGATTACATTCAAAACGATAGGCCTATCCTACCTAGGAACCAGCAGCCCCCGTGAATTAAAAAAAAGAAAAGAAAAAAAGAATTACATACAGAGTAATGAAATGTTTAATGGACATCTACCTTTGACTTTGTGTTTGGTGTCGGCATTGAGCGTTTGATGGTTTAACGTTGGTTTAAAATGGTGTCTGGTGGATAACGACGGGGTACCACTCCACCTTTGCAAGTTGAGTTTGAGTTATTTAAAGCCGACACACGTGACATTCTTGTTCTCCCTCCCGCAGATGTCAACGAATGTGCCTCAAATCCGTGTCTTAACAATGGAGTCTGCGTTAACCGTGTCAACCAGTTCTTGTGTGCGTGCAAGGCTGGTTTCACCGGTTCCAGATGCGAGAAAGGTATGTACATGGCTTCGTTTTGGGCGCAGGTTTGTTGCACAAAGGAACACATTGCTGCTTTCACTATAAATAGATTGGCAATTCATGTTTAGGGTAGCTAACTGATGTGAAGCATGCACTCGGGGGAACATTTTCTTTCCTCAAATCAAGCCAAAGAATAGTGTGAACTTCTAGAGTTCTAGCATGTTAAAATGTTGCAAGGACGTCATTTTAAGGTTGGTTTCGCATAAGATCTCAGACTGTGGTGAAGAGGCGGTTACTAAGATGCAACGCTTGGCGGGAACATGTTGGATCTTCTTCAACAAGAGAACTCACACTAGTAATCAATAATGTTAAGTTTCAGCTCTTGGCAATATTTCACTTTCTGTTTACTTCGTTGGCTCCCTATTTTCACAGCAAGCCCACCAGATAATCTACGTCAATTTTTAAGCACTCTTAGCACCGTCGCACCGTAAGGAGCTACATTGCGCCGGCCCGAGGTGTCCCCTTCGTCGCCCGATCCACCTATTCCCAACGAGCGAACAATTGCATTGCATGGTGGCAGAGAATGTTCGATGTGCAATAAATGTCAAAAGGAATCGTGTCCAAATTTTAATTTCCAAAGGCTGACAAATTTCTTGTTGTTAAAAGTTGGGTATGATTTAGAGAATAATCTTAGTGTAAATATTCTCACAATTTGTGAACATTTGCAAAATATCGAAAAGCCTTGATTGAGTAAGAAGCAGCAAAACAATGTAAACATGTTCAGTGTTAAAAATAGACTTCATCTGGTAATTCATTTGCTTCTGGATGGGCTTGTTCCAGGTTGATTCCCAATCCCTGAGACAATCATCAGATTCTATACCAAACTTGGCATACCAATGTCAACCATTTCACTAAAAATGAATGACATTTGAGAAGGGTTTAAAAAATAAAATAAAAAATGATACCTTTGGACATCTTTTTGGATGTGATTTCTTCGTGTGGTTTTATCATTAAGAAGCCAAGGAACCAGATGTTGGACAGCTCTTTGGATCATCGGTTGATTCTGCATTCTGGCCTTTCACTGCTTTTAAAACGTTTACCTAAGGGCATGGTCCGAATTGGCGGCTGCGGCTACAGATATGGCTACGGCCGGATCACCAGGTCAAGATGCGCTGAAGCAGAAGCCTGCTTTTATCAACACCATTAGCAACAGCGTAGCCACCAGAACCAGCCGCCAATTCGGACTTTGGCCGATTTCAGAGCTAAAAACAAGGGCTCAACTTCTCAAAGCTGCTTAAGCACAATATCAAACTGAATGGGTTTCCCGCTTTGTTTTGCTCAGCAGACAATCGTTACGCGAAAAAGTCCGCTTAAAGACACCATACCGGATTGGTAAAGCTGATAATGCAGTGTTCTTACTCAATATAATATACATGGGGGAAAAAACAATTCGAAAATTTGGGCTCGATCTGTCGTCTGGGTCAGGAGAAAATAGTGAAAAACCGTGCGCTCTTTTCAGCATGTGAACACATTGTCCTTAATTCCAATTGTTACAACCGAAATCAGTTTTTTTTATATATATATATATATTTTTTTTTTTTAGGTTTTCAGATATAGTTTTCTCGAATATGATAGCAGTTCGGAGTTGAATACTCCACAGAAAAAAACTGTTCTAGTATTAACTCCATAAACAGTAAGCTTTCCAAATGATGAAACTAAACATTGATGGCTTTATCCTTACCGATCCTGTATAATGCCTTGAGGCAGCTGTTTGAAAATGGGCCCAGGTTTTTAGAAGTGATTTTTGTTTGTATCACTTTGCTGTTTGGTAATCATTTTCCTTGCTGCTTTTGCTTTCCAACTAGTATCATCAAATAGTTCTAGCTAGATAAAGATGTATGCTATTACCAGAACTTGTAGTTATTAAAGTTATTTCCATTTGTTTATGTTCTCTTGATAGTAAGGTTGCGCTAGCACCATGCAAAAGTCTGGTGAGAGTTGTGTATTCAAAACATAGCCAGCCATTTTTCCATTGTGCTACTGCAAGCCTTTCTCGATTTTATTGCCTATACACAAATTCTACATTATTAAATTTTTAATCAAACAATAGTAAGATTTGTATTGGATACTAATTTGTACTTTTAGGGTGTTGGGCAATGTTGTTTACTCTGATAAGTTAAATTTATATAGACATGTAGAAATTAACATTTTGTTCTGTTTCCTTGTTGGCTATATATTTGTTGACGGTAACCTTGTTAGATGTTGTTCCCCGTTCCCACCACCCCTTAACCAAAATTACATTCCATTGTGTGCTTTGTCATCAGGCAGTGTACTCCTCAACATAGCTGTTGAGATTCAAACTTTATAACAAAAAAGCAAAGTGTGAACTCGGCAGCAGTCTAGTTTTTAACCCATGGGTCAAGTAAGGCTGGCTTAATGTACTAACACAATCCCCAATGGAGTACATTTTTACATTGTCGTGACAAAAGAAACATTTTATGTAAAAAAAAAAAACGTTTTCTTTCTGAACCCTGTTGAACTCACTTTTACCTAGTTTGTACAGCACAAGCTAGTGTTCGAAATCCTGTGGTGAATTTCAACGGCATATCTTGATGTGGTGACTTTACTTTCTGTCCATCCAAACTAAAGTAGGTTTACAAAAAACATTGATAACATGAGTTCTAGCTCTTACATCTGAGTGTATACTAATTTTTACTCCACAAGGGCCTAGATGCACCTGGTACTTAGTTCAAGGCTGATACTTCACGGAAGCAATGGAGGCATATTATGCCTTGGTGCGCCCTGATCATTTCCTTCTCGTTGCCCCTTAAAATGCTTCGGTACACTCTGAAAATTCCCGGCTCAGAATTGACCCAGATTTCTGGGTCAGTTTGACCCGGAAATTGGTTTTGAAACGGTGGAGGGGTGCATCAGTTTGACCAAATTTCTGTGTCATTTTGACACAGATTCCGGGTCATACTGACCCAGAAGTGGGTCAGGCCCCATCACGGAGCCTGGAATCCGGGTCAATTCTGACCCGGGAGTTTAGAAATCGCCCTCAAAGAATTTGCCCTTTAGTAAAAAAAAACACAAAAAAACAAAGAAAACAAAAACTACCTCGCCCCCTCACAAGAGTGAAGCATCAGGTGTGATTAGACCTGCAATCAAAATTTCTTGTAACATAGAATTAGATATATACATGTAACCAGTTAACACCCTCATTTTGCAAAACTGTTTGCTTTTTACTTTGGCAGCTGAGAATGAAGGGAACAAAGTGAGCCAGACTGGCCCGGCCTTAGAGCCATGGTGGATAGCACTGATAGCCCTCATCGGTGTGCTCTTCGTCATCTTCCTCGTCATCGTCGTCTGCACCATGAACCGTACCCACGACGAACCCAAGAAGGCAATAATCTAACTTCGCTATACTGATGCGTCTTCGCAAATTTTGTTTGTCTTGACTAACATTTTGAGATATTATCTTCTTCTTTTCTTTAGGGGGAGGGGGGTATGTTTTAGAGTTTCTCACTATGGTGTGACCTTCTTAGATAAAAAATTATGCAAAGTAATGCTTTGGTTGAATTAAGTTGCGTGATTATTCTTCTAGCAATTATTGGCTGATACCTCTGACTTTTTGATGGTCGATACCAACTAATTTTCCTGAATTGTCTTAATTTTCTTGGTAATAATGCAATTTGATTAAACCCGCTGCCTCAAGAGCTTTGCATTCACACCTATTTCAGACTCAGTGCAGTTTTGATTTGCTAACAGTTTACAGCTGGTCTTTATCAACAAAGGTAATTATGGCCCAATTTCATAAAGCTGCTTATAAGCAGACAGTGGTGCTCAATAATTTTCCGCTAAACAAAAAGAAGCAGGATACCAGTTACAAATGGTACATGTCACATGGCATTTTGGCTTGTGACCTAATTCTGGTAAGCAAAATTGTTTTGTGCTAAGCTACTTTTTGTGCTGAAGCATATCTATGAAATAAGGCCCTGCAAGTATGTTACTGGTTGTCAATCTTTCTGAAGAATTTCAAATGAGTTTCAAGGAAACTTTTTGGCGCAGATTAGTTCAATAAATTCCAGAACTGTAAAAGATTTTATTTTCCCGAATTCAGTACCCTGAGAAAAAAAAAAAAAAAATATATATATATATACATGGAGAAATCAAATTAAAAATGTACCCATCATCGGTATGACAACTTGTGCACTGAAAACTCATGTTGTTATGTTTCTTCGACCGATACAGTGACTCAGCATAATTGTTGTTGTCAAGGTTTAACTATACTTTGTGATTTCCAGTTCGAGAAACTTTGTCAATGTCATGACCTGTAGCAGGAGTGCTCCGCCTAATCTAAAAGTCACTGCTTGCCACAGAATTCTGCGCGTGCGGTGCCCCGTAAAGCACGTGATTCTACGGGAAGCGCGGAATTCCAGGTAAAAGCAGTGCCATGAATTTGGGCCCAGGGGCCGATTTCACGAAGCACTAAGATTCATCTTAAGATGAGTAGTCAGTATTACCATAGTAACTTACATTTGGACATCACACTTTGCTTAGCAATTAAGAGTGATTCGCAGTTAAGATCAGTCTTAGCTCTTTGTGAAATCGAGCCCTGGTATCCATGCATTGCTGTTTAACATTCGTTTTCTCTTTTTAGTTACTAATTACTTTGTGGGTGTCAAACAGCAATAGGTAACAAATCTATAATGGTAAGGTTATGAGTTGATTTAGCCCTAATAATTTATTCATCTTATAAAATAATGCACTAAAACAAATTCTTTCCCCAAGTTATAAGAGATGAACTAAAAGCATGTTTGTGCTGTAATTAAACACAAAAATGACATGGATTACAGGAAAACATGGTAACAACGCAAGGTATTTTGACAACATTTTAATAATAATAATAATACAAATAATTATGATTTTCGGATCTTCACAGCTCAACATTGGTAAGAAAAAAACGTAAAATGTTCACAGATTTACATATACCTTACATGGTATAAAGATAATGAGGGTAAACAACTTTCCTTTAAACATTTCTGCCTGAATTGTTATCGTTTTTAAGTAACAAATGAAATGAGATCCAACATTAGTTTTCGTCTCAGTGAGAACACAAATGTTGAATGCATTTTTACCGTTTTATTGCAAACGAAACAACGAAATGAGCTGACATTTTGACAAGTTGGTTTTATAACACATATCTTGATTTGTGCAAAAAATGAAAGCATTTACTGTCCGTTTACCAACGTTGAGCTGGGTTTTTAACTCATAATATCCTAGCTAGATCAAGGAGCTTTACAACATTATCCCTGTTTTTTCACCAGGCATACTTGGACCAATCCTCAAACTTTCTCAACTTATCGGTACTTGGTATTGATGCATAAAACCACAAGCTGGTAGTATCGTGGATACATATGTTGGTTCCTTACACAGTAGTCAATTCAGTTATAGTTAATTTCAAGTTTCGGCTGGATGCAAAGGAAACCATTTTTGTCTTATTACTGCCTTTGGATGCCTGAGACGTGTGTGGCTTTTTTTGTAGTAGAGGGTCGAACGGGAAAATGGTAGACACTTGTAAATTTTATTTTGTACAACTCAAAAATCTTATGGTGTCTACCATTTACAGTTAACTTGGTTGACAACATTTTTGGTTTCAAAGTTTTGTGCAAAACTATATTTGGTAGTTTATTTTACTGCTTATGAAGAAAGATGTGGACATTGTGCATGATTGATGTACAACTCATAAATGAGCACGTGTTTACTCTGACTTGTAAACTCAACTTAGAACAATTAGTTTATGTCTTTGTGTATATTTTGGTAGGTGGATGAATCACGATCGGTAAGTGGAAAGTCAAAAGTTAAAATGAAAGAAATGTTAAAATCATAGATAAAGTAATGTGTATAAGCTTTTTTAAAATCATTAATAAATACGTGTAAGAAATACTGTATTTTATACTATACTGCCTTTTACGAAATGACATCTATGCAACAAAAAAAAAAGGAAAAAGAAAAAAAAAATCTCTAAACCTAACCATCACGTTTTAACGAAATGACCGTCAGTGATTTAAACCTTTGTTTGATTTTCAGCATTTTTATAAGCACAAGAAAATAATTTTTATTTTGAAATTTCACTTAATATTTGTTGTAGTTTAAATACGATTAGCATATTGAAATATTGCTAGAGTTTTAACCGGTGTTTTAAACAGTCAACATACTGGCACTTAAACTTTTAATGTGTTCACAGCAAAATGTAAAAAAAAATGAAAGCAATAAAGGTACCAATTAATGCATACTTATGCACATATAAAAATGAACAGGCCCCACAGATGGTGCATTGTAATATGGTATTTGTACTATAGTAACCTTGTTCTGCTACTTTTTGAGCTGAAACAGGTATTTGGAATTTGGCCCTGATGGTGACAGATGTACCGTATAAATGTAACCTTAAAATGAGCTGGCTTCAAAGTAAACCATATTATGAGTAAATAATTGTACTTACAACTGTGTCTTGTTTCTTCACCGTTCTTTAGTGCAGCAAAAAAATGTACATAAACCCATTTCACCTGACGTCATCATCCCGATAATCTTGGTTGCGCCATTTTGGTGGTCAATGTCACTGATTTATTCAGTGAAGAGCGCATTTTAGGGGACGCGGCGTTTACACGTAAACCTATTGACCACCAAAATGGTGAGCGTGGCACAGTCGTCAATAGGAAAATCCTCACTGAATTCCACTTCATTGAGTAAGAGTAGAAACTGTGTCGATGAACTTAGCACCACTTAGCTACAGCTCTAGGATTTGTAAAGACTTATGTAAAATTAGTGCTTCTGTCTGTTGTTTCAGAACTGCATAGGCCTAACCATCTTTAAAAGATGTGAAATAATTCGAACTTGTCTCATCTCGTCACCAGAGTGGCGTAGCCGTTCTTGCAAGGGGACAAAGAGGTGGAGGTACAGATGTTTGTAGATGGGGTAATTTCGGTTAAAATTGCCTAAATTAAAGCAAATTTCACGGTGTCCAGAGGCTGACGAGGGTCAAGCAGGGGGCTAGATGTTCCACAGAGGGCAGGTGCCCTCCCTGTGCCCCGACCCCCACTTTCCCCATTGACGACGTGACTGCTTGTCAACGGACATCACGTTCGGTGTCTAAACGTGAAAAAAACCTGCTCTTGAAAGCAGTTTTTTGGGGGCGAGTGGTGAGTTCGAATGTAGTGTGGCTGATGTGGATTCTTTTCAGCATGACTCGGAAGCCATGACTATAATACACAGTGCTTAATAAACATCAGTGTGGCGTGTAGGGTAAAACCAGAAGTATAAATATATCCTCACTCAACACACACGGTAGGCAAGTTTACGCCAAGTATTTTTCCAGAATGAACCATGAGCGTGCACCACTAGTCTATACCAAACTTATGATTTGGTTTTCTTCCTTTATTGAAGAAGAAAAAAAGAAGAAGATTAAAGATCTTATTGGCAAAAACTGTCTTGAATCGTCCAAAATCTGCGAGCTTCAAATGGCTTGAGTCTTTACACCAGGTATGAACTGCAGCATTAAAATGGCAAGCCATGGCTGTGCCATGCCGGAATCAGTTTAAGACGAAGAGGGCTGCATCTTCTGAAACTAACTAACCCACACAACGATAGTTATCTAACTAATACTGTTAAACGTTGTTTACTTGTGTGCATACCAGTTTAACAAAAACACAAACGGTATAAAGATAAACCAACTACGATTTCAAAAATGAAACCAATAACAATCAAACTGATGGATGACTTTGCGGAATTTTTTAAGCATGTTGGAATGTAAACGGGTTTCTCGATCCTATTCAGATTTATAATAGATGATTATACCTGTGCCTGTTTCTAAATGTTAAATTTTAGAAATCATTCAGTCAGAGACTTGTTTTGTCGGGAGCGCTTTTCTTCAATAACTCACGGGTATCATATATTATTTATTGTTCCAACTTCAATTTGGTTTTTCTAAAGAAAGATTGTGAATCAAACTTGTTCAGAGTATTTGTTTGACATTTGCTCTAAAAACGATACTTTCCTTCTCTCTTTTTGTTTGTTTGTAACTGTGCCCTTGCTTGCTTTACACATTTCTGACTACACTCTACACGTATACCGGCTTGGATCTGAGATCCGGGCCCGGGACCCAGTGGGCTATAACCATTCCTGGGTCATGTGGCCTCCAAGAAATTGATTTAAAAAAATAAAAAATAAAAATAAATAAAATGTATTTTTACTCGGGTTCTGCTTCAGTTTGAAACAGTTTGGGTCAGTTTGAGACAGAGTCCGGGTCATACTGACTACTGACCCAGAAATGGGTCAAGCCCCACGGGAACTGGAATCCGGGTCAGTTCGGATATATATAGTTATATATAGTGTATATAGTTAACGGTTTTCTGGTCTATGGTTCCATCACCAGCTATGTCTAAAAGAAAGTTGCATTGCATTGAAAAAGAAATGTCAAACCCACGTCGTAAGAAAAAAAATAACAACATAAAAACACGTAAAACATTTTATGATGGATGATCAAACATGACTAGTACGCGTCCCTCCCCCTCTTGTCAAAAACGCCCATCAAACATCGAAGTAAAATTCATATTTCTCAAAATGTAGGGTAACAAAAAAATGCAAAAAGAAATGAAGACAAACAATTGAATAAACTTGTTGGATGATTCATCAAATACCACCTTCTATTCATTTACATATTGACTCCCACACGTCGAACCAGTTGGGTGTGCGACATGGGAACAAACAACTGTATGCGGTCCCATTGTAGTTTTTTTTTTCCACAGTCTGTCTGCATGCAAATCTGTGGACTTGGTATCAATATTTAATATGGAACTAACATAGCAAAGTGACCTTCAATTGTATATAGAGATTTGAATATAACTACCCCGCTTTGTGTGTATTCAGTGATCCGCCGCGGGGATTGCGGTGACTAAAGCAAGTTGTTGAAGACGTCACTGAAACTGAAAGCCGAGGGAACGAATGGTAGTGCATCGAAGCGTGAAAAGGGTGTATGTACCAGTGTGTGTACGTGTGGCTATTAAGCAAAGGCGTTTCTATCACATTTTTATAGGCAACTTCAAGTTGAAGTCAGAGAGGAAAAGGCGTTCTAGTTTATGAAAGATTGTCCTGAAGCTTGTGTGTTCAATAACTTCTTCAGTCCGTGATAGACCGTCCACTGATTATGATCGCAATGGAAAAAGGGGATATATATTCCACGACGGTGCTCGTATTTCTGTGCCTGGCTTCGGCTCTAGTTCCCGGTACGTATGGGTTGCCGATCGGCGTTGTTCTAGAGACTTGCACTACTTTAAGTCTGGTAAACACAGCTGGTGAGCCTGTCCAAGCACAGAGTGGAATGAGTCCGTATGTACTGACTGTACAGCCTAAAACGTACACACCGGACCAAGTTATCACAGGTAATTCACTACAACCATCTATGCATTAACCGACTGCTCTTCTTTGTTAACCTTGTTATGAAGACAAGTTGTTTACTTTTGTCTAACCAATAGTGCCTTTAACAATGTCTACCTTTCACCCCGATGGCTAAAATCCCCTTACATAATACCGACAATAAGGACAAGTGCTTTGTGGTGCTTATGTGGAGTAGTTGGACGTAAACTATTTTGGAGGTTTTCATAATTTATCGTCATTTTATTTCTTGTGGGAAAAAATTACCCTCAACTTATATAGTAAGAAGAGATCTTTTCGCTTTTCATTTCTGAAGAAAGGAACCCTGTTGCTATCCTCTAATTTTTCATCCAACCTACCAGTGTGTGAAAAAAGAAAGAAATTTGTTGGTGTTTTTGATGTTGGGGATTTTGTGAACGTTCACATCCAGGCTTATATCGATTGCATAAATCAAATTAAGCAAATATGATTTCGGGTTCTTCAAGTTCCCGTTTTCTTGCCCATAGGCCCTAGTTCTTCAGAAGGAAATATTTCTGTGGAAGAAAAAAAACTTTATTATTTGATAATTACCAATTCGCAATTTTGTTTCTCTTCAAACATTGGTAAGATTAAATATATATATATAAATCTCACTGATTTGTACATACCTTAAATGGTATCAAGATCTTCATGGTGGAAAACTTCCCTTAAAATAATCTTGCTTGAAACGCTATACTTTTTGAGAAATTAGTAAAACGATTTGTTTTTTTCTCGCAAGTCCAGAACCTGCTGACGAAAACATTTTCTTGTGGCTCCGGTGAACAATTGAGCTTAAACTTTCCTGGGTTTATTTCATGCAGTGCGTATACACGTTAAATACGATCTGAAGGTTTGCGTGGTGGATAGACAAGTGTCTAAGATGAAAGTTTTTAATTTTTCCATCAATCTGGCAGAAAAATCGGGTGATGTATCTGTGAATAAGTCCAGTTTCATGTTGTGGAGCATACACCAAAATAAACGTAAATAAAACTACCGTTTCTATACCTGGAAAAACAAGCAATCATAACAAATTTGTTTCTGGTTTCTTAAAAAAAAAAACTTGTTTTTTATCTATTTTTCTTTTCTTTTTACATAACAAAGACAATGAGATAAACTTTTTCCTCATAAAAACAGTCAATTCAACTAGCACAGCAAATATCTTACCTTTGTGTAAACTTCACCTCTATTTGTACGACATTGTTTGGAAAAAGTTATCTCCAACTACGGATCGCGAAAAAAGTTACGTTGGATCGCCAATCTTTGTCAGAAACCCCAACATTTATCGTAACACTTTAATCATTCCGTCAGCAACAAATAGGTTGCCACCCAACTGGTCTATTACCAAAAACAATACATGGTGTTTTTTCCTTAACTCTTATTATCAGTTCAATGCAATTACTTATCAATATAAATATCATAAAAAAAAACTGCTTCAGAAACATCTTACCGGTACTCCCGTTGAGATGGGCCTGTTTTGATTATAGTACCTCTGCAGCAGAGGGTTTAATCGGTAGGCGATTTAGCGATATTGGGTGGAAAATGAAATCTGCATAGGGTCGCCTGTCTAAAAGTTTGCGGATCGCTGATTTCGAATACTAAGAGAAGAAATTCAATAACTGAGTTAGCAGTGCCAGTTTTTAAAGTTACTGGCTTGATGCTAAACCACACAACATTTCTCAGATCTAATAGCAACAGTGAACTGCCTTTGGATATGTTCTCAAAATCATTCTACATGATGCAAAGTCAATAAATAAGTGTAGTTTTAGATGTTTATACTCCATTGGCAAAAAGTCCTTAATGTAAGAAAATTATCAGCCAAAGGGCCGTGTGATAATTGTTATGTGCTATGAACTAAGTAGAGCAATGAGTCATGCAATCTTTTCAATTTGGAAACCCTATGAAGGTGAACAGCAGTTTATATACTGACTGTCGTTATATTTTAGACTGGTAATCGCCGAGAAGATACCGATATAAAAAAAGCAAAACAAAACAAAACATGTATCTTAGAAAAGCAATGTTTTTTAGCACTAACAATTGTATTTACCTAGCAAAAACCAGTTGAAACCATTCATAAGTGATGTATCATGCATTTGTGCAGGTAACCGGTTTTTTCAAAACTCAATCAAAATGTGTGTAAAGCCTTTCACTAACAACCCCACCCCCCAAAAAAATAAATAAATAAATAAATAAAAATAAAAATGAATGAAAATAAATAAATAAATAATTAAATAAATAAACAAATAAATAAATAAATAGTAAAAATAAATGTATAAATAAATAAAATAAACCAAACAACAAACAAACAAACAAACAAACAAACAAACAAACAACACAGCAAACAAACAAAAACAAAAACTAACAAACAAACTAACAAACAAACAAACAAACAAATAAACAACCAAACAAAGAAACGAACGACCGAACAAACAAACAAACAAACAAACAAACAAACAAACGAACAAACAAGCAAACATTTGATGACACATGTAGCTCGTACATACATGTAACTGCATCGTTTCACTTTAGTTTCGGTATATGTCAAGCAGTCTTTAAAAAGTCCCATATAGGCCAACAATGTTATTACAACTTTGCCAATGTTCACGAAATACAAAAGGAACGTTTGAAGGATGATCACTGCAGAGCAACGTGTAAAAATCCCGACCGCAGATTTCCATTTTTTAAAGCGAGATTCTGGGGTCATTTTTTTTCAGGTCGGGTGCACAAACCACCTAAATTCTTTGCTCGCGGAATAACGTTTGCAATCCCCAGCTATTGAAAAATCGGTCAAGGGAAATATTTTGTAATCCTTAGATTTAAAGCAGATTTCTTTCGAACTTGTCAAAGGAATTCATGAATGCATGGATGAACGTGAGGTTGGCTGTACGACCAGTCTAAAAGAAAAATGAAGGCTCTACGCCATTGTCCAACCACAAACTACTTTAGCAAAGAGACAGGATAAAGAGAGGAATGTTGAATAGACAATAAGGAAAGCAGGTCTAATAATAATGCACTTCACGTGACTGTATGCGATCGGAATTGAAAACAAGTTTGTTGGAACTTGAACTTCTCTTGTGAATTCACAGCAGTGTTGACTTGTTTAAAGAAAAAAATACAACACACTAAAATTAACGTAAAAGATTTATAGACATCGATATTCTCAAGAACAAAAACCTGCCATCACTTGTTGTTCGTGGATTTATAAGATGTGGCATAAAAGAAAATAAGGCAACAGGTTCTGTCACTTCCAGTTTACTAGTAACAAAAAATAAACAGTTCACACACACACTGTGCAATACTTTGTGTATTTGTTTTTACTGTGCAATATTCCTAGTTTGCCAAGCTGAATGTACATGTAGAGCTTTGTGGTATTGTAATTGCTCCTGTTGGTAAAGTTCCCCTTGTTATTACTTTTTGCTGTTGTTCCCCCTACTTGAACCCTTACCATTTGCCCCTTCCCCACCCCCTCCCCTCCACCGTGTTTTTTACATCTCTGTTCGGTTTTGTTTTTTTATTTGGTTGCTTGCTTATTTTTCTTACCGAAATTTTAAATTTTGATAACTTTCATGGAAGTAATGTTTGTAATATTTATGTATTTTTTTTGTAAAGATGACTGTAAATCAGCCTTTGGCTGCGAAAGTCGTTTTTTTAATGAACCAATAATAATAACACACACACCCTAACCCACACCCAACAAACACACATTAGTAATAATAGAAAAAAAATAATACTAATAATGATAATAATGATAAAGACATCATCCACTCTAAAATCTCAAGGGTCAGAATTGACCCCAACCTCGTCTCCGGGTGTGTCGAGCAGTACGAGGTTGACCGCTCTCTCACCCTGGTATTTGATCATTTGCATATCCAACATTTTTGGATATGTATGCAAATTAGAATAGTCTGGCTGCTTTCCGAAATTCACATCTTCGTCATAGTCTCGTTGCCCGGTACCAGATTTAATAGCCTGTTAAACGTTTGTTTCTATTGTAAAGTCGCTGTCCAATCAGGGTGCAAGGAAGGAGTTTCCATCCCAGGGTTTACATCGTAAACCATGGGGACGAGGTTGGCTTTGACCCTGATTCCGGGTCCAAGGGGGACTGACCCATTTCTTGGTCAATATGACACGGAATACGTGTCAAAATGACCAATAAATGAGTCAAACTGACGTACAACCACAGTTAAAAATCCCATTTGCGACCCTTTTCCGGGCCATCCAGACACAGGAGATTTTAGAGTGCACTTCTAATGCATTGATTTTTAAGTCTTAAAGTAAATATTTGCTTATCCCTTTTTTCAGTCACTGTTGAGAGTTGGGTAGACTTCGAAGGAATCTTACTACAGGCAAGAGTAGGTAGTAATCCTTCCCCGGTAGGTACATGGTCGTCCAAAGATGGCTACACACTTCTGAACTGCTCCAGTACAGGCGACTTTCTTACCCATAGTAACAATGCCACTAAGGTACCCAGTGTGCAATTCCAGTGGACAGCACCATCGACCCCATTAGGGACAGTCACTTTTACGTGAGTATATTATTTGTCCTTTTTTTTGTTACAAATTTTATTGAGGATAGCTGAAACACAAAACTAATCCTAACTTAGGACTAGTCCTAACTTAGGACATGTCCTGTAAGTTGGGACTAGTTACTCGTCCTAACTCGAAATAAGACTAATCCCAGCGCTTTATGAACTCCACACAAGTCTTCCAACATACATTTTCATTTTTCTGAAACATTAGTAGTGAGGTTTTTTTCACTCTAGAGAATGAATTATTCTTACCATGACTCAACAACCCCAGGTAACTGTGAATGAGCTATGGGTCACTAGCAACCCCCTATACTCTCCAGAAAAATGATAATTTAACCTGAACCAGACAAGGGAAAGTACGGAGTTACAAGACTGGCAACTTATCCAGTAACAAGAAAATGAAATGTGTGTCAAACTGACCTGAAACTATGTCAAACTGACACAAAATTCGAGTCCAAATCCCATTGTTTAACCAGTTTTCTGGTCAGCCTGACCCAGAAATGGGTCAGGTTCCCGGGCTCGGAACTTAGGTCAGTTCTGACTCGGGAGTTTTCAGAGTGTAAGTGAATAGCACACATGGCTGGTCATATACACATCAAACAATCGAGCTTGATTCATAATCACAAACACATCTCACTGGTTCATTAATCACAAAAGACACGAAACTAGCAGGCAGTCGAAACACTGGTTGTCCGTAACTTGAAAGTGACCCTCTTTTATCAAAAGCTTGTCCAACTGTTCCTCTCCGGTAACATTCAAGAAGGTCCAAAACGTCAGAGAATAAAAGATCAAAATCAAACCCACCTGTAAATTTGATCGGAGACCATTATTTCATCATTCAAATTATTTGTAGAATAAGCCACACAGTCAGACAAACAGGATCAAAAACAGTTATGTGGAGGAGGGTGACATGACCGTTTTTGGTCATCAAATTTACTTCGTTTGTTTTTTTGTTTTGACAGGGCAACGATAGCTAGGAACAAGGACACTTATTGGACTCCACATACAGCTGTTATCACAAATGTACAATCTGGTAAATTCATTGACTCGATTTGTAATGTTTACCTGAACCAATGTTTAATACACTGCATGGGTGTTAACTCTAAATAAGCACCCCTAACCCGTCAAATTCCAACATCACGTTTTTTTTACTTCTGTTGGACTTGAGGACTGCACCTCCATAAAACACGCACTTATGATGCTGCATGATGGTTCAGTGACATTGATAATACAGGGGTATAAATGTACATTCTCAGCTGATGTGGGGAGGGGGAGGGTGGGGGGGGGGGGAGAGGGGGAATTATCATTTGTGTTGACACACCAACCTATCATTTGTGCATTTTATATCTCATTTGGGGGAGGGGCAAGAGGGGGGTGCGAGAGTGAGGTGGGGCGTAAGGGTCCTCATGTTACGTGTTATTTTTATAAAGTTTCTTTGTTGCAAAATCTTTTACTCCAATTTTCAGGCGCATGTTCCAGCAACCCTTGTGCGAATGGTTTATGTTATAATGGCGGCAGTGGCAACTACATATGTGTATGTAATACTGGCTTCGAAGGAACCAATTGTGAAAGTCGAATCGTCCGTAAGTAGATGAATTGGAGAAGCTTGTTGAACTTCCTCCCGAAAGATACCATTTGGAGAGATTTCTTTATTTGTTTTTCTTGACGAGTGGAAACATTCCAATCTTGAACTTTTCAGGAAACATATCAACAAATTAACATTGAAATTTCACAACATTCAAAACCTTATCTTTTGTTGATCTTTTATTATCTTTTCGGTAATCAACATCAAATGGTTGTGTTTATAATATTGTATCATGATTTGTTTGTTAGAGCCGTTATTGACAACAATCTAAATCTCATTGAGTGCAAATGTTTTCGGTTTTTTTTCCCTTGAACTTGCTAACACAAATGACTTTCAACTTTGTTATTATTCCTTTTGTCACCACAGCACGATGTGCCAATAATATGACATGCTACGAAGGAACATGTTTTCAATCTCAAACCGATGCACAAAGATATGTGTGTTTCTGTAAGAATGACTACCGCGGGGACAACTGTGATATGCGTAAGTTAAAACCCCAAACAGTCCCAAATTCTCCAAAAATCAGGAAGTTGACTTTGTGATATATATACATGATACTACACGGCCAAGTAACAATCGGCTGTTATAGTGACATTCATATTCATGTCTAAATATAAAATGGTTGGTGTTGAGTTACCGTAGATTGGAGTATAAGAAGATCCAAGAACATCTCTAGCCAAATACACTAGAGATTAGGGTTTTAATCAAGATTACACCATGACCGTCTTTGTCAGGTATCCTGTATACACAATGATACAGAGAGTTCCATCTGCCATTCTTTAAACAGAGACCAGACTAAGTGTCCTTCCAGCATCAGTTTGATTGCATTGATTCTGACAAAAGTAGCACTGTACTTCTGTGATGAAGGTCGAAACCGAGATGCAACTAAAATCAAAATATTTCTTGCTTTCATTCCCGGAGTTATTTGGTTTTTGTTTTACAGGACCAACGGCCTGCCAACCAACCAATCCCTGCAAGAATGGGGGGACATGTTTCTTGAGTAGTGGCAATGACCAAAATCACTTCTGCCAATGCGCTACAGGATATGCGCAACCTAACTGTGAACAACCATCAGGTAACGTAATTTTTCATCAACCGTAAATGGATTCAGGAGTTTGTCTGAAAAGCGATTGTGATGTACCTGTTAGATGGGCATTCTTTGTTATTGGTCGGAGTGAAGGGAACATTGAGGACCTGAGCCCCTCCCCGATTACCCATCGGGTGTTTTGGTATTGGGAGAGCGGTTAAGGCACGGGAGGGGATGTAGGCAGACACGCAAAACCTGCTGGTCTGTATTTAATTAAAAAAAAAAAAAAAAAAAAAAAGGAAAGGTACGGTCCCCCTGAACTTTTGTTTATACATTTCACAAAAACTTGTTGGCATTGTCAGATTGTGAAAAGGATAGTGTTTACAAATATTGCTTTATCCTTACTGTAGATAAAACCATGTAAATTACTCAATGCATGTTGCCCAGTTTATCTCTGCATGTACCTAAAACCATATAAATTACTCAATGCATGTTGCCCAGTTTATCTCTGCAGGTACCTAAAACCATGTAAATTACTCAATGCATGTTGCCCAGTTTATCTCTGCATGTACCCAAAACCATGTAAATTACTCAATGCATGTTGCCCAGTTTATCTCTGCAGGTACATAACATCTCACAAATTGGTTAATGCTTGCTACACAGTTAAACTCTGCATGTATATCTAAAACCATACAACTTAACCGTTAACCATTGTGGGCAAAAATAAACTTTTTGTATTTAGCGTTACTGCTTATATCTGAATTCTTTAAATTAATAGTCACAAAATGTATCCAACTGAAAACAATACTTCAAAAAAGCAAACAAACAATTAAATAGTAGTGAATTAAAAACAGTATTGCAATGGATGGCTTTACTAATAGCTTCACTCGAAAACAGCCAATTTCTTTGAAACTAGTTTCTTAAAAAGGCCCAAGATTTGAAGAGCTTTCAATCAAACGCTCATAAAAGAGTAGTCTAAAATCAGATATAAATTGACGTTGTTTACGAAAAGTTCAAACTATAATATTATATTTAAATGCAGTGACTTAAAAAACAACAAACAAACAAACAAACAAACAAACAAACAGCAACACAGCTGATTTCGGTTGTAACAATCGAAATAACTAGGACAATTTGTTTACATGCTGAAAAGTGTGCACGGTTTTTCACGATTATCTCCTGGTGACGGATTGAACCCAAATGTTCACGTTTTTTCATGTTGTCCTATATATTGAACCAGACAAAGTAATAACACTGCACTATCAGCTGCTTTCCCAATCATATTTAGTGCCCTTATAGCGTTACAACTATTGGGAAGTGACAATGAGTAAAATAAAACAACACTGTCACAAGGCAAATTATACAATCCCAATGTTGTAAATTGAATGACTTGGAGTTTCACCAGAAATCTACTGTTACTTGTAAATGTTCTCGTGTAGTTGTGTTTTAATGTGTTTGAGTAATGCTGGTTGTCATGTTTTCATGAATGTCTATATTTAGTTACATCCACACCAACAACTCCAACCCAACCCTGTGATTCTAACCCATGTCAAAATGGCGGCAATTGTGCTAACAATGGTAACGCTTACAGCTGTACGTGCGGCGCAGGCTACGAAGGAACCAACTGTGATATGACGAGTAAGTTGCAGCTGCTTTATTGCACATTACTCAATTTAACTCTGAATAAAAATCTAAAACCTTAAGATTTAACCATTACTTGTAACCATTGCAATACATAGTTTATTCATTGCTTCTTCGGTTATTCTAAAACAGGAATAATTTGCTAAATCAGTTTGCTAAAAATAAAGCTTCAATATTTGATTCTAATGGATGAGATCGCAACTTAGTTAGACAGTTTGTGAAATGTACAGTTTGCCGACACAAAGTAAAGACAAATATAATTGTCATATTTCCTATAGCCTTGGGCTTAAAAATCCATTATATCGTGTCAAATTAATAAATCTTTCTATCCCTCAGAAAAAAACCCAGGTCTAAATCAATGATAGAATAGGTCATCAAGACCGAAACCGTTTCTGACGGAACACACTATAATGTGATCATAAAGGCAAATTGTCTGCACAAATCCTATCTTTGGTATGACTAATGTCACTTCCCACCCATCAGAGACTGATCTGAAAAAATTAAAAGATGTGTTGTGAAATCCTATCTTTGGTATGACTAATGTCACTTCCCACCCATCAGAGACTGATCTGAAAAATTAAAAGATGTGTTGTGAAATAAAACAATTGTTTGCCAAGCATGAACATATACATTATAACTTGTCCATGTATATATACTCAGTGTTACTGTTGTCGTTCATGTAGAAACACAATGTGTATTTGTGTTCTTCATCCACTTTACCGACGTCAACCCAACCATGCGATTTTTACACACAGTTCACAGGAAAGGTTGAATTGTTCACGTCTACTGATGTGTAAATGTTTGTATGTCATGTATAAATGTTTTTCATGTACGTTTAGTTGCATCCACATCGACAACACCAACCCAACCCTGTGATTCTAACCCATGTCAAAATGGCGGCAATTGTGCTAACAATGGTAACGCGTATAGATGTACGTGCAGCGCAGGCTATGAAGGAACCAACTGTGATATGACGAGTAAGTTGCAGCTGCTTTATTGCACATTACTCAATTTAACTCTGCATAAAAATCTAAAACCTTAAGATTTAACCATCACTTGTAACCATTGCAATACATAGTGTATTCATTGCTTTTTCGGTTATTCTAAAACAGGAATAATTTGCTAAAATCAGTTTGCTAAAAATAAAGCTTCAATATTTGATTCTAATAGATGAGATTGCTAGTTAGACAGTTTGTGAAATGTACAGTTTGCTGACACAAAGTAAAGACAAATATAATTGTCATATTTCCTATAGCCTTGGGCTTAAAAAATCCATTATATCGTGTCAAATTAAAAAACCTTTCTATCCCTCAGAAAAAACAGGTCTAAATCAATGATAGAACAGGTCATCAAGACCGAAATCGTTTCTGACGGAACACACTATAATGTGAAAAGGCAAATTGTCTGCACAAATCCTATCTTTGGTATGACTAATGTCACTTCCCACCCATCAGAGACTGATCTGAACAATTAAAAGATGTGTTGTGAAATAAAACAATTGTTTGCCAAGAATGAACATAATTATACATTATAACTTGTCCATGTATATATACTCATGTGTTACTGTTGTCGTTCATGTAGAACCACAATGTGTATTTGTGTTCTTCATCCACTTTACCGACGTCAACCCAACCATGTGATTTTTACACACAGTTCACAGGAAAGGTTGAATTGTTCACGTCTACAGATGTGTAAATGTTTGTATGTCATGTATAAATGTTTTTCGTGTACGTTTAGTTGCATCCACATCGACAACACCAACCCAACCCTGTGATTCTAACCCATGTCAAAATGGCGGCAATTGTGCTAACAATGGTAACGCGTATAGATGTACGTGCAGCGCAGGCTATGAAGGAACCAACTGTGATATGACGAGTAAGTTGCAGCTGCTGTATTGCACATTACTCAATTCAACTCTGAATAATATTCTAGAACCTTAAAGGAGCTTTGTCGTCATGATTCTGCAGAGCCAGCGCCGTAACTATAGGGTAAATTATTAGGGGGGGGGGCACAAGGGGGGGGGGGGGCACCATTTTTGTTACGGGGCACTTTTGGCCAATTAAAAGTGTAGTTTACGTTCGTTTTTTCCCTTAACAAACCCCTTTTCAGCGCTCTTCTGACGTGTTGAGGTAAAACAAAGTACATTCTGCGTGTAAATAATTAAAAAAAAAAAAAAAACACAAAATCAAAAAATAAAATTACTACATAAAAACTAATAAAATAAGACATTTTGTTCTGGTAATGTTTAATCTCAAATTGGGGGTGGGGGTGGGGGCGCCGTTGGGACGAACATCAGTTGGGGGCACGTGTCCCCTGCGCCCCCCTTAGTAATCCCACTGTGCGTACCTATCACACACCCCCCCCCCCCCATCCTCCCAGATGCTGCACACGCAAACGCTTGCTGTCAAATCATAAAGGATGCCGTCTTTGTCTAGCTGTGATTTGACCGCAGGCGCGCACGCGCGCGTAGTAACTGGGTTATTCCATTTCCTGTAATAATCATGACGACACAGCCCCTTTAAGATTTAACCCTTACCCAACCAATGTCAGACATATCTTACTTATTGCCCCTACGGTTAGTCTAAAGTACACAGATTTTGCTAAAATCAGTTTCCGAAAACCAGTTGCCACACTAGTTTCAATGTGATTGCTTCCAAGCAGGAAATTGTCAGCTTGTCAACACAAAGTGATGACAAAGACCTAGCAGATTTTTCAAATGCTATATAGGGGCTGCAGGCAATTTCCATTGTGTCCAATTAATAAATCTTTCTATAAACGAGCATACATAGTTTATTTATTGCTTCTTCGGTTATTCTAAAACAGGAACATTCTGCTTAAATCAGTTTGCTAAAAACAAAGCTTCAATATTTGATTTTAATAGATAAGATCGCTACCAAGTTAGACAATTTGTAAAATGTACAGTTTGCCGACACAAAGTAAAGACAAATATAATTGTCATATTTCCTATAGCCTAGGCTTAAAAATCCATTATATCGTGTCAAATTAATAAACCTTTCTATCCCTCAGAAAAACAGGTCTAAATCGAGCAGACTTTCTTTTGTCATGGACAGAAAACACTTCACCTAGACCAAACTACCACGTATGCAATACACCACTACAAAATGAAAAATGTCAACAAAAGTTTGTCATGAATGTGACACACCCATGAGACTGGTCTGACAAATTGAAAGACATTTTGTGAAATGAAACAGTTGTCAGCCAACATTTCACAAAAATACAGTATAAGTTGTCCATGTCTAAACTTGATAAGTGTTTGATGCCATAGAACCACAATGTTTGTCATGTTTGTTTGTATGTCTATATTTAGTTGCACCCCCATCGACAACACCAACCCAACCCTGTGACTCTAACCCATGTCAAAATGGCGGCAATTGTACTAACAATGGTAACGCTTACAGCTGTACGTGCAGCGCAGGTTACGAAGGAACCAACTGTGATATGACGAGTAAGTAAAAACGCTTAGTGCACATAGATCAGTTTACCTCACAAATTACTAAACGCATGTTACCCAGTTTACCTAAACCCTCACGAATTATTTAATGCTTGTCACCCAGTTTACCTAAAACAACAAATTATTTAATGCAACTTACCCATTTTAACTTTGCATGTAACTAAAATCTCACAAACTATTTAATGCATGTTACCCAGTTTAACTCCGCATGTACCTAAAACCTCGTAAATTATTTGATGCATGTTACCCAGTTTATCTCTGCATGTACCTAAACCTCACAAATTGTTGAATGGTTGTTTTCACCCAGTTTAACTTTGCATGTACCTAAAATCTCACAAACTAGTTAATGCATCTTATCCAGTTTAACTCTGCATGTACCTAAAACCTCGTAAATTATTTGATGCATGTTACCCAGTTTATCTCTGCATGTACCTAAACCTCACAAATTGTTGAATGGTTGTTTTCACCCAGTTTAACTTTGCATGTACCTAAAATCTCATAAACTAGTTAATGCATCTTATCCAGTTTAACTCTGCATGTACCTAAAACCTCACAAATTATCTATTGCATGTTCCCCAGTTTATCTCTGCATGTACCTAAAACCTCATACATTATTTGATGCTTGTTACCCAGTTTACCTACAATGTAACAAATTGCTTCTTGAATGTTACCCAGTTCAACTCTGTATGTATTTAAAACCTTCCCTATTCAACCATTAACCACCCTACTAGGCAATCGTAGATTTGGAACACAAACATGTACATGTAGATATAATTTTATCGAGGGATGCCTACCGCAGGAGAGCCGTGAGTAATAAGTTTAGCTGAGTTGACGCTGTCAGGAGCGGGTTGATACAGTCTGAGTTGTTCGGGTCTCCACAGAGGCTACACACTATTGCCCAACAACTAATGTGCCATAGTCAAGTGAACATGTAGTTTGGGTTAACAAATTGCAGTCAGAAAGGTGTGGGTTCGATTCCCGAGTTAGTGTGTATCTTGCTCATAGATACACCGCAGGATTCGAAGCCCCTCTCTGGCAGTCCAGCTGTGTGTGCAGTTGTGTCAGAGCATTGGCGGCGGTTTGTTTACTTTTCAACTTTTGTCGGACTTTCAGTGGCGATGTCAAGGCTGTGATTAGTCAATACGTTAGTAGGCGGGGCTTAAAGGATCGGCCTATTTACAAATATCTTAATTGTTGGCATTGTTTTTTTTTTTTTTTTTTTTTTGTTCCATCTGTAGTACCAGGAACCCCATGTGCATCAAATCCATGTCAAAATGGAGGATTCTGCAGAGATGAACCTATGGATGCGTTTACCTGTGTGTGCCTGAACGGACATGCTGGGGACAAATGTGACAGAGAAGGTGAATTCTCAAACTGAATGGGTTGATTTTGACTGTTGCTTTTCTTTTTCTGTATGTAATAGATTTATGTATGCCTGATACACTCAATACAGTTTTCAAACAGTTTCAGGTCGTATAAACCAATACCGCTACCACAGAAAGAAGAAAAAAAAATACCCCTGCCAAAAAAAAAAAAAAAATGAAACAAATATTATTCAAGCAATAAACCACAAGGGGAAGTGACTGGGTAAAACTTTAAATCAATTTTGGAGGGAACACATCTGCATTTTTGTATGGGGGTGGGGCCACATGGGGTCGCTGGAAATTCGTGGTGGTGGGGGGGGGGGGCACGTGTCAACAGGCTCCCGTTTTGGCTACGGCGCTGTTTTGGGGTAATTTTATGAAAACACCATTGAATACAATTTTTTAATGATTTGTTTCCCTCTGGTTGTAGTTTCCTGTTCAACTCAACCTGAATATCCGTGTGAGAATTTGGGGACATGCACCACAGAAGGAGAGTGTCAGTGCCGGCCAGGCTTCAGTGGAAACCGCTGCCAAGACAGTAAGTACTTTAGCAAATAATGTGATAAATTTGGAATGTTCTACAACTGGTTTATTTTCCCAAAGAAAAAAGTAAAACAGAAACAAATCAGGTTTAGCAGGTATCATCAACAGACATTAAGAAACCGTGTACAAGACTTTTAAAAAATGTATGAAAAGTTTTACATACTGAAGCATTTTGTTGGTGGGGTTGGGTGGGATTACTATAAATATCTTAATTCGCAATGATATGCTGTGCACGCATCAAAATGTTGATAAGTACCACTTTGACAGCATTGGGTGGTGGTATATTTAAAAGTCTTTGGACCTTAAAAATGTTGAAACTTGTTAACTGTGCCTCGTGATATGAGAAAATATGGCAATCATAGTGATTCATCTTGGAGTTTAGGGGATTTAACCTTCAAAAAGCACCCCTTTTCTCAGTTATTTGTTTATTGTTGAGATCCTGAGATAATTTACTTCATGATTATGACATTATAAACGTAAGTCAACATCATAAGATAATTTATTTATGGGTGACGACATCTTGAAGGTAAAATGTCGTCTTCCAGACATATATTTTAACTCGGGATGACGACATCCTGAAAGTAGGATGTTGTCTTCCTGAGATAATTTATCTTGGGTTGTCGACATTTTCAGGATGTTCTCATCCCCATGGTATTTCGGGAAGTCGACATCTTAACTTTCATGATGTCATCATCCTAATATGAAATATATCGAGAAGACGACATCTTACTTTGAGATGACGTCATCCCGAGATAATTCAACCCAGGATGTAGTCATAATACGTTTTTGATGTCATCATTTTCCAAACAAATTACCTCATGATCTCAACATGCAGGGTGGCACTTCAAGAGCTCCGTAGTTTTATAGTCTTAATAACCCCGATTGTCTCTTCACAGTGGCATGCTCAGTGGAAGCTCCAATTAAGCCTTGCGAGAACGGAGGGACTTGCAGCACACAAAATGTGTGCACATGCCCTGCTGGCTACACCGGCACAAGATGTGAAACGAGTGAGTATTACCAACCGGGTCATTATACACGTCGTCAGTTCGTTTGTTACACCCGTTTCAGACTTGTGCTCCGGAGTTTCGCTGAACCAACTTATTGAAATAAGTACACGAACAGTTTGACTCCTGAAACAGTTAGGAGCGACTAGGCGCGCTACAAGTCGAAAGATCAACTGTTACAGACCTTTATCAAATAGTCTGGTTCCTTTTTGTGCAATGAATATTAGCATATATTACTAATATTGGATACAGGGAACATGACCAAGATGGTGGCAGCATGATACAGGTCTATTGCCAGGGGCAGTCGGTCGGAACGACTCTGGAGCGTCTTGGGTTCAGACGTCGATCTTGTCATGAGCCGAACCTAATGCAAATTTATGTTAGTTAAGTTCGCCTGTCTGAAACTGAAATCTAGAGTTGCTCTTAATCTATTTGGTTCAGGTCCCTTCTGGAGCACCAGTCTGAAACGGGTGTTACTGAGTAAAGAAAAGTGGGTCTGATATTAAATGGCACCAAATACTGTGTAATGTTAAACCCCTTTCCGTGAATACCTTGGAGAGATACTGCATTTCTGATTGGTCGAAACATGATCACGTGGTAGTGTTTTACCGGCAGTAAACAGGGAACATCGAGATGAGTCGATTTAATAGTGGTACAGGTTTTTCTTAAAAGTAAAATATAGGATTGGTAATGCTGATAGTGCAATGTTCTTACTTTGTGTGATTCAATTATACATAAAAAAAACAAGCCTGTGAAAATTTGGGCTCAATCCGTCGTCTGAGTCAGGAGAAACAGTAAAAGACTGTACACATTTTTCAGCAGGTAAACACTTTGTCCTTATAGTGTCGGTCGGTACAATCGAAATTAAAATCGAGTCTTTGACAGTGTTTCAGACAGAAATTATTTATATGGAAGACTGATACTGGTATGAACTTCATAATCAGTACGCTGTCATAGTCTGATACTAATAAAACAATTTTTGGATGAATACCAAACCTGTATTTTACCTTTAAAGCCCCAGCTCAACATTGGTAAACTGACTTTAAATGCTTCCATTCTTTGCACAAATCAAGATATTTGTAACAAAGCCAACATGCGAAAACGTCAGCTCATTTCGTTGGTTCATTTAAGAGAAAATGGTACAAACCCATTCCGCATTTTTGTACCTATTCCTATATGCAGATTCGTCTCACTAAGACGAAAACTAATTTTGGATATTATTTAATTTATTAGTTAAAAACGATAACACTTTGGGCAAAACTATTTTAAGGAACGTTTTCTACCAAAGTATATGTAAATTTGTAAACATTTATGTTTTTCTTCTTACCAATGTTGAGCTGGGGCTTTAAAGGAATACAGTTGGCGTTATCCTGTTAATTGTAAAGCATGAAGCAACGTGAGGATTCTGTTTTAACATTTTCACTTTTATCCATGCAGCCACCAATACATGCGTAGAAGGCACCACCTGCCAAAACGGAGGCTCCTGCAGTGCGGCGCTGAATCAAATGTGTAACTGCGTGCCTGGTTATACTGGAAACTTGTGTGGTACGGCTGTTAAGTCCTATTTTTATTGTTTGTTAGTTAACCCCTATACTCCTGTAGACCCACCTGCCTACAGGTGACCTCAATCCTCACTATCCTCCTCTCATATGTCATTTCAAACCAACATGTTTGGACTTAGATAAGTTTTGGAAGAAGCCATTTTGAGATATGGTGGACACTGTTAGGTTTGGGTAAATTTGTCTATAATTATACACCCAAACCAAGCAGTGCAGTCCTATAGTGTCCACCATATCTCAATAAGGCTAAGACATTTGATTCAGCGCCGCACTGCAGGAGCCTCCGTTTTGGCAGTGATAAGCAATTGGCCTTATTTTTGACTGCAAGAGGGCGCCCTTTGGGGGTACATTGGGGGTACATTGGGGGTCAACCCAGACAAATAGTGTGGTAAACCTGTATGACTTGTGTGATGCCTGTAGACTTCTAATAAAGCAGTTAACATACAACTTTTTAGGTTTATTTCATTGACAGTTTTACAAAGTAATCCTTGCAAGATATTTGCTTTGATATTTTGTATTTTTAATGTTTTAAAATATTGTTGTACTTTCAAAATGGAATTAGTATTGCGCCCTCTTGCTGTCAAAAATACGGCCTGTTGTGAGTTGGGCCAACAACCCTCAGTCCTTCTAAATCCTTCATTTTGGCAAAGAGGGTATATAAGGATTTGGGAGGATAAGGATTGAGCCTTAAGAATGCGATGTCTTGATTCTAATGGATTTGGTGAACAAACAAGAAAGCAGACACAAATTTAAATGCGCAATGGTATTTCTCTATATTGTCTAAATGTATGAGTGAAAAACCGCTCGTCTTGTCCGCCACACCACTCTTACAAAGAGCCATATGATGGGGAACTCTTTTTAGAGTGAAAGACGGGTATTTTTAACTCACCACTCCAGTGAGAGAGTGAATTTTTCCACTCTTTTATATTTAGAGAGTAGGTATTCATTCTATAGTTACTACATCTTTTAGTCACCATTTTGTAATTTTTGTTTCTCGTAGAAATCCCTGTGACAAATCACTGTGGGACTAATGTTTGCCAGAATGGTGGCACATGCATCAATAGGACTGATCGGTTTTTATGCGCCTGTAATGATGGCTACACGGGACTCTCTTGTGCAAGTAAGTTGTCAAAATATAGACCGTGTAACACAATACACCCCACATCACAAAAAGCCACAGCGTCTTGACTTTCTGCAGGCACAATTTGTACATAGCTCAATATAAGAAAACAGAATCTGCATCTTTTTTTGATGGAGACTGCAGTTTAAAGCTTTCACCAACTTTTGACACGAAGAAATGGCGTGCATCTCAAACTAAAAGCTGTATGTTGGTGATTTTAGTGGTAATTACAACGAAACACAAACCTTTCTGATGTAATAGAGCGTCGTGCCTGCCATGAAGTGCCCTGGAATGCACAATGACACACGTTTTGTAAATGTGGTAACATGGTCTACATGAATCTGAACGTTTCCCTTCATTTGGGACAAGTGGTGGCTCTGAAAAGAGCCGGTGTGGTCTCGACGTTTCGAACAGTATACTCAGCTGGTCTTCTCTAGTCACATTTGAAAAGGGTGCTCCACTGTAACATTTTTTTTTCTTTCTTTCTTTGCCCTACAGCCTTTACAGGTCCCACACAGTCCCCAAATAATGGATTGCTTCTGGAGGTTTGGTGGATAGCTCTGATCGCCTTTATAGGCGTACTGTTAATTATCATTGTTGTTGCTGCATTGTACACGATCTGTCGATCGAGCAACTCAGAGGAGCGCCATATGGTTGGTAACAAGAGAATCTAAATTATTCCAATCTGTTGAGGACAACGACAGTTATTATGCCCAGTCCAATGTATAAATTGTTTACAAAATAATACATTTTTTGCTCCAAGATTTTTGCTGTAAAAAAATGGCATTTTTATACATTTTTTTAAATTGTCTGACTTGTTTGGTTTTTTGTTTTTGTTTTTGTTTTTGTTTTTGTTTTTGAAGAGTGAAGGTGGAGTATTTTCTTGTCTTGGCTATGCAAAACCAAAACTCTGATTGAAGGTATTTTTGTGAGAGAAAAAAAAATCATTTTTCGAAAAAGAAAACATGGGAAAATTTGAGTGAAGACAGATTATTCATCTAAATGCTTTGAAACAATTCTTTCTAGCAGTTGGCAATCGGGTATAAAAAACTTTTATTTGAATGATGTCAGGTACCTATTGAAGCAATGGTATCCAGATTATTGAACTTAAAGTAACTACAATTCAGCAATCTTTTGCAAATCTAGCTGTGGGAATTTGTTCACAATTAAGAACGTTTTTACAAACGAATCTCGTCCAAAGAAAACAGAATCATGATTTTGGACGGATTTTTTTCTTTTTTTAATCTTTTGATTCCCATTAAACTTAAATGAATTTTAAAAGGGTGCCTTGTATTGCACTTTTATACACATATATATATATTGTATTTATCTTCTTTTATACAGATAAATATCACAGTGTTAGTCTTTAGGGCATTGGAAATGAAGTAAAAATCTTGAGGATTGATTTTATCCCATACGAAAAATAAAAATGTCACTAAATAAGCGCAATCATTAACTGCAGTTGTTAAATATTTTTTGAATTATTAAAACACACTTTTTTCATCTTTCTTTTTTTTTTTTTTTTTTTTGGGGGGGGGAGTGGAGAGGTGAGTAGTTGGACCTAGCCAATGGACCTAATAATGTTAAGTTGTTTGCTTTCGCTGATATTATATGTGCCAAACTGAATTGTCGTTTTTTATTTGTATGAATATATACACATACTATTATTACATAATAATGTGTTTAGCTCAGTGTATATCGTGAACGTTTTGGGTTGCAGAAATAAATACTTTTGAGGACAAAGTATGTAAAGATTTTAGTTCAATATACTTGATTTTTTTAGGTTTTTTTTGTTGCTGTTGCTTGAGATAGCTTTACAAAGCAAGTGAGTCCTTCGTATGTTTATATATTGCTCTATGATCTATGTTTAACTTTAATGTATGTAACGTGTATTATTTGACAACCCAAGCCAGAAATCAGGCAGTTCTTTAAAATGGTGAAATGGCATTAAAAGTGAAACATCAGCCACAATAGAGGGATAGCAATAGGCGCCATCTTTGATGACAATTCCCATTTTGGCCTGTAGCCACGTCAAGCTCTGTAAGTTTCAACCCAGCTGGAGTTGTTTACCAACCAATCACGGAAGGAGTTTATGAAATGCACGCGTGCAGACATTGTTATTAAGGATGGCTGATTTTTTTTACCATTGCTGACGTCATGTGCAATCCATCTACATGTATATCACGGTGATGTAATGGCTTAAAAACACTTTATGTGCTGAAAAATACTTCTAACTAACCCTTCTAGACCATCCAAAACCATTCAAAATTCCAACTCTCACATTTCCCTATTGCTATGTATACTCGTGGTGTTATTCGAACAGTACATCAAGATGTACTACCATTCCAAACCATTCATAGCATAGAGGGTCCATTGATTCACCACAGCTGTACTACCATTTGGAATGATCCTCACAAGGCTTTGTATCAGCTTACCTACCCTTCACAACCACTTGGGGAATCAAACACTGTACACAGTTGTTTCACCATTCAAAACCACAATAGTGACTGGTTTCACATGGTGCATCAATTCGAAAAAAGCACCAACAGTTGAGGGCCTATACTTAGTGTTATTTTGAAAGCTCCTTTGTTTGATGAGCAAATATACCCAGTTTTGGCAGAAATGCGTGCAGCTTCACAGATGCATGTAATCATGTTGCAAGTCTTTACCAGTATATGTCTGTATGCAGTTTAATAAACCACAAACATCTGACGGACATTTTGGATTGTAAATTAGTGTTCCGGTGATCCGTGTTAACAACAATTTTACTGATAGCTCAGAAGGTCCGCATATTATATTCATTTCATTTTATTGAAATATTATTTGTAAAAGAAATGTGAAGGACAGTCTGATATATTGCTAGTGTTCTTTTGGTGCAGATTTTTTGCATATGTAAACACTTACAATGTATAAATCACAGAGTTATAAGAACTACAAGGAGCACTTGCTCTGTCACCCACTGAACTCCGTTAACCCACCATGGGCGAAAATCCCTATGGGTCAATTGTATACGAATGTCCACTTAAAACAATGTTTGCTGTGTAAACTGACGAGTGACCAGTATGATGTGATTGGTCAGTGCCATTTTCTCAATGGTCAAAAATGCTACTTGTCGGGTCGAGGGGAAGGATTTTGCACGCCCTCTAGTTCTTCAACATAACCCTTTGGGATAAATTCACTTTCAAGCTCTCGAAAAGAAGTAACAGAAATATCATGTAATCCGAATGTTGTTTTGTGTGTATTACAAATGAGTCAACAATAATTGTTATAAACTTGCATGCATAAGTGACATTATCTATTGTATATTTCTATAAAAAAAAAATAAAAGCCAAGAATGAATGTTTGGTATCAAAAAAACTACAGTTTGTCATATGTGTGGTGTGGACTGAAGGTGTCTTTGTGAGATGGCGAAACGGATGTTATCAACACTGGTGGTCTCCGAAATTGTTGCATTGGTAAATGAACCTGGACACCCGATAATGCATCGCTTAGTCACGTCAGTCAGTGCAAAAATGCAATCATACCATGTTAAACATTTGGTGTCAGTCTTAAAAATATCTTAAAGTCGCTGCCATAGTTGGCCAACCATGGTAAGCACAGCTGGATAATTATTAGGGAACAATATTTCGATGAGTTGATTACCCACTTTACCCAGTATAAGTCATGAGTTATGACTGATGGTCAAAGGAGTGACAGCTATTAACACAACATGCAGAGGCAAAGCGACTACCTAACCTTACGAACAATACAATGTTTGTGTGATATTAACACGTTTTATTTATCGATTCTCAAATCCCTTATTTGTGTTTCATAATGATACATTCTCATAAATAATCTGATCTGAACCAATCAGAATTACTCAACTAGCAAAGTTATAATCAATGCAAAAACAGGCTAAAACTTCAATATACTTCAATATACTTTAATCACATCAATAAACCATAAACCCTGAAAAAAAATATATTAAAGACAGACTCCGAGGTCAAATTCAGTTTTGAGATGCACTCATTCTCCGATATAGAGCCCGTATACAAGTTGGAGAGAAAAATGACAAGTCTCAAACCTCACAAGTTAACATGGTGTAAAATTCAATTGTACTTTATACTTTATCTGAGCGAAATGTTAAACATGACTTCAGTGAATGTCAACATTATAGAGGTTTGTACATTCCACATAGGAAGCTGCTGTGGTCAAAAGGTCAAATTCAACGCCGCTTGATTGAATGTCATGCAACTTCAGTAGGGAACTAAAAATTCCCTTTACAAAAATGTACTGACCTATATATGTGAAATGTGACAGCATGGATACCCTTGGCTGTCGAACAATTTCACATTTGGAAGGGTATCAAATTAATCGACACTTTACAGCATTTAACATGAGTCTGAAAACTGTTTTCCCCCAATTTCTTTTTTTTTTTCATAATAAGGACTCTATTTGTATACCTCGTGTCGTTTGTTTACAAAGGGGTGTACATTCCAGGGCCTTTCTGGCAGACAAGATACTGCACTGGTCACCTGGGACATTTTCACATTTTGTGTCATAATTTTTATATCAATATTCAAGAGTTATAGAAGTAACAGTTGAATACGTTTTGAGATGTGCCCCCTTTCCTCGTATCGAAAAGTTGATAAAAATCAGACAGTGTAATCTCCATCAAATATAAGACTGAATGTTTCTCTTCCTCTGAGCTATGTACAAATCCTGCCTGCAGAAAGTCCAGGCTCTGTGGCTCTTTTGTAAACATGTGATGTCACAAGTTTTACATGATCTACTGGAAAATGAGTGGTCACAGAAAAACAATGAATTTGATCTTTGAGGCCTTCATTAGAAAACGCTGACCACAAACAGAATGAGAACATCTACACCTATACAATAGAATATAACGAAAGAAAACTCTGCTCAAATAGAAAAATAGTAAACAATGAAGATTCGTTCTATATGCTATACTGAATACAAATAAGTTACAAAATTGCATTGGGTTTTGGACAATGTACTGACAAACATGGTCTTGTGCGTATGATCGCAAACACGAAACTGCAAATGTATAAATAATGCATTCAAAGTTTACCCTGTAGGCCTACACTACATTGAATCAATGGAAACAAAATAAACACAATAGCCATGTCATAAGGAACCCATTGCATTTCCCCCTTTGTTATTTCATTGGTTGATGTTTTGAAACTGCGTCTTTTTTTTTTTTTTTTTTTTGGGGGGGGGACATTTTTTCTTATATTTGCACATAACTTACATGGTATAAAGGTGGTCATGGTGGAAAAGTTCCCTTGAAATAATTAAGTTTGAAATGCTATACCGGCAGCTTTTTTTTTTTTTTTTTTTTTTTTTAGAAATGAGTAAAACAATTAGTTTTGATCTTGCGAATCCAAAACCTGAAGTTTGAAAACAGTAAGAACTATGCTAACTACATTCACGCATGCGTACAGGCAGTGTGGTGAACAAACGCCAAATAGTTGTGCACTAGGCAGATGTACAAGCGCGTATGCCTTGAAACGCCACCATCAGCCTTAAACAAAAACGCACGATCTTCCCTCATTTTGCCAATCAGTAGTGTTAGTACGCACGCGCGATGTGTAATTTACATATTTCATGGGAAGGGTCTATTAATTATTAAAAGCATAAACTTCTAATTTAGCTTCAGGTATATGCTTTGCAGACTAACAACTTGCCCAAAAGTATTTTATTTCAAAGGAGAGTTGAGGTGGACGTTGAAAACTTCTTTTTCTTCATTTCATTTTTTAATCTGTGAAATTTTTACATTTCAGAGACCAACATCAGTAATAATAAAAAAAAAATGTTTTTTTTTAAGTATGAATCATCAGACCTTTTTCTATACAATATTTTTAAAATACACCATGACCCAACTTCGTAATAGTTCGAAGCAGAAATTAGTGCTTACCAATTGTGTTCTGCTAGGCAAAAACTACAAGGGCACCAGTAACAAACAATACACATCACATGGTATTGTGGCTGGTAACCTGTTTCTGCAATCAAGCTGTGCTAAGCAATGTTTGTGCTTATGGAATTGGGCCCCCGGTCCAAGTTTGTCAATTTATTATCTGGTTTTTAAGAAACATGTGAAAATGTCATAGATAAAGGTGATTACTTTTTGTGTGTAAGATACTTTGTAGTTTATACGCATTTTGTAGGGTGCAGTCCAGAGGGACAAAACCCCAAGACCTTCAGCTGGGCATGCTTATTAGTACCCGATACATGATTCATCCCAGCACAAGGTCATATAAAATAAAATGGCTACACTTTTAACATTAACATAAACGAATATAACTAATGCAAATAATTACTCTTGTATGTTATCCCTCTTTTCATTCCAATGCCGAATTGAAAAATATAAAAAAATCCATCATTAAAGCTTGGTTAAGTGTCAACAAACACTTCCAATCTTTGCACAAATCAAGATCTATGTAATAAGACCAACCTGTGAAAATTTCAGCACTTTCATTTGCGAGAAAACGGTAAAAAAGCATTTAGCATTTTTGTATGCATTCTTAGGCAGAGTTTTGGTCTCACATGAGACGAACATTAATTTTGGATCTTCTTTCATTTACTTTTCAAAAACGATAACACTTCAGACAGAAATATTTCAATGAAAGTGTTCCACCATCAATATATCTATACCATGTAAGGTAAATGTAAATCTGTGAACATTTATGGGTTTCTTTCTTACCAATGTTGAGCTGGGGCTTTAACCAATAAATGTTTAAGAAACGATCAAACTTTCCAACTCAGTTTTGTTCATGAAACACAATCTTGCACATATAATTTTCCACAGCCTTCTTGTTAGTCACACTTCTTTCTTTCCTTTTGCCAGGGCACCCAGTGACATAGTATTGTTATCAATAATCTTGATGACTTAATAAAATCATAAAGTCATTCATCATAATGCTTCTTCAACATCCCATTTGCGTTGAATGCTTGCTTCATAAATGTCAATTAAGGTATCGACCAAAATGAAACCATATCTTTGTAAATCAAATGTCATCAGACGTTGCGTTGATTGAGGTCGCCAACAAAACGTCTGGGCTAGCAAAAATATCCTAAAATTGTCAAGTTGTACATCTACTGTTGGTTATCTCCCAAGCACGAGTGATAGCAAATATATCCTCAGGAGCAAACTTGCAAACAAAGAACAGTATAAAAAATGTATACTGGAAGATACCAAAGATCAAATACTCAATCTTTATCTAAAACAATCCAAAAATAAAGCAAACCCTTGAAAGAAAAATGGCCTGTGAAAACTTCTATATAACAGGAGGGCTAAGATATTCATAGTTGAGAAGATATGTCTAAAACTAAGCTATTAGTAAACATTTTGCAACATTTTCAGATGCATTTAACAAATATAAAACTATTCTTGTTCAAATACTAAACTAGCCTCTGGAAGAAAAAATAGAATGAAGTACAAGTTTAGATATAATAGAAAAAAAAATATATACTACAACTGCTAACTATTATCATTTCATAGTGTCTTAAGGTGCATATTTCAACGTCGTCCACTCCACATTGTTCATCAGATGTTTCAGTAATGAAAGATGCTGCATAGAAATCCATAAATATTTTACAGTATATTCCCTCTTTCTGTTTTTATTTACATTTGTAACAAATAACAAAATGATAGTGACTGCTTTTAAATAAGTGTAACCACAACAGTTTTCGTGGGTAAGTTTCAAAAAAAGTGCACAAAGAAGGGTATTTTTTGTCATGTGTATTTCACAATTAAGCCAGAAAAATGGGTGAGAGCCGTGTGTAGTGCACCAAAGAATATGCCGTATTTTTGACTGCAAGAGGGAGCCCTTTGGGATAGCTTGGGGTCAACCAATAGAAATAGTGTGGTGAACCCATAGAGTTATATATAAGAACTAGAGGGTGCACAAACCATGCGAGACGGCCCGACAAGGAGCATTTTTGTCCATTGAGAAAATGGCGTGGACCATTCATTTACACTGGTTACTCATCCGTTCACACAGCAGCCATTTTCTGAGTGGACATTCGTATGCAAGTGACCCATAGGGATTTTCGCCCATGGTGAGTCAGTGGAGTTCCGTGCGAGGCATCGCAAGTGCTCCCTCTAGTTCTTATATTTAACTCTATGGGTAAACCAGATACAATTAGACCTTTAATAAAGCAGTTAATTTATAATTTTTGAGTTTTTTTGTGATTGATAGTTTTACTGTGTAATCAGTGTAAGATGTTTGCTTTGAAAATTAGTATTTTTAATGTTCTGAAATATTTTTGTACTTTCAAAATGGAATTAGTATTGCGCCCTCTTGCTGTAAAAAAAATACCGCCTAATATTGCATTGTTCCATTGCTCATTAATTTCTTCAAAGTTATATTTGCATTGGAGTTACTGCAATGGAGAAGAAAGACAATAACAAAACCTTAAGTATACCCGCCAAAGTCTGAAGCAAACTACAATACCTTTTTTTCAGACATCCTCTGTGCGTATGACTTAATAGACCTACACTTACCTATCATTTATTCTGACAGACCTTAAATCTCAAGTTTCACTTGACTCCTCTACCTCTGATTCCTCCTCACGGCTTGACATCTTTGCCAACAAGTCCCCCAATCTCCCGTCCTCGCCGGAGCAGAAGTGACAGAAGTCCGCCAACAGACTCTCGTGGAACTTCTCGTCTCCCGTGGCCGACGACCTCCACTTCTTGGTCAAGAGGTAGTTCTGCATGTAGAGGAAGCCGAGCTTGCCTCCGTAGCTCTGGCAGATGTGGCGGGTGAAGCCAGACCACTGCCTGCCGTGGTTGCTGGCTGCCGCGCTGTTAGCTACGTAGGACTCTTGAGTGTCTTGTACGTCTTTGCATGACCCTAGGCTTCCCAGCTTGCAGAGGCAGGGTAACTGCTCGGCCCGAGGGGTGAATGGCGGTTGATGGAAGGGCATTGTGAGGAGAAAGACGCAACCTGTGGTGTGTATGTACTGGTTGTGGATGGGTAGGGAGCTGTGATCAGATGACTGGGTGTTGCTGGCTAAAGGGCTGTAACACGATGTCTGGTTTCTGAGGAAACCAAATCTATTATAAAGAAGAATTATAGTTTAAATTTTTATGTACTTGGCCATTGATAAAAGAAAACAACATACATGCAGTCAAAATACGATAAAACTGTACTTGTAATGCAAGGGAATTAGCTGTTGAAAGCGCCCTCATTCGGTCAAAAATATGGTCAATTGGCCCCGCTCGTCAATACAGACAGTAAATGAAAATAATAATAATCATTATAACAGGACAACATTACGAAGGGTAGACTTATCACAGCTCCTTAAAAAACTCTAGCCATACTCAACCTTTTAAGAATCGTTTGCTGTATTCTACGTGCATGCTCTAGTCCCGGACTCTCTCCCTCTAGACCGCACCTCTCCCCTAAGTATCCCTTGGGTAACTGAAGCTCAATGAACAGAGGACTGTGTAAGGAGTCCGAGATGTCCACGTTGAAGCCAAACGGATCCAGATGGGTGGGTACCAGGTGAAAACCGCAGGTTACCGCTCGACGAGACCAGTTAGTAAACTGTTGAATAAACATAAATTATCTGAGTACATGAATAGGTGGACTATCATTGACCCATAATACATTTTACTCGTGACTGATTTCCTATAATCTTCGCCGAGTAAATACATTTATCAAGCCACAGTTTTCTGCTTAATGTCTACCCGGTGTCTTTTTTATAAAGTTGTTAATTTTTATAAAATTGTGACCTGGAATTAATAGGGCTTCTTCGGTCCGCAAGATCACTAAGCAAAGACAAATCTTGTTAATAGCAAATCTGGGTTGCCAACAAAACAGCAATAAAATGTTTCCTGTTGGTAAGTCAATGTGTCACACGTGTGTGTATCTGCTATACACGATCAGAGTTTTGGCTTTTTCCCAAAAACTCCACTTCATCTTTCAAAAGCATTTCTTATGATAGGAACTTTCAATTCTTAGACAATCTTACTCTTTGATGGGCGTATGTAAGAGCCAAATACAAATATTACAATTTTCTTGCATACTATATTCATCTAAGAAAAACTAGCTCAATGCAATAATACCTTTCCCATGGAATATGTAAATTGAACATCGCACGTGCGCACTAACACTACTGGTTGTCAAAATGAGGCTGATAGTAGCGTGACCCATACGCTTTTGTGCGTCTGTGCTTACGAGAGCTACAATGCGAGTTGATTTTTTGGTGAAAAACATAAGAATGGTTACACTGTGGGCTAAACCCCAGATTTTTTTTTATAAGGGAAAATATGAAGAAAAAAAGAAAAGATCATACAACTACTGTTGGAAACCCCCAGTAAGTCTGTCTGCCTAGTTCACAACTCTATGGCGTTTGCCAACCAATAGTGTATGTACGCATGCGTGAACGTAGTTACCAAACTTCATGGGAAAGGCTAATTCCTATGGGCTTCTGGTAATCAGCGGAGCCAGTTTGCGTGAAGTGGGCATGGCTGACAGTACAGTCATGTCAGACTTGTGAACATGATTGTTTGTGACGGGCTCCCTAATAAAATTGTCCTAGCAGATAAATTAACGAAGCAGTATTTTCCTGAAAGCAGCTCTAATAAATTAAGCCCTGACGTAGAAACTCACCAACTCATGCAGGAGGCTTGGGGTAGATGTCAACCATTGAAGCTCAATCTCGAAGGCCATATCAACATTGTAATTGCTATGGTAACCAACATGGCACCACTCTACGCGGTCCGTCAGTTTACTGCTGTCGATCTCCAGGAAGAGTGATTTGTAAACCGAGGGATTGATACTCTCAGAGCTCTTCTTATTGTTTTCATCTGTCAAATTTGATAAGTGAACACCTAGGTAAATTAATGGCGCGCTATTAATTTCAAAAATCAGCCATACTCAATGGGAGACCTTTGGGGACACTAGGTGGCAGCAGACTCAGTAAAACCATTGATCTTGGAAGTTTTTACGTAAACAATGGCAAAGGGGAGACTTTGTATCAAAGATTACAGAGCGCCTTCGACGCCAGATGGGGAACTCGGGCTGAAATGTGAAATCCCACTGGACGCCAATTCAGCAAGTAACTCTGTTGATACAATAATAGATCAGTGCAGATCAGTATAGACAATGGCAATTGCTGTCAATGGGAAACAAAAAATTCACTTGCTGAAATGGCGCACATGTGTATTTCACTTTCCAACAATATAGAGCTCCAGTTCCCCATCTTGCGCCTTCGGCGCTCTATAATCTTTGCTTTGCATGGAATGCTAGGTGGCAGCAGAATTACCAGGTAAATTGCCATTGTTTTCGTAGTTCGGAGCATGCAAGCATTTACGAGAACAATGGATTTACCTGGTAAGTCTGCTGCCACCAAGCGTCTTCAAAAGTCTCCCATTACCTGCTATGTACGCTGCCACCTAGCATCCCAAAGTCCCCAATCACATCAATGAATAAGATCAATCTTAACTCTTTGTGAAATCGCCCTCTCTGGTCCAATTATAAGCAATTGTTCTTTGGGTCTGCGGTACCGTATCAACCACCGAGTCTGACAACTTCCTGAATAGAATTTTGGAGAATTGTTTCGTCTGTTAGGGTGAACAAAAACATACATAATTCCCACTTGACATCACACAGTCTAAAGTCGGCAATCTTTATGGGCAATAATAGTTCTTTTTTGAACGCCCAAATATTATGCCTTATGCGTAAATACCGCTTGCTGCACACGGGAGGTTTATGACATTCCTTGCATGATTGGTCGATGACCCGTGGCTATCGTATGAATATTTAGAGCACCAGACTCGGCTCAAAGCCAAAACCCAAAGTTGGCCCCAAAGATGGTGGCTATTGGGAACTATCTATTGACAACTTACCATCATCAGTTTTCTCATCTGCCGATTTTCCAAGTTGGGAATCCCCATTCTTTCCTTCTCCACTTCCCTCTACCCTTTTCTTATCCTCAACGGACGGTCCGCGGGCCGGCATCTCACAATCTTCATCATCTCCCTCATCGATGTGATCACAAGAAACTTCAAACCATTGAGAACTAGAGGTAGGGTCAAAGGTGAAGGTCAAGGGTGACCGTCTTTCTCTTGTAGATGCCCTTGGCCTTTTGGAATCTACAGGGATGGAGAGGTAACAAGATTTATGAAACAATACACAATGTGAATCTTGACTTTGCTGTTGCTGCTGTGGTAGAGTAGAGCAAAGCATCCCACTGCTAAGACAGTCCTTCCTTTTCCATTCAATCCTGTCTTGTCTCTCAGGGACTCCTCAGTTTATCATCTGATTATCATCTTGTATGAGACCTTGTTCCTTTACATAGCACCATGTAGCGGTTTATAAAATGCATTGGCAAAATCTGCAGCCGATCAAACCAGGAACACCGGGGCGAACCCCTTCTCTTTGCGATAAGTGCGCTGGGTTCTTTTACAAGCATTACATAACAAACGGGACCTACGGCTTTAGGCGTCCCATCCGAAGGACGCAGCAATAATGGTTAAGTGTCTTCAAAGATCCAGAGCCATGTATACAAACAATTGTCAACTGATTGTTTTTCTGAAGACTTCCAAACCTAAAGTGTATGGGGGCGGGGCAGGGAAAGTGGGGTTCATTGCACTGTCCACTTTAAACACGTGGCATCCACTGGACACATTTAAAGTAAAGATTTCCGATACAGGATTTCAAAAAATAAGAGTACAAATACATATATTTTTTAAGCCTTCGAGAAAGACTCTGTTAAAGGTTGATGTGTAAGGCCATTAACAAAAGACCGTTCCGGCTTTGGCAACAAGCCCCGTCCACACACAGTTGTGTAAGTTTACACTGCACGTATGACTTAGTTTGACCGAGGTCACGTGACCAAAAGGGGTGACCCAAGAAATGTGTAAATTGCACATCACGCGTGCGCACTAACACTACTGGTGGGCAAAATGAGGAAGCACCGCATTTTCAAGAAGAGACTGAAAACTCATGTGTACTCTAAAACAGATTCTAAGTCATATATATATTTGCAAAAGCGGATACCGGCGCTATATAAATCATTTTGATTCATTAATTGGTTGATCAATTAATTGATTGATTGATTGATTGATTGATTGATTGATTGATTGATTGATATAAAACAGAGAGATTGAGTACCTGGGCTGAGGACTTCGGGTGTGAGCAGATAGATGTAGTAGCCATAGATGAAGGTTTTCTGTGCGGCAACGTTGAACACTGCTCGGATGTAACCATCCTCCAGTATTACCTAGCAAAACAAAGCAGCCATCTTAGATTTCAAGACGGTCATTATCACACAAGGGTTTCCTCAATCGGGGCTCATTAGTATTATCCCTCAATTGGTAAGTGGGGTTCCATTCCAGAGAAATAATATACCCCTATTGAGTTAGAGTGGGTGATAATGACCCATGTTATAATAATTTTTGGGGATAATCCACCCTTTACTGGCAGCTGAGAAGCCGAGTTGCGAAGGACGCAGCTACAGCGTGTTCGAGCTGTGACAGCCAACCACATCGACACTTTAATGACCATGCAGCACAGCCAGAGATCGAAAGTGTCTGGTCCTTCCGGAGGGAGGAAAACCGGAGGGGCCGGAGAAATCCCTCGTGGCATAGGAGAGAACCAACACACAACTCTACTCACATAAGGCCCTGGCAGGGAATTGAACCTAGAGCCACAGTGGTAAGAGGCGAGCACTTTACGCACTATCCACCCATGTCATCCATATTGTTAAGTTTAATTTGCCCGTTCAAATCAACTAGGGTAGTTACTCTATTGATGCAAAAGAGTGAAAACACCACTCTCTTGCCCGAGTGGTGATGTAATGTTCACTCCTTTTAGGGTGCAATTATCTCTAGTTTGCTCTTTTAGAGTGAAATTTGAGTAAAATTCACTCTGAATCGAGTGAAAAAGAAAATGTTTCCACTCTAAAAAGACTTGTCTGCCATATGGCTCTTTTAAAAAAGTGGTATGGGGGACAACTCTCTTTAGAGTGGAAATATGAGTGAAATTTGAGTGAATTCACTCGATTCAGAGTGAATTCACTCAAATTTCACTCTAAAAGAGCAAACTAGAATGAATTGCATTCTAAAAAGAGTGAAAATTACACCACCACTCGGGCAAGAGAGTGATGTTTTCACTCTTTTACATCAAGAGAGTAAGGTTTCATTGTCATGAGATGGTTTCCTGATTATGGATGATTAATTTCCTCAAAGGAAGAGGGAGATCACAGTCGGGGTAGATTAGTATATCCTGATTGAGATAACTTTAGTGACAGCAACCATACTAAATGAGAACAGATTTATCAGTACAAATTCAAGAGACACATTTCGTGAGTGAAAATACTTTCTAATCAATTTGTCCGTAACATGAGATTTCCCCACTTGATCGTTTTGCTTGATCCTCAGCCAAAGTTTTAGGGCGATCAGAAAAAGAAAAAAGAAATTCTAGCTTTTACTGAAGACTAACGCTTGTGTCAAAATTGATTGTTACCTGCATAAGAGATATTGCTTCCTTATGAGTGACACTACCGGCCAGTGTCTTACGCAACCAGGCAACACCGTCTGCTGAAACAAAACAGTCTCCTTGAGGCAAGCCCTTGACATCACCCGTGATGAAATTCATTCCTTCACTAAAACAAAAACAGGGGAAAAAATGTCAAACATTTAACCGTATTCATTGTATTGAGTAAACAACATATCAACCTGGTGTTATATTATATCTCAAACTTCCAAAACAAATTTGAGCTATGGAATGTTTCAACTTTTAATTCAGCTCTACTCTGGATTACTGTTTTATGACAAACTTGAAGAAATTTCAAAAATTGTATTAAAACCAATTAAAATACCTGAAAATATCAAATAATCAAACTTTTCCAGTGTGTATACTGTTAGTGCACATAAATAAGTCCCTAATAGATGATGGACGCAGCTTTTAGAATTGTAGTCAACCCTCTTGGAACCTCTGATGATCTATATCATAGCACGCTTCCAAAACGATGTCAGAATCACTGCATATACAACTTGTACGAAAGTTTATAGCTTTTTGCGCATGTTTTTGTTTAGTGTACTCAGATAAAGGTTAGCAGTGCTACAGATTGATAAAAAAAAAAAAATTGTGCATGCAGTACAAACACATCAGGGCCCAATTTCATGGCGCTGCTCACCGTGGGTCTCTGCGCTTACACCCCCTGGAATCACGCACTTTACAGGGCACCGTACGCGCAGAATTCTGTGGTAAGCAGCGCTTATAATTATTGTATCATTTTGTACGTCATCTGTTAGACGGTACGAGTTGACTTGGGTACGAGTTGACTCTGAAACGAGTTGACTTGGGTATGAGTTGACTTGGGTACAAGTTGATTTGGGTGCGAGTTAACTTGGGCACCAGATTACCTGGGTACGAGATGACTGGGGTACAATATTTGTCAAAGATTCAAAGACTAAAACATATGAACAGAGACAAGAGAACAGAGACAAGGCATAAAATATACAAAACACAAAGAACGCAAAAAACACAAAAAACAACTTTGGGTAGAGTTGACTTGGGTACGAGTTGACCTGGGTACGAGTTGACCTGTTTCCAGCAGCGCTATGCAAGTGGACCCAGCTCTCATGGCAAATAAAAAAAATCTAAAACACTGGATGATAACTTTATAGTTATAGGCACATCGTAAAAACTCACATAGGATCTTTCATCCTGGCGACGATGTACGACATAGGTGAAACCAGACTGAGTTTCTCTATCTCTGGAGAGCTTGGGTAACTCTTGAAGGCGCCGGATCCGTCCTCCTTCCCCCTGGCAATATTAATCCCTGCGAGGGCGTTAGTGATGGTGGCTGTGTTGAGACTTAAGTTGGGCTGGAAGCTTGTCGGGGTGGAGTCCCCACTTCCTCCACTGCGGGGCATCAGGCGACGAGGCGTGCTCCCAACATTGGGATCGATAGCCACGGATGGTCTCTGGAAACATGTACCAAGAAGTTTACAATAGACGAAGATCCATTAAGCCCCACCTACCTTAGCAACTGTCTTGCAACAGCACCTGGTGTGACTTTCTTGCCACGATCGCAGCGGTGGTTCGGTTGCGGCGCCACACACACGTATCGGATACACACACGTACATGGTTTTCGTGAACGGTATGGATTTAGCATTTGATGCTCGATATGTGGGAGGGTGTACCCCCACCTATTGTGTCTTCATTGTGTTCTGGGAATCTCAGGAATTCTTTTGAGGATTTTAGGGGGGTGGGTGCTTCTGTATAAGAGGGGAAGAGGATGTTAGAGTGTGGGAACATTGGGTGGGGGCGCTCCCTCTACCACATATCGGGCATGGTATAGGATTTAATTTCGTGGCCTTTTGAGCAGTGCCTCGAGTTCAAAGAACAATGCAGACAGGAACACTATTAACCACTTTTACACGACTGTACAATGACCACTGCTATGGGATTTGCACCACCAGAAATACAAATAACAAAAGTTACTACAGTTGCATGTGCTGTTGTGTGTCAGAACAATGGCGGCAGTTTGTGTTCTTTTCTAATGTGATTTTAACGTGTAGGACTTTTGCTGGACTTTTAGTGGCATTGTCAAGGCTGTGATTGGTCAATACGTTAGTAGGCGGGGCTTAATGGATCGGTCTATTACTTGTCTTTCATGGCAAAGAAGAAAGTAAGAAACATTTGGGGTTAAAGATAAACACGTGAAATTGAGTCGACAGATCAACCATGACACGCAATAACATATGACTTTGTCGTCATGCAGGATGAATTGAGCCGACTTCTTATCTGTACAATGTAAGGAGTGATGAAGACATCTTCTCTTATAATCTGGCAGGTCATGGGTTGACCTCAACCCACATCCCTTGCATTTCAGGGAGCAATTTAGGAACACTGATATTACGTAGTGTTTTTTTTTTTTCTTCTTCAAACTACACTAGAGAGAGACAAAACTTAAAGGTAGAATACAGGATCGGTATCCATCAAAAGATAATTTTATTTCAATAATATCAGTCTGAAATCTTACCGATTGTGAAGTTCATACCAGTACCAATCTTCCATAGAAGTATTTATGAATGAAATACTGTCAAAGCCGAGAAAATAGAATTTGAAGAACCCCAATTTTAATTGTATGACAATCGAACTTAAGGACAATGTGTTTACATGCTGCAAAGTGTGCAGGGTATTTTCACTATATTCTCCCGACTCGAATGACGGATTGAGCCCAAATTTTCACAGGTTTTTTTCATGTATATATTTGAATCACACAAAGTAAGAACACTGCACTATCAGGTTTACTAATCCTGTATTTTACTTTCAAAATCCCATCTTTTTTAGAAAAAGAGCAGCAGTTTTCAAATCTTATAGTATGCCCATAAAAAAAATTTAAAAACCTGTACCTTGCTTGGCGGTCTGCTTGGCGCTCGTCGCCTTCGATTCAAACCCTCAACAAATCGTAGAAAACCATCCCGGAGAGTCAATTTCTGTGACTCCGTTCTTTCTTCAAAGACATCTAGGGGTCCTTGGTAGCTCTGATCACAGAGTTTGCGCATCAAAGAGGAGGCCGAAGGCAGGAGGACGAAACGACTCCGCCAAAACTTCAACGACTGCAACCAAAGCAAAAGTGTTAGAACCAAGACTTCTTTAGCGATAAAGATGAATCGAAGGGGGAGGAAACTGAAGTTCTTATTCAGTGGCGTAACCAGACATTTCCGTTAAGGGGGGGGGGGGCAGAAGCAGGGTAAAAGAAGTAATTTATTTTAATATTTTATTATCAATAATTCATTAATATTGGTATTATTTTTGTGAGGGGGGGGGGCTTTTCTAATGAATCGAACCACTTCATTTGTGTTTTTTTTTCTCATGGGGAGGGGGGTAAATTATATCCTTTCTTGTCTAGAAAGGTTGACAGAATGTATACTAGAGAGGAGCGGGCACTTTGAATTCGTAAAAAGTGTACAAATCATGAACATAAGCCATTTTCAGGTCTACGACAACGCTACTCGCTATAAACGCCATTTTACTCCCTTTGAGGATGAGTGCGCAAGAGTTCCCGCCACGCAATGAAATGTTCCCTTGAATTTTCATTTTTAAAGGTCAACAGCCTAATTTGCGTTTTAGAAACCGATTCCTCAAGAGGAAAATTTAAACAAGGGAAACAAGTCCAGCATCTAAAACAATCCCTTAGAAAGTGGCAATCGGGTATAGACATTTTTTTCCCTATGTCTTCATTACCTCCTGTAGGTCAAAGCCTTCCCTCATAGCAGCACCTCCTAAACAGATGTAATTATCACGGTGATTCCACTTGTTATCCACGGGATTACGGAAGATTCTCGTGTGGCAAACCTCGTAGCCAGATTTGCAAACTGGCCACAGTCGGTAGGAGTAACCCAGCTTCACACTTGTCCTCTGTTTCCTGGGAGATGAACAACAGTTGACATTCCATCAAACAGACATAAAAGAGTAAGATTCTTGTTGTTTTTCCCATTACCTGTCTTTCTAAAAAGTTGCTTTTCAAAGTGTCGTGGTATGTCGTGACTGAGCAGTCTAGCGCACTGGACTCAATGAGCTCTGATGTTTCTGATCAGCAGGGTGTGGGTTCGAGTCCCGGTCTTGACACTTGTGTCCTTAAGCAAGACACCATTATTGCTTCGGATGGGACGTAAGATACAGGTCAGGTACGTTGTGTAATCCGCGCCAAGAACCCAGTGACACTTATCGCTAAGAGAAGGGGGTTTGCCTTGGTGTTTCTGGCAGTGGCTGCTGAATGCGCCACAGCACTTTATAAACCCTTACAAGGTGCAATACGTAATGGGTCGCGATTCAAAAACTTCAAAAAGCTGTCCTAAAAATAATAATAATAAGACCCATGAGTACCCAATTGTTGGTAGATACGTGCGCTATTTAAGACCGGTATTATTATTAAAGTAAATTACAAAAGTCTCGTCTACTTTTTGGTCCACCATTGTCACTTTTGAAAGGTGATTGATACATTACACAATTCCCAATAGCCCTACACACATGGGAATGTTTCTTTTTTCCGATTACCATTGTAAAAACCTTCTCGCTAACATGGCTGGAATTAAACCATAGTAGATTAAACAAGTTGGATTTCTTTTTGGGATGTTGTTAACAAAAATATTCCCCAAGCGGTGAAAAGACCAAAGAAAAAAAGAAAGAAAGAAAAAAACCTCCCAAACCCCAACAACAGAAAAGTTTATCCCTGTAAACACTAATTTTAAGGGTGCACTCCACTAAATAACCTCCCATAGCACAAAGTGCAAAATGCTAAATATTTAAAAAATACTTTTAAAATACTTAGAAGTCTCGCAGGTTTTTAAAAGAAAAAGAAAAATATTTATTGAGTTCAAATAGCTTCCACCCTCTGGTCAATTTGACATGGGTAGTCCCAATGCCCGTTATTCTCCGTCCAAATATAAACACCCCTACACTTGTGTAAATTTCAAAACGTCCGAGCATCAATCTTAAAAAAAAAATGGCCCTACACCTATGAGCAAATATGACAATTTTGCAGGACCGAGATCATCCAAAATATTTCAATGCAAGTTTGAAGCCAACAACCCCCAGGTCACAAAGTTTTTACACTTTACCCCGTTTATCTGGCTCTCAAATCTTTCTATGGAATATTTTGAGGGCCTACAAAATATTCACGAGGCCGACGGGCTGCTTTCTCCTGATTTAGTGGATGGGGTGCACACTTAAAATCTTTAGAGAAAGTGAAACGAGTTCTAACCTCTTTGTGTATCTGACGATCTCTATGCTCTTCATATCAGGCTTGAGGCTTATCTTATGATACGTCTGACCATAGCTTAATATGTACACATGCTGTGAAGAAGAAAGAAAATCAGTGAAATGTGTAGTTTTGAATTCCTGTGTTTGATCTGATTTTTGATCACATGAGGGCGCTTCTGAAATGCTCTATGTTTATTTATACTACAGGCTACTAAAATCATGTATATTTAAACAGCTGTTGGTAATGTGCAATTCTGGTAGGACAATTAAAAAAAAAATACAAAGAAGATCCCCTGAACACCATCAATTTTTCAGGAAGCTTATCGATGTTTTTTGTATGTTTTAGATTATTTGTAGCAATAAAAGTGGCATTACAATTAGTTCCTTATTAAGGCGGTACAGATATGTAAACTTTCAGCCTCAAAAAGTGTCAGTATTCAAACACATGGTAAAATATGCATGCGTAGTCGACTGTCACATGTGCAACATTCTACTACGCATGCGCTTTACGAAGCACTCATGGAACTATCGCACGTACACATGCGCAAACATCCCCTTTTCTCGAGTTCATTGTTGCCGAACTAGAGAAGTAAAGGTATAGACCGTTTACGAAATCACGGCTTGGGCTTGGGCTCCGGCTTGATCTCCGTCCGCCTGTTTGAATCCCCGTAAGGAAAGCACACGTTTTCAAAATAACTAACAGAGCCTAAGCCCGAGCCCAAGCCCAAGCCGTGGTTTCGCAAACGGCCATAGTAAAACCAATAACAGGGTTCATTTCAGGTGGACACTCGATATTAGCTCCCCTCGGTATTGGAAGCTGACAAACTAGCTAGTTTGTCAAACTTACTAGTTTGTCAAGAAGTTGACAAACTAGCTAGTTTGTCAAACTTACTAGCTTGTCAAGAAGTTGACGAACTAGCTAGTTTGTCAAACTTACTAGTTTGTCAAGAAGTTGACGAACTAGCTAGTTTGTCAAACTTACTAGTTTGTCAAGAAGTTGACGAACTAGCTATAGTTTGTCAAACTTACTAGTTTGTCAAGAAGTTGACGAACTAGCTAGTTTGTCAAACTTACTAGTTTGTCAAGAAGTTGACGAACTAGCTATAGTTTGTCAAACTTACTAGTTTGTCAAGAAGTTGGCAAACTAGCTAGTTTGTCAAACTTACTAGTTTGTCAAGAAGTTGACGAACTAGCTAGTTTGTCAACTTCCAATACTTGTGGGAGCTCATTTCAACTGTCCAACCTCCAACCATGTTCAAAGAAAGGATGTCAGGTGACGTCGGGGTCAATGCTTACCTTGTCTGGGTTGGTGACTAAAGGAAGATGGCTGCTTCCCTTGAGGGATAAGTTCGCTATCTCTGATTTTGGCAACATTATCAGTTGGTAATTCTGCAAAAAGAAAAAAACTAAATTGTCCGAAAATGACTCAAAAACAGAAAAACAACATTACTGTTTGTTTCGTCAAACTAATTTTAACATGAATTGTAATTAGAAAAAAAACCCCTAAATACATGTATATATATGTATAATGCTACCTGCAATAATTTTGTTTCTCAAAAATCTTCTTAAACTGTTGTTACTGGTTCTTAATGTGCATTGAGATTTCTTTCATTTATCTAATGCAATGCATAAAACTTGGGTTACTTTTTAAAACACTATAATTAGAATAGATGTTAATATCATCAGATAAAAACAAATATTATGTGTGTTTTTTACCCATATACCGATGTGTGTTAAACACTGTATACTCAGTACTTTCCACATGCATAGTCCTCGTGTGGGATTCGAACCCACGATCCCCGCCACTCTGCTCTAGAATGGCGGGGGTCAAGGGTTCGAATCTCACCCCAGGAATAATGCCTGTGGAGGTTTTTTTACAAGATAATTTGATTGAATTCAACTTGTTTGCATAACTTCAGTCATGAAATAGTACCGCACTTCTGCAACCGATTATTTGTGGATTTATAATTATGTTTAAGTTTTGGGGGTTTTTGTAGCACAAAATTATGCCAAAAGTTGATGAGAGTATTTTACATGGTTTAATAAAAAAAAATATCATAAGAAAAAATGAGTACCTGAATCAATCTCTGTGAGATGAGTTCCTCAAAGACACTCTGGATGGTTTTACCAGACGGAGACGTCTCCTCGCCATCTTCAGGAATGATGTCCAACGTCTGGGGGTTCTCGTGGAAGTCTGTTTCCAGGGTCTTGTTGTCGGGATAGAAATCTGTCGTGATCGGAAAACAGGCTGTGGCAGTCAAAGACTTCCAGTCCACACCTGAGAAAAAAATTAAAATCAAACATATTGTTTAACATGACTTGATTTCTCAGTCCCTTTATCTATCTGCTCTTTGAATTGTTATACTCGATCTTGTAACTTGCAAAACTGGAAAATGAATGGAGCGTTGGACTTGATTTTGTACAAGAAAATTTAGAGATTGAAGATAAAACCGAATCGAATCCTTCATCTCATTCAACAGTTTTTTAAGAAGCCATAATTTGTCCCGTCCTAATTTTGAAAAAATAGCTAAACATTTACAAGTATAGAACATTGCCAAAATAAATTTGCTAACCAGAATTTTTTAAAGCTCTGCTGACTGATGCTGTGTGGAAACCAAAGCTGCCATGTTTCTAGCTTTTACTTTACTTTCAGCCATCTTAAACTGTGGCATTCGTATAAAATTAAGCTATGGTTAAAATGGCATAATGGAGAAAATTGTTCACACTGAGCAACGATCGGTAGCTTCCAGTCAGTAGGTCTCATTCATACTTAAACGGATTCAGTGCTAAAGATAAATTAATAAACGGTATTAAGAAAAGAAGAAAAAAACACAAACAACAACCAACCAACCAACCAACCCGACAAAAACATTAACAAGAAAAACAGTAAATATTACAAGCAATTAAAATAAAAGTAAGACACTTTGACATTTTTAAAATTTCAAATAAACTATTTTTTTACAAAATTAAATTAAAAAAGGCTGATTTTTTAGATGTCCAATTAGTCATAGCTTTCAACCCCAAAACAGCGCCATCTTGTGGCCAGATTTCATAATTATTACAATACCTGTTTGTAGGAAGGGCGTCCAAGCTTGCTCTCCAGTAATGCCCCATCCACATCCAATCCTCCTCTTCAGATTCACCATCAAACCAAGCATTCTGTTCGGCGAATCTAAACGAAATTAAAATACAATTACGAATTTAATCAGTTGAATGAATCCAGCTGCATTAGTGAACAGCAAAGGTCTGGTGAATCATTGAAAACAACATCTCAAGTCGTTTCTTTTATTAAAACATTTTGATAAAATCAAAACCTTTGATCAATCTAAGAAGTCGCCCGATATTGATGGAATAAATACTCCATGATGCAAAAGGTTAATAGGTTTGCTGCAAGGTTTAATAAAATAAAAATTCAAAGGAAGGATTGAAATTTGTGTCGCTATTTTGTTTTGTTTTTTAGACAAAACTGAATGTAATTATACCAGTTGTAGTGAGCTGTGTTCCCATTGCAATATAAATAATTCGCTTCGTTTTCACAATTCGCGTGAAGGTGAAGCATGAACCAAGCTTTATAATGCCTGCAGGGGCCAAGGGCCAATTTCATTAAACATGTTAACAGAAACGTCATGCTTACAGAGTGGTCATTTCTAGAAGTTCCATTTCATTATCTCTGCTGAAGTTGCCGCCGGGATTCTTCGTTTTTTCCTCCAGCCTGACGGGATTAATTTCTCGGAATTGCCGGAATCATTTTTCTTTGATAGTACCGCTGGCACGAATAAAAATTGACTCGTAAAAGCCAAGAGAACAAAGATTCTCTTCACTGCACCGGGACTTTTCTCTATCGAGAAACGGTCAAATAGGCCTACAGGTACCGTGAATTGCAAAAAATCTCGGCCGTGAGCCATCCCCGGTTCACTCTGACTTATAGCTCCATTAAGCCGAATACAATGAAAAATTGTAAAAGCCTCTCTATGTCTTGTAATCATTTTCTTGGAACAAAAGGACAAAGGTCTGAAATCGGAGAGATCCACAATAACGCATGTAGCCAACAATCGGCGAAATATTCAGCGCCATCTGTCCTGTTTGTGTGTGGGTGAAACGAAGCACTACGCAGCAAGTCCGTGCTCTGTGCACGCTCAGCGGTGGAATGTCCAGGTGACCTTTGTTCCCGTATCCCGATTCTACACAATGGCGTGTTTCCACGTAGCCCTCTTGCTTGCTTGAACAACATATTTGTGGATACTCGTTAGCTGGTGCCAACTTGTTAACAACCACGTGGCAAAAAGCACGCTTTCTTGCTGATGGTCAATGTATGAGTGACGCAACACTAATTCAAATCCATTGTGAACGAGCACAAGTGCTGTCAAATCTTTCCCGATTGATTGTGAAACACGTATTGTTCTGCTATAGAAGACAATAAGAGCTTCCTGCTGGAAGCATTGAGTTGACAAACCACAGGTTCTTTTCAGAACTAACCCAACTCAAGGAACATTACTTGGTATCCCGCAATCTTCCTGGTCAAATGCAGCGTGGAAAGTGCGTTGTAGCTGTTTTGAACAAAAGGGTGGGGGGGGGGGGGGGGTTCCGTCGAGTGACAGCAGTTTTTTGCGAAAATTTGGAAAAGCGGCCTCTGTTGTTTGATTTGCAAAAGGGACGATGTGTGGGTGACGGTGCTGAGATCGCACGCGGTGGTGAGATCGTGCTGGTGAAAAATGACCAACAACGTATTGAGCTAAGACTATTTCCTGTATTGAATGATCATAGTGATCAACGTCATACGCATAAGTTCTTTTACCGCAAGCTTTATTAGATTGAAATCCCAGCGTGCAATTTTTCAAATCCTACTAAATACATTTAAGCACAAAAATTCGCTTAACTGTAAACAGCTTCATAAAATTGCACCCCACCCTTTTTGTAGGTAAGCATGACCCTTGACCTCACCATCATTAGTAGTCTCCTCAGCAGTGGATTCATTGAAGAGACTAGATGCACTTGATGATGAACTGATGAGGTCAGTACTACTGTTACCAGCCGACTCGGTGCTCAGGAGGTTGTGTTTATGATGAAGCTGGATCACATCCCCGTGGGGACCTATGGGAGAACAAAATCAATGCCTTCAACTGGTCATTTTCCCGTCTCATTGAAAACAAGTTTTTTTGGAGAAAGTTTATTGAGTAATTTATTGACAAAATGTTCAAAATATAGTTAACAACCTTCAAAATTGTCACAAGGTAAAAAGCTGTCCTCTATAACGAGTCAAAATTATTTTCCTTCTTTTGTCCATCCACAAACCAAGAAAAACAACAATCTTAATAAATGTAAAGTGTAATTTAATAGATTTGTGTTTTTAAGTGGTTTAAAATAAAAACCATAAAAACAGCCTATACATATTTTATCCAAACACATTTTTCAGTTTACACATTTTCAGTTTACACCCAAATAGGGATTATGTACAAGTTTTGTAAGTATTTTTGTTTTGTTTGACCAAATCCAAACAAATCTATGGGATGAAGGGAAAATTATCTTGCACATGTGTTTTCGGAAATAACACTTCTCAGAGCAATCTGTATTAGTTTCAGGTTGATATGTTGGGAAAAGAGATGGCAGCAAGTCTTTTTTTCGCAAGTCCAAGTCAAGTCACAAGTCATTTGGTCCAGTCACAAGTCAATGCCATTTGGTCACAAATAAAGTCAATTCACAAGTTATCAGGTCCAAACGCAAGTATCGTGTATACATGTGCTTAACACACATCGGTATATGGGTAAATATACAAATAGTATGTTGTAAATGTTATAATTTTGTTTATATTGTATTTGTAATTTCCATATATAACTGAATGTTAACTGATGTGACACTCATTTTGTTTTATGGTTAAACAAAATGTTACTACCATCATGGAATAAGTATTCATTGAATATAATTGAGCAATGCTCATTCAGTTTCTTGTATCATTGGTGATACCTTTAAGTGAAACAGAAGCCAAATATTGAGGATAATGAGCACATAGAGAGGTTTTATGTGACGTCACCGAGACCTTTTTAAATTTCATATTGATGCGTGCACAAACATACGCTGGAAATTATTTAGCAGACGACTCGTCAGCTATTGAGTTTAGATTACAGAGCGCCGAGTGCACAATATAGGGAATTCTGGCTGAAATAAGAAATTACACTGGACGCCATTTCAGCAAGTAACTCTATTGATACAACAGTAGATCAGTGCAGATCAGTGCAGGCAATGGCCATTGCTATCAATGAGAAACAAAGCATTCACTTGCAGAAATGGCGCCCATGCGTATTTCACGTTCTAACAATAGATTGAGCTCCAGTTCCCCATCTTGTGCCTTCGGTCTATAGAAAGGTCTACAATCTTTGGTTTATACATTGCTGGACCCAATATGGCTGCGAAATGAACTTTTCCCGGCGTCACGTAACCTCTCAAAATGCACAAAAATGAGAAATACAAGAAATGTCTCACTCACCATGAGGAAACGTATGTGTCCACCTCCTCCGATCTGGAGTCAGCTTGGTTGTCAATGAGGCAGGCACGAATGGATTGTTGCATTTCTGTGTTTTCATGTTGTGCACTTTGAAGATCGACTTGTCAAACTGTGAACATTCATCCATCTCGTTGTCCGAAGCATACGAGTCATGTGAGGCTGGATAGTGGATTCCATTGGCTGATTTGGGGGGTAGCTTGGGCAGGCCATTGGCGTTGGTGGCAGTTGTGCAGTTTCTCAACTGTGGGTCAAACAATTGGCTTGCAGTAAAATATCTACAGAAAAATTACTTCTTGAAAATCGGATGATGCACAATTTGTCCTACTGTCCAGCCGAAATAGCAGGCAATGTAGATTTTTGCGACTGCTTCCCTGCAAACGCTTAGCAGATAACATTTTTAGGCAGTATCCTCTTAACCAGCTCTACGGAAATGGACCAAGAACATCGCATATGAATTCAGTGCAAAGTCCCTGGCAACGAATATTTATCCTATTAATGACTTTTCCTCCCACATCTAAAACTGAACATTTTTCTTCAAAGTCTACCGGTTACCAGGCGCAGATCCAGGGGTTAGATCCAGGGGGTCCGGACCCCTCCCTGCGCTCGACCGTATTTATTTATTTTTTTTTTTTAACTATCGTCCACAATCATCTTTAAATGTTTGTAAAATTAAACAAGCTATTTCATTTAACCCTATCTCGCTATACGGACCTTATCTCATTATAGTGTTCTTAGTCGACCGTGCCCAATGAGCCATTTTGAGATACGGTGGACACAATACTTCGACCCTATTAGATTAGGGTAAATTTGTCTGTATACACCCAATCCAAACAATGCACTTCTATTAGTGTCCACCATATCTCAAAAAGGCTGCAATGTCTGTTGAATAACTCACTCAAACAGGGAAATCCTAATCATTTGGTTGTCGGAACACTGTGCCATTCTACCGTGCTCCCAAAGGGTACTATATACTCGAACGTGTATCAGGCACCATTATGTCCAACAGGGACCATTATGTCCGACAAAACATTTTGAACCATTTGTGTCAGACAAACGTTGTCCGACCGATTGTGTCCGACGAGCCATTATGTCCGACCCATTATGTCCGTCGGACACAATGGGTTGGACATAATCGTTTGTCGGACACAATGGGTCGGATATTTTTGGTCTAACTTGTCGTCGCTGACATTTTGGTTCTAAAGTATCGTCGGACATAAAATTATCAGTGAGGAACTGTGTAATGTATTTTTTGTGTATTGTAATGTGTGATGTTTTGTAGTAACTTAATCTATACAAAGGGTGAAATGAATTTCCCGTTTGGGATAATAAAGTCAATGGGAGACATTTGAGACGCTGGCGGCAGCAGACACAAAGGTCCTTTTTGACAGTTCTGAGCGTGCGCGAACATGCTCAGTACTGAGTATGTTGTTGATGAGTTGAGTTGAATAGTCCATCTTGGGCATATAATGTTGCGTAACAATCATGTAAAAAAAAAAAAGGTAGACTTCTGAGGTCACTAGTTGGCAGCAGACTTACCAAGTAAATCCATTGTTCTCGGAAATATGCGCATGCTCAGAACTACGCAAACAATGGAAATTTACCTGGTAAATCTGCTGCCACCTAGCGTTCCAAAGTCTCTTATTCTTATTGCCCACCTGCACTGTTCACATTAACATCGCGGCACTTCAGCTTTTTTTTTTTTTTTTTTTTTACCCATCCCTGGTAAGATACCTTGATCCGCGCTTGGTTACAGTGGTTTCAGCTCTTAAGGTTCAACCAGTTCCTCATACCAGAAATTAAAACAACTTACGTTTTTTGTTGGCAGTCTAAACTTTGGAATGAAGTGAGATTGAGCAGATGAAAAATGCCTTTGTCTCTGGCTTGGTGACAGATAGAAGCTGTAGTTCAGCCAGTACGGGATATGGTGTGTATTGGTTGAATTCAGACTCTTGGCTTCATCGTCGCTGAACTGAGACCAGAAAAATCAAGAAAAAAAATTACATTTTGGATTGTAGATGATAATAATCCACACTGACATGTTTTTGATGAAAAAAAAATACAATCAACATTAACAAAACAATTTTAATGCTGCTATTACGCTAATTGAACCATCAAGCATAACAAGATATAAAATAATGTTGTCTAAAACATACAAACATGAGTTAAAATTATTTTTATCAAAACATTTTTCGGCCAAAAAGCCAAACTACATGCAAGTTACAGTAAAAAAAAGATGTTATATGGAAGTAAAATTACAGTAAAAAAATATCACAAACATGTTAATCAATAAAGTTAATCACTGAATAATAGGCAACACCCTGGATGGTGAAAAACGTAAATAGGCAATTATTTAATGGGAGACTTTGGAAACGCTGGCGGCAGCAAACACAACGGTCCTTTTTGACAGCTCTGAGCGTGCGCGTACATGCTCAGTATTGATTGCGTAGTGAGCACGCGTACGCGTACTACATAGTGAAAACTGTATAATATTAAAAAAGGGGCTCCCATTTGATTGTTTTAAATTAAATTAATGGGTCCAAACAAAAACACTTCTTTTATTGTAGTTCGGGGCTGGGTTAAAAATAAAAATAGCATAGAAAAAGTTAAAACAATCCGACAAATTCCTGCTTAAGAATTTTCACTTCACAACTAATAAGAATGTTCTGACAAATTTCCAGTTATGATGTTATGGTTAATAATCTATTCTCGACCCCCGCACCCTTCCCTCCCCATGACTCATTTGGCTTCTGTTCCAAGTGTTTTATTTAATAGGAATTCACAATTTCAAGACCCAAAATATATACGTTAAATATAGCTAGATATCAAGATGATTTTAAGTATACTCTCACCAAGAGTAGCGGAACTGGATGAGGCGGTTGCTCTGCCAGACACACCAAATCGCTCCCAATACCTGCATCAAACGGACAAAAAAAAAAACACTTTTTACTGAGTGAGGTTTTAAACCTTTGGCTGAGATTGGAACTTTCACTTTGCCATTTAGCCTTTTAGAAAGATTCTTTTAGGGTCCAAAACGTGAGGCCTTTAACAATTTGTTTGCATTTACACAACGGGTCATTTTGGTTGGTGAGCAGTTGCAACAGCTAATTTTGATGTTTTCATTATTTCAGTAATTCTCATCATCCATCCACCAGCTTTCAGTTTATACGCGATACATACGTTATTCTGCTGCCACCTAGCATCAGTGCCACCGCGGATCTGCTGGTGTCTGGTCTCCCCACCGGTCCCGATACCCCGGTCTTGGTCCCGGTCTCCCCCCCCCCCCCCCCCCACCTGCTTCCAATCTCAAATATTCATAATATTTGACTAGTCTCGCGTCGAGACCAGCCTTTACTATCATTATGCAACCCATGAAAATAGTTGATTGATCGTCTTTATTCCGGTCATGACCTTTGAAACGTCAAACGATTTCGCATTGTGAGACTGCTTTTATTTCAGCACTTTTCTTTTTGATAATATGACGAGGAGTCGGGAAGACATCCTTTGTCAATAGCTTGGTTTTTACAATTCTTTTCATATATTGTTTCCATGAGAATAAAAATTGTGCACACTCTAAGAAAAAAAATACCCAATGTTGCTTAAAATTTTACTCTTTGTGGTGGTAAGAAGGGAACATGGTCGTCAGCGGGGTAAAACGCTACGCAACAGGGGTTGTGTCAAAATTTACTCAATTCCTGTGTAAAACATTTTCCCAACAATGCGTCAAAATGTTGACCCAACTATGTTGTGTCAAACTGTACCCAACAAATAACTACCCAATCTTTTGACCCTGCAACGTTACCCAACAACGTTGTGTCCTGTATTTACTTAGTAGTTGAGTACTTTAGCCCCAAGAGTGGAGTAAAAATTAAAACGTGTTTTTTTAATAGAACACATGATTGCACCAGAGAAACCTAAAGGGGAGGGGAGTTCAGCAAAAGAAACACTATAACGTTAACCGTCCTAACATTGCTTTTTATTTCATTGATGCACTGTTTATCGGAGTGAACTGGTCTTGTACAATCTCTGATTAATCTACGATTAACGATAAGTAGTGACAACGCAATAATCACCTTGCTTGAAACTATATTATATGCGTTTACAATTCCGGGTGGGAGTGGGGGGACCAGATACACTTGATCCTAAGATGAACGCATAGGTGTGTCGAATGGAACAAAATGACTAATAACAAAACTCTTGCGAACAGACAATGTAAGAATCTCTTCTTGTGAGAAGTGCTGGCTCTGAAAAGAGCCGGTTGGTTTTGCCAGACCTTTCAAAGACGAAACCTTCATGTTGAAAAGTCAATGCAGCTTTCCGTGATGAGACATTTCCCTCTTCACCAGACAGTTGTTCCTCAAGCAGAATGCTAACATGAAGCCAAATTCTCTCTTATAATTGCAACTATGTTCATACGAACGCACAGCATCAGATTTACGTCCAGCCCCGTCCATATTGTACTATGATTTGCCTGCGAATTGCTAATAAATGTACGAGTGTATGCCACACATTGCATTGTGGGAAAAATGTTTCCACGTGGGCCAATTTACCTCATCGTTTGTTACTTCTTACCACTTGTTGTGCAAATGTTACACTGCTTCATGGTAAAACAACTGTTGTTTTACCCATTTCTTGGGTTAACAGTCTTGATTCGAACCTCTTTGTTGTGCTAACTGATTTCTTACCCACTTTTGAGTACCGTATGACCTTTTTCATTGTGTAATAGTTTTACACAAGTGAGGGGTAATACAAAAATTGTGGTTTTGCCCAATATTGAGCAAATGTTACACAATATTTTTATCCAGCTGTTTTACACAGCAAATATTTACACTTCTTTTTTAGAGTGCACGCAATCATTCATACAGTTTAACAACTTCGCTTGACTCTTAATGTGTCATTTTATTCCTTAGGGGCTCGGCCTTGGGCCTTAATGGTCTCGGTCTCAGACTATCTGGTCTTGACTACAACACTGCCTAGCGTATCTGAAAGGCTTCTCTTGAAAAATACAAACATGTATATAAAGCACATGAATCTACCACAAATAAAAAATATGCAACACTTTGTTTATTTTTCAAATTATGTGACTGGCAATGGCTTTGATAAACCCATAAGCTTTGACCCAAATTAAAAATTGAGATCTTTGCTATGGGAGGTAAAGAACAGATGCCGAATCCGACTGCCACTTTTTCATTAATTATGACCAACTATAGTATCTTTTTACCAAAATAAGATTTTTTTTGTTTTTACTGTCACAACGAGTGAACAATTATCAAAATTGTTTTATCGCAAAAAATGAAAATAAATAAATAAGTAAACACAAAACTAATAAAAAAAACTTCATCAATTTAAAAAAAAAATAATAAAATAAATCAACTGAAAGAGAAAAAGCTATAGAAAATCAAACTTTACACCAAATTCTCACTTTTGCAAATTTGGTCAATGTTTAAGGATTTTGCCAGAGCCAGTCACGAGTGCTTAAACATAACAGAAAACCATTGACAACACATGAAATCGAGTCCCTTCAAATATAGTACGGTGTCGCGCATTCCATAATCTAGCGATTTACAAATGTTGTGCAGAATCGTACAAATACAGTCGACTCTCGTTAATACGAGCTCGGATGTTACGAGGTTCCGGTTAATACGAGGTATTTTGCCGGTCCCGAACTGCCCCGTGCATGTTTTAATGCATTTAAATACGGATGATACGAGCACGGTCATAACGAGAACACGGATAATACGAGGTATTCTTGATTGAAAAGTGATGGTGCTGTCCAATTCAGTGACACTTCGTAACTGTTGACTTGAAATCACAAAATTGTAAAAGTATTTTTTACAGATTTTTGTGGGTGGGATTCGTATCGGGTATTTATATTCATAGTAATGTCATTTTGACAGGGGTTATGTGGATGAATATAAGATGACCGGTGGAGCTATTATGACAAGATTGCGTCATTAGTTTCAACGAGATAGGTGAGACTGAGGATATTTTTTCAGATCCTCAAATAGCAAAAGTAGTAAAACTATTTGCATAAAATCATGCATCCATTTCGGAGGTACACTGTCCGGCCAGATTTGGCTTTGAAAATCAAAGTCAGATTCTTCATTTCAAATGCGAGACCTAGCTAGATGCAGCAAATTTTCAGATGCAATAACTTCAGAATGTCACTGGCCTTATCAATTTTGTTTTTAATAGCTTACCGTAATCAATCATACGATGCTTGGTGATATCACACAGCGTTCGGTCCACGTGGAAGACCCCAGCACCCGGCGTTATAATTTCAACCACTTGACCCGTTCGATCAAAGTTTCTGTTGACGTAGTGATTGTCGAATGCTGCGGGAGTGAGTGGAAAGGGAAAATGGATGCTGAATGATGCTTTAAAGGCGTCTGTTAGATTGAGTGCCACGTGGGAGTCCCAAACATAATGAGGGAAACAAATCCATCCCTATTCACCTGATCTCCTTATATGAACGTCAGGATGTATTTTCAGATAGCTTACACCAGCAAGGCCCACCATCTTGAATGCAAAGCAATGCACAAGACCACTAAGCCAAAACAGCAGCACAACTAAGGTAAAATTATAGGGGGCACAAGGGGGTGCACCATTTTTTTTAGGGGAGCACTTCTGGTGAACTGAACATTTTTACGATTCCTAAACGAGCCCCTTTTAAGCGCTCTTGTTATGCCGTTTACTATAATTTTGATTTTTAAAGATAACCTGTCAGGGCGGTAACAACTAATACACTGGTAATTTTTAATCGCAAAAGTCCAGATTCAAATGGGGGGGGGGGGGCATCCGGGGCATGGGCATCAATTTTGGGATGGGGGAGGCACATGCCCCCTTAGTTACGCCACTGAGCCAAAATGCTCCAAACGTACATTTTGTGTTCCTTTAGCATCGTTTTCTTTTCAACCTTTTCAACACCACCTTATGTTTTTGTGGATTGTTAATGTCAAATCCCTAAAGTAGAGCACTGATGACCATGGGAACATGAGGCCGTCATCAATGGAGCCAGCCGGGATAAATGGTCATAAATGTTTTCACTAAGACATACGTGTCAGAGCACTGGACTCAAGCTCTGGTGTTTCTGATCAGCATTCTGTGGGTTCTAGTCCCGGTCTGGACACTTGTGTCCTTAAGCAAGACACTTAACCATTATTGCTTCGTCCTTCGGACGGGACGTAAAGCCGTCGGTCATGTGTGTTGTGTAATGCACGTAAAAGAACCCAGTACACTTATCGTAAAGTGAAGGGGTTTGCCCCGGTGTTTCTGGCATGGTCTGGCAGCAATACGCGCAACCTCACCTTGTATCCCTTTCAAGGTGTTGTGTTAAGGTTGCCTCATCTCATCAAATCATTCGTAACAATCTCCACCGGAATCGATAATTCGGCGCCAGGAGTGTCATTTATGACGGTTATAAATGTACACTACTAAGAAGATTACCATTTCAGACTGTGAAATTTAGTTAACATTTCTTTTCCCCTTCTTAATATTGATAATCCTTAATCATTTTTGCAATGCCTCATTCAAATCAAATGGGGGCTCTAAGATCCACCTGTTAACTCGTGAGTTTTGTACTGACCGTTAAGTGACATGTTGATCGCTTCCAAGAGGTTACCATCGGCTGCCTTGGAGTTGTAGCCCTTTGGAATCCTTCCATCTGCTAATTAGAAATAAAGACTTGCTTTTATTGGTAGTTCCGAATGTTTTTGGGGAAAAAAGGGTATACATTGCTCGTCTTCAGAAGAAAAAAACACTTGTGATTGATGGAGACGGGGTTTACCTGCTTGATGACATGAAGTGATACTCTGATTGTACTGCCACATGACCTGCTTGAGTGATGCCAGCATGGGCATCCAATCATCGCATCTCTCATTGTGAACCATGACCCTGTCAAAAAAAAAAAAAAAAAATACAATTATCTGACAAAAAAGTGCCCCATGAGTAAGATACAGTACAGGATGTGTAATTAAAAAAAAACAATAATAATAATATGAATATGAATAGTTTCAATTTGAGAGCTCACTGATTGTATACCAATGTGAATTCCCAAGAGAGTAATTTCCGTCTGCAATACTTTCAAAGTCGATAAAAAAAAGAAGCTTTTGAAGTCACCATAACCCCCACATCACTATTAATAATTTCAACAGCTGCAATCGCCACAGATAAAAATAGTCCCAACGCACAGCTGCTTGAAGAAATCCATCAAAAATATAAACCATGTGTTTTAAAATACCTGTAAAAATCTTCATATATTCTACCGCTACCATCAAGATGTAAAACACTCTGCATATCTTCTGGAAACTCATCTGCTCAAAGTGAACATAAAGAAAGAAAGACAAAAACAATTGTTACTATCAAATCATTTTTTCTGTTATTGAAAGTATCAACCTTGTAACATAGTTATAAATGAAAATGTCCGAACAGCAACAGGCTCACAAATTGAAGCTCTACAACACTACTTTATAGAGGACGTCTCCCCCCTCCTCTATAAATAAGTGGCTTCATTTCTCAGAATTGGTCATCAGTTGATTAGTACACTTACCGAGACTCATTCACAAATAAAAAAAATAATAACTACCTGAGTTTTGGGCAGATAACTTATTTTTGCAAAAATACAATCCTTCAAAAGAAAAACTGTCAACAGAATGCGAGCTGAGTTTGCACATGTCAACAGTAGGAAGTATTAGACATCTTTAAATGGCAATGACGATTAATTTTTGAGCGCACAACACTAAGTACTGCAACTGCACACGGCACGCGTACATTTTTATAAACACCTTTCACGATTGGTTGGTAAGCAACTTTTAAGCTGCTTTAAAATTTACCATTCTATTCCATCATGCCTCGTCTTTATTTATCCTTCAATATTGGTAACTCGCATTATTGTCCTTGGTGTTTATTTTGTAGAAATAATTGCTTCATTAAATTGAATTTAATTGAAATCTATTCACATTTTGTAACCATGGGAATAACAATTGAAAAAAGTTCCTTACTTATTGACTTGGCTTCATAAAACGTTCTCGAAAATAGAACCAGCGTCAGTTCACTGTTGACGTTTCTCATCTTCCATTGGCTAAACAGTTCCGTCAGAAAACCATTGACTGCTTTCTCGATATACAGATCTCCTGTAATCCAAGAAAATAAAAGGGAAAACAGGTAAAAAATTTCTCCTTTTCTTTAAATTCCACTTTGATAAAACTCAACCCATAGAGGCTTCATCTTTCTGGTTGTGGGAAAAAAAAAGGAGACTGGGTGGTCCGGGGGGACTACACTCTAAAATCTCCCGGGTCAGAATTGACCCGGATTCCGGGGTTCCGTGAGGCCTGACCCATTTCTTGGTCAGTATGACCCGAACCTGCGTCAACCTGACGCAGAATTCAAGTCGAAATGTTTGACCAGCTACCTGGTCAACCTGACCCACGACTATAACAAAAAACTACATGATTGTATATCACGCCTTTAAAATACAACTAATAAACCGATGCTCAATACATATTGTAAGTTCCAAAAATAATAAATACAAACGCTGAAGAAGTTGCTGAATAAGCCTTTTCAAAACCTACTCAAAGAGGTTATCAAAAAAGAAATCAAAATAAACAATAAACAAATAACAAATAAAAGAAAACGAAATTGGCATTTGGTATTCACATCCCTCCCTCAAAGCATGCAATGCATCTTGATTGTAACAAAAGGTCATTTAATCTTCCGATCATAATTTTGATAACGATTCTCTTGAGTTGATATCATGTAGAAGTGACGAGCACAAACTTTAATTTGATAGCAGATAATGGAACCGCGAAAGAAGATGTCACTAGTATTAAAAGGAAAGCGAATATACCCCCGTGTCTGAGTTACAGTCCGTAATGTTGATTAAAACAAAATTTAAAAGCCTCAGGAAAACAAAATTTGATAAACTAATTGTAGTAGTTATTGAATAAGGGAACTTAATTTTGACGATGGGCTGTCAACATAGGTTACGACAACGAGCGATAAAGGACCTTGCCTCAACCTGTTTGTTTTGGGTGAATTTTTTAAAACTGTGTTTTAGTACAATGACATTATGACAATAAACACGTACGAGTTAAGTTCTACTCTATGGTGGGGGGAAGGGAAGTTTGATTTTCAAGAAATGTACATTCCATTCTTAAATCAGTCTTTGTCATTTAAAAGAGCCGTTTAACTGCTGATTTTGTGCTTACTCGTGTAATTTTTGATATTTTGAACGCATTGTAATTTTTTAATGTAATTTGGCCTTTGGTCACGAGAGTAAATAATAAATCAAAATCAAATCAAATCAAATCAAAATCAAATCAAAAAATGAAGCTTCATAGCTCTGCTAACCGTAAGCACACGAAAAGGCATGCTAACCTTCCAGTGCTTACTGTAGCAAAATGAATGACGTAACAATGCAAAAATATGGTGAATGCGCAACCTGGCCACCTAATTTTCATGCTAACCTGTGAAATGCGCTTATGCTAGTAACAGTAACAGCAACAGCAACGGCAACGGCAACGGCGGCGGCGGTTGCAGCAGCAGCAACAGCAGCAGCAACATCAACAGCAGCAGCAACAGCAACAGCAACAGCAACAGCAACAGCAACAGCAACAGCAACAGCAGCAGCAACAGCAGCAGCAACAGCAACAGCAACAACAGCAACAGCAACAACAACAACAACAACAACAACAACAACAACAACAACAACAACAACAACAACAACAACAACAACAACAACAACAACAACAACAACATCAAATATGGGCGAATTTTGGGGCAAATCAACCCCTCTGCCCCCTCCCACAAGCAATCGAAGAGTAATGATACACATGTATAGCATGTCATGACCGAACGATCTTGTGCACCGGACTAAAGTTGTGGTGGTTAAGTCATCGGGGTGTGGGTTCGAGTCCCGGTCATGACACTTGAGCAAGATGCTTTACTATAATTGCTTCTCTTCACCCAGGGGTATAAGTAGGTACCTACGAGGGTAGAGGTTGATATTGCGTTTGAAAAAGCCTTCAGAGCGCCACGGCAGCTCGGGGCTGTATACTCCCCAGGAAGCTGAGAAAGATTTGTTACTGGCCCAATGACCAGGGCACTAATGTGAAGCGCATTGAGACGTTATTGCAAAATGCACAATACAAGAACCAATTATATATTATTATGTGTACAGTGCATATCACACAACAGTGTATACGTAAAACACAAATAATATTCTTCATCCGCGATGTAAATTTAATATCAATTAATATATATCGTCATCATCAATCTATCTTTGAAAACCAGTTGATGGGATATGATTTAATTAATTAAGTTCGTATGTTCAATTGAGAAGCATTGTGCTTTAAAAGATCCTTTTATCAAAATAGTTCATCCTTTTTTGTAACGATGCAATCTGATTCGGTTCTTGATTGAATTGTTTTTTATTGCAACATGTAACAATGATTGATTCTCTTAGTGCCCTCAATGCCATTAAAAATTACAAAAAAAACTGCTTGCCATTTTTCAATAGATTTGAACAACACACGCAGGAATTAAGCAACAAAAGACTATCAGCCGATGGAACAAGATACGTAGTTTTGAAAAAAGAATTATAATTCGTGTGTCAATAAAGCTAGTGGATAGACATAGTTTTCTAAGATTGAGGAAATTATAATAGACATGGTCACGATTGCTTTCAAATGGTTTCTACACTGAAAGAGTATGACATTGCATTTGAGAGAACTTGTTTTTATTTTAGCGATACGATTTTAGAGATTGCGTATCAGTCTCCTCCAACTTAGGACGACATAAGAAGGAGAAGAAAATAAATTCCAAAACTGGGACTCGTTTGGAGTTTTCAGGCCACATCCTTGCAAGCCTATTGGCCTTGCCTGCCTAATTTCCCCCTTCCTTTGTTTGTCTCTCCCCTTGACTAATTCATTGTAATTTTGTCGATTTTTCATTGTGCCCCCCTAATAAAGTATTCTTGATCCGCCCATGGTTTTCTGCTCTATTTGATTATGTTCTTTTCCAATCTAAATCCAAAGGATACACAAAAAAATAAATAAATAAATAGATAAACAAAATGCACATATTTTCTTATATTGGAGTCTAAACGTCTTAGTGTTGGTTTACCATTGAGTGGAGTATTGTGTTAAGACAGTGCTTGATGGCCAGCCCCTTTCTTTTGAATTCTTTTTTAGAATCAGTAGGTTAGTAGGCGGGGCTTAACAGATCGGTCTGATTATAGAGTGGCTGACAATAAACCATACAATACTCTTTTTCTCCGTCTACATTGTACATGTAGGGTACATACAAAAGTGGATGAGTGGTAGCATTAACTTTTTGCACTCAGCAATAGATTACATTTCTTGAAGGTCTATAGTGATTTTTCACACTATATTTGGGAGACTGAAAGTATGGTTTGATATTAATAAAATACAATACTTAGGCCCTCTATCTTTATGAGTCTGGTATAAGTCATTACCTTTTAATTTATCTCTCAGACATTGCATTATCCATTTCATTATTGTCTGGTGGCGCACTTTCGTGACGTAAACCTAGGCACCGACAGACAACGCACGCGCAGAGTGACAATGCAACTTCAGGACCGTTCAGCTCTGGATATGTTTCACTGCAGCCGTCCAAATTCGTCGGTATTTTGGATCTGATGGGAATCTGTGCAGACTGACACTATCTCCAGTAGTGTTGCAATCAGCAATAATACACCTTGACATTTCCCATTATGAAGAAACAAGATATCAAGACATTTCTTCAAATAAAACAGAGGCATGAAGTTACTTAAGGCTGCATTCCCATCCACAAGTATCCATCGCCCCCGCACTGACCGACGGCATGTTCCTTTGCCTATTATTTCACAAATTGTTCCCCTTTTAGGAGCGTGGGTTTTCGTCCTTACTTTATTTGTTATTTTTTCACCTACAAATGTTTAACAAACTTGCACAATTTATAGGTTAATATGTGTATAATTTATTGTTTAAACTGACCTTTAATATCATTACTTGATTACGGCTTTGGTATAATACTTGATTATTCTGAAAAGAGGTTGATGCAGATAAAGGTATATCTTTCTGACTTTTTCAGCATTGTACCTCTTAGTCACCATAAAGGATACGTGCGGAAGATCTTTCAAGATATGGAAACCTAATGGTGCATGAGCACTTTGCGATTTGATGGTTTCTGCGAAGCGATCAGTTTCTTTATGATACGTGACCGCTAGGGTTTCTTAAGATTTTCAAAAAAGACTTCTCCAACGTCTGAAGTCCTGAGCAACAACACAAAGAGCATCAGCGTTAACATCGGGACAAGCAGAAAGGAACAATCTTCCACAAGAAAAGAGAGATAAATTCAATGCCGATGTCATCTTTCTCGTTCTGCATTCTTAAAGCCACATCTTCTCAAGGCATAACAACGATGGAAGACTGACTTCCTTCAAGGTAAAGTGATCAGAAGGAAAGCAAATTTCATCAATACACTGTCAAGGAACATGGGTTCACAGGTATCATCAAGTGACTGTAGTGCTTCTTACAACATCACTGAGGACGAAGTTTCTGAGTGGCTTTTTAGTCCAGTAGATACCATCATTATTACCATCATCATACCAATCATATTGGCACTCGGTCTGATCAACAACTCTACTTTTCTATTTGTAATTTTCCGTTCTCCTAAAATGAGATCTGCAACTAATATTTACTTGGCACATTTGGCACTGGCTGATCTTCTGTACCTGATCGCGGGTGCTGTTTACGATCTCGGTCGTTACAAAACAACTCCAATTGGGAAAGGCTCTTTTCTTACGAGCTCAGCAGAATGTATCATTTTTTTCACAGTCATAAATACTGGATATTTTGCATCTATTGCTTTTGTTACCATGGTGTCATTTGAGAGATACCTTGCCCTGTGCCATCCCATCAAACATCTGAGAATGCGTGGACGGCGTCGAACCAACAAGTTCGTGGCAATCTGCTGGCTGGTGGGATTAGGGTTTTCTGCAATATTGATTCCCCGTAAGGCTAAACATGTTGTTGAATGTCTTCAATGGCCTGATAGTGACACGTACCTTGGCTTCCCGTCGACTGTGGCATATTGTAGCGCCATACAGCCATGGGTAATCTACATCACTACTCCACTGTTAAACGTTCCCTGGCTAATTGCACTGGTTGCCAACATTTACATGTTTGTTAAAATCATGAAGACATTAAACAAGCGCAAGAGTGCCTGGGGTAAGACAAACAAAGCCACTGAAGGAATATGTATTCGGAACCAAAAAGTAGCAAAGATGCTGACTGTCAATGGCGTTGTGTTCTTCATCTGTCAGACACCGTACCGAGTGATAAGTCTTACTGCATGGATCTGCCTATTGGCACAGATTCAGGATCCTCTACACGCAAGCCTTGGAAACGCAACGTCATGGATTTCTTTACTTCCCCAGCTTATCAACACCATTGTCAACCCTTTGATCTACGGTGTAATGAATTCTCAATACCGTACAGCATTAATGGTTGCGTTTCGGTGCAAAAGAAAATCCAGAAATAAGGAAGCTTTTTCAACCGTGTGTCTGAGTGTCGTCAATGGACCAGAGACCCGTACGTCATCATCCAAAACACTTAATGACATTGAAAAGGTGGAAAGCAGACCGTGAAAGGTGATTTTTGTAATTAATAGTTGTTGTTGTTGCAAATTCATTTGATGTAAGCCAATTAATTGTGTTGCATCTTACTATAACTGGGGACTAGATGGCAGCAGCCTTGATAAAGTGTGCGCATGCTCAAAACTACGTAAACAATGACACTTTTCTGCTAAGTCTGCTGACAACCTTCGTTCCAAAGTCTCGCATTCAGGCAATGTGATTAGTATGTGTGTATGTATGTATATATGTATATATGTATGCATTCATCGTGATCATTCATAGCATAATTACTTTTAATCTAAATCAATCATAATTCAAGACCCAATTGTTTGATGCTGGACGATAAATGAACATGTTTTATAGTTGGTTATTACCTGTAGCTACTTAGCAAAATAATTATTTAAGGTAGAGTAGGGCCAACATGGGCCATTCAGAATTAAGAACAATCCACGTTTACAAATTGGTGTTGTCTTTTGTTTAGATTACAGGTCGGGGTCAAAAGAAATAACTAAAACATCAAAATTCAGTTTACAGTGATAATAATAGGAGAAACAGTATTAAACAAAGGGAAAAAAAAGAACAATACACAGCGGCCTCTTGAAGAGTCTATGTCATGTCTGTACTGTTCCGTTGTTGGGATCGGTCCCTGTTTCGAAAGCCATCCTCCGTGCCGTACGGGGAGTTTGCGTAATTTTCCACTTCTGTTCAAACTATAAATTGCCAGCTGGAAGCCAGGAGAAGCCATTGAAAACTCCTGAGCTGGGAGAACATTGATCTAAAATAATATTTTAGATCAATATCTGCTTCATCTGAGGCATTACCCCACACACTGTTCACGTAAGTACACTGTGCATGTACAATATTGGTCGTCCTCTGGTTCGTTTTCTGCTGCTGCGAGTCTCAATCTCGCAGGAAGTGGTCAAAACCGTCCGGACGTCTGATCCGTGTGATCGTCGATTGACCAGCGGCGGCCTGCTTCCTATCCTACCAACCCGCACGGTGTGTTTGAAGCAGAGAGCCGGTGGTAGTTTATCGCTCGGATCGTGCACTCTGTACATGTGCATACACCACGTACATGTACATTGTATGTACGCGCACAGCGAGCTATGTGGGCCGGCGGCGAGAGCATCGGTCGCAGGGGTCGCGACCCGGTCATACTAAAAAAGGTCACACGAATCATGAATATTCATTACTTGCGGATTCTTCGGATTGGCCGCTGGGAAACCAATCAAACTGAAGTCGGCAAATGCCCGCAGAAACTTAAAAGTGTTCTATCTCGATTTTCCGATATCACAATTCTTAGTTTTTTATATTGTTCGTTACACACACATATAAACTTTTTAAATTCGTTCGCTCAATGAAATTGATTTTTTAATCCTTTGGTCCAAAATCGGGCAATGCACCTTTAAGGCTTGAACTTGTATTTCATACCAAGAAATCAATTTGGTTTCTCCCATGTTACTACATGTAATCAGCATTCTGCTTGTGTTCAAGTGAGAGTTTGAAGTAGAGAGACATACAACCTGTTATGTTACCCAGGTCTTCACTTACACCAGATGCAACAGCAACATGTGGAATTTAAAGTTTCATTTCTCAGATGAAAGTGTTCTTTTCATCTGTCGTGGGCTCAAAGACGACCTCACTGAGATGCATAACATCACTGAGAAGTCCAGAAACGCATCAACACTAAGCATCAGCTTTTAAAACGTGACCAGCAGAAAGAAACAATCTTGCCGCAAAGGGAAATAAAGCTAGTGCCGACGTTATCTTTCTTGTTCTGCATTGTTAGGGCCACATCCAAGCAAGAAATAAATACCTTGAAAGATAGGCTTCATGAGGTAAATTGATCCGTGACGAGTATACTGTATACTCGGGCTTTCCAGAGTCCCGTGGAAAGCACTAAAATTTGAGCATAACAAGAAAAAAGAAACACAATTTTTTTTTTTTATTAAAAACGGGTATTTGTATTTTTATCTGTTTTCACATTTCGGGCAAATTAACACCTCTGCCCCAAACCAGAGTCACCAAACGCTTATTTATACAGTGCATATCATCATCAGTGTATACGTAAAACATAAATAATATTCTACTTCATCCGCGATGGAAATTTAATATCTATTAATTTATATCGTCATCATGAATCTATCTTTGGAAACTAATTGATGGGACATGATTTAATAGACCGATTGCGCGACCAATGTTTACATGTCATCACGTGACCTGTAGTGGGTACTACGTCACCTGATCTGATGGCAAACTACGTGCAAATACATGCTGTGACCCAAAGAGTCACACCAACAGTCGGCTTTTGGTAAAAATATCACAGTTACTAAGCCCTTGTATTAAAGTTGTATGTTGTGACATTGATTTCAATCATATTACTGTTTCATAAACTACCAGAATTTTACTACAAAAATGATTTATTTTGAGTTATGGACTACCGGCATCTCAGTACCGAAAGTATGGACTACCGATGCAGCAACTCGTCTGTGTTTTTGTTTGTAATGTAAATCACTGTAATCAAAAATGTATTAATGAACGTTAGAAAAGTAAGCAATTTATACCAAGCCTTGCGAAATTTCAAATACACGAAGGAATCACATAGTTTTGGAAAGTCTTTTCTTTGGATAATTTCAGAATTTGAAATTCTTGTGTTGAAAAGTGTGTGATCGCGGTCGTCTTGTACTCTACAACATCGTGAACCTATACGTTCCTTCAAGTAGAATTTCCAAGACTTCTTGAACTGTCCTTACTGGTTTTATTAGGCCACTCGGAGGTCTCTGATACAAGCTCTTGAACATTTTTCACAGATTTCGAGAAAGAAAAGCCTCGATCGAACAAAAAAAAAACCGCAACAATCATCATGTATCGTACTGCACTTTCCTATGGAGGACGTCGTGTTTGTTTACATTCGATACAGATAACGTGACGTGGGTTCCGCAATCGGTCTATTAATTAAATTCTTAGAATTCAATTGAGAAGCATTGACTCTTAAGAGACCCTATCATCAAATTAATTCATCTTTTTTGTAACGATACAATCTGATCCGGTTCGTGATTGAAAAAAAAAATAAAAAATAAAAAATGATTGTGACACTTATTGACTACTCTAGGGGCCCTAAATGCCATTCTAGTTATCATCCAAGCATGAATGCTTGTCATTCTCAATAGATTTGGCCGATACACGCACTACAACCAATTTGAAAAAAAATCAAGTATCCACCGCGCCCCACACAGACCAACGGCATGTTCCTATGCGTGGCACGGGGTATTTTACTTGATTATTCTGAAGACAGGTTGATGCATATAAAGGTAAATCTCTGTGACTTGTCTGCATTGTATCTCTTAGTCACCACAAAGCAGACGTGCAGATGATCTTTCAACATACCGAAACTTAATGGTGCATGAACACTTTGAACGATTTGATGGTTTCTATAAAAAATGAGCGATATTAAAAAAGTCTTCTCCAACGTCTGAAGTCCTAAGCAACAACACAAAGCATCAGCTTCAAAATCGGGACAAGCAGAAAGGAACAATCTTTCACAAGAAAAGAGAGATAAATCTAATGCCGATGTCTTCTTTCTCGTTCTGCATTCTTAAAGCCACATCTTCGCAAGGCATAAAAACGATGGAAGATTGACTTCCTTTAAGGTAAAGTGATCAGAAGGAACGCAAATTTCATCAATACACTGTCGAGGAACATGGGTTCACAAGTATCATCAAGTGACTGTAGTGCTTCTTACAACATCACTGAGGACGAAGTTTCTGAGTGGCTTTTTAGTCCAGTAGATACCATCATTATTACCATCATCATACCGATCATCTTGGCATTCGGTCTGATCAACAACTCTACTTTTCTATTAGTAATTTTCCGTTCTCCAAAAATGAGATCTGCAACTAATATTTACTTGGCACATTTGGCACTGGCTGATCTTCAGTACCTGATTGTGGGTGCTGCCTACCTTCTAGGTGATTACAAAACAACGCCAATTAAGAAAGGCTCTTTTCTTACGAGCTCAGCAGAATGTATCATTTTTTTCACAGTCATAAATACTGGATATTTTGCATCTATTGCTTTTGTTACCATGGTGTCATTTGAGAGATACCTTGCCCTGTGCCATCCCATCAAACATCTGAGAATGCGTGGACGGCGTCGAATCAACAAAATAGTGGCAATCTGCTGGCTGGTGGGATTGGGGTATTCTGGAATATTATTTCCCCGTAAGGCTAAACATGTTGTTGAATGTCTTCAATGGCCCGACAATGACACGTACCTTGGCTTCCCGTCGACTGTGGCATACTGTAGCGCCATACAGCCATGGGTAATCTACATCACTACTCCACTGTTAAACGTTCCCTGGCTAATTGCACTGGTTGCCAACATTTACATGTTTGTTAAAATCATGAAGACATTAAACAAGCGCAAGAGTACCTGGGGTAAAACAAACAAAGCCAATGAAGGAATATGTATTCGGAACCAAAAAGTAGCCAAGATGCTGACTGTCAATGGCGTTGTGTTCTTCATCTGTCAGACACCGTACCGAGTGATAAGTCTTACTGCATGGATCTGCCTATTGGCACAGATTCAGGATCCTCTACACGCAAGCCTTGGAAACGCAACGTCATGGATTTCTTTACTTCCCCAGTTTATCAACACCATTGTCAACCCTTTGATCTACGGTGTAATGAATTCTCAATACCGTACAGCATTAATGGTTGCGTTTCGGTGCAAAAGAAGATCCAGAAATAAGGACGCTTTTTCAACCGTGTGTCTGAGTGTCATCAATGGACCAGAGACCCGTACGTCATCATCCAAAACACTTAATGACAATGAAAAGGTGGAAAGCAGACCGTGAAAGGTGATTTCTGTAATTAATAGTTTTTGTTGTTGCAAAATCATTTGATGTAAGCCAATTAATTGTGTTGCATCTTACTATAACTGGGGACTAGATGGCAGCAGCCTTGATAAAGTGTGCGCATGCTCAAAACTACGTAAACAATGACACTTTTCTGCTAAGTCTGCTGACAACCTTCGTTCCAAAGTCTCGCATTTACGCAATGTGATTAGTATGTGTGTATGTATGTATATATGTATATATGTATATATGTATATATGTATGCATTCATCGTGATCATTCATAGCATAATTACTTTTAATCTAAATCAATCATAATTCAAGACCCAATTGTTTGATGTTGGATGAGCAATGAACATGTTTTATAGTTGGTTATTACCTGTAGCTACTTAGCAAAATAATTATTTGAGGTGTAGAGTAGGGCCAACATGGGCCATTCAGAATTAAGAACAATCCACGTTTACAAATTGGTGTTGTCTTTTGTTTAGATTACAGGTCGGGGTCAAAAGAAATAACTAAAAAATCAAAATTCAGTTTACAGTGATAATAATAGGAGAAACAGTATTAAACAAAGGAAAGAAAAAAGAACAATACACAGCGGCCTCTTGAAGAGTCTATGTCATGTCTGTACTGTTCCATTGTTGGGATCGGTCCCTGTTTCGAAAGCCATCCTCCGTGCCGTACGGGGAGTTTGCGTAATTTTCCACTTCTGTTCAAACTATAAATTGCCAGCTGGAAGCCAGGAGAAGCCATTGAAAACTCATGAGCTGGGAGAACATTGATTTAAAATATCTGCTTCATCTGAGGCATTACTTTGTTCTTCAGTGTACAGGGTATGTTAAATAGTCTGTCAACATTCTGAATGCATGGACCCATGCAGCTTATACAGAGCACTTATTTAAACATTTTGTTGTAACGTTTTGGTAAACATAATCATTAAATATTTCAGTAAAGAAAGTATGTCAATAACCGCTGCTCAGCATTACTCGGCTGAAGCAGATACCTCAAGCAGTATGGAAGTGCTTAAACTTCTTCCAGCCCCAACTCAACATTGGTAATGAAGAAAAAAATGTTCACAGATTTACATAAGACTCGTGATGTCTTAGTTATTAACAATTCGGATACTGAATCATGGTTTCATTGACATTGTAAAAACCTCTCACAAAAATGTCATTATTGGAGTTATGTACAGAGTTACAGACCACCCAGTACTTTGTGCAGTAACTTCCTCAACCATTCAAAGGAGATCTTGGATACATTAAATTATGGGGACAAAAATGCTCTATGATTGGCAATTTTAAAATTAACTTACTGGAATGCGAAACAGGAAAAACAGTACAAAGGTTAGCTGATACTGTAGCTTCTCAATCCTTCTTTCCAACAATAACTAAACCAACACGAATAACTGAAGGCAGTGCAACTTTAGTTGATAGCATTCAATATGGAGGTGAAACAAAAACTACACCACAAAGGCGTTTCCATGGTCATAGATCCACAGTCAACACCCAAAAGGTAGATACAACTGTAGGACATCACTTCAATCTACCTAATCACTTATATTTCTGACATTGCATTTGAGAAAACCTGAAGTAGAGATTATCCTTCAACTTTAACTAGCATAAAGAAGGAGAAGAAAAACAAATTCATTGTATTATCAATAATCAATATTGTCTGGTGGCGCGCTTTCGTGACGTAGACCTAGGCACCAACTGACAATGCACGCACAGAGCGACACGGTAATTTCGGGATTGTTTAGCTCTGCATGTGTTTCACTGCAGCCGTCCAAATTTGTCGGTATTTTGGATCTGATGAGAATCTGTGCAGACTGACGCTATCTTCAGTAGTCTTGCAACCACCAATAATACACATTAACGATATTTTCCATATGAAAAAGGCCAAGATATCAAACAAATTCTCCAAAGAAACCAAACGCATGTATCCATCGCCCAACACTGACCGACGGCCTGTTCCAATGCCAATGTCTCAACTTTTCCCCTTTTTAGGGGCGCGGGTTTTCGTCCGTGTTTTTCTTTGTTATTTGTTTGCGATACAACCTACAAACGTTTAACAAACTGGCAGAATTTTTAGGTTAATATGTGTATAATTTGTAGTTTAAACTGACCTTTAATATCATTACTTGATTACTGCTTTGGTATAATACTTGATTATTCTGAAAAGAGGTTGATGCATAGAAAGGTATATCTATACTTTTCTGTATTGTGGCTCTTAGTCTCCATAAAGGATACGTGCAGAAGATCATTCAATATATGGAAACGGGGAGTTTGCGTAATTTTCCACTTCTGTTCAAACTACAGAATTGCCAGCTGGAAGCCAGGAGAAGCCATTAACTCCTTCATCTGAGGCATTACTTTGTTCTCCAATGTACAGGGCATGTTAAATAGTCTGTCAACATTCTGAACGGACCCATGCAGCTACAGAGCACTAATTTAGACATTTTGTTGTAACGTTTTGGTAAACATAATCATTAACTATTTCAGTAAAGAAAGTATGTCAATAACCGCTGCTCAGCATTATTCGGTTAAAGCAGGTACCTCAAGCAGTATGGAAGTTCTTAAACTTCTTCCAGCCCCAACTCAACATTGGTAATGAAGAAAAACAAGAATGTTTACAGATTTACATATTACTTGTGATGATTTACTCATTAATAATTGGGATACTGAATCACGTTTCATTGAGATTGTAAACACCCCTAACAGAAATGTTATTATTGGAGTTATGTACAGAGTTACAGGCTACCCAGTACTTCGTGCAGTAACTTCTTAAATCATTCAAATGAGGTCTTGGATAAGTTCATTATTAAGAAAAAGAAATGCTATGTGATTGGCGATTTTAATATTAACTTACTGGAATGCGAAACAGGTACAACAGTTGGCTGATAATTTAGCTTCTCAATCCTTCTTTCCAACAATAACTAAACCAACACGAATAACTGAAGGCAGTGCAACTTTAGTTGATAGCATTCAATATAGAGGTGAAACAAGAACTACACTCAATAGGCTTTTCTTTTGTCATAGATCCACAGTCGACACGCAGAAGCTAGATACACCAGTCGGACATCACTTCAATCTACCTAATCACTCTATTTCTAACATTATTTTACAGGGTATGGAGGCATTAGGTAACAACAGAGCGACTATTCGTCTGAGTAGGGAGAAACTGTTGAAAATGCGCTCTCCACACCATTCAACCCCATGGTCTAAACATCCAAGAAGGAAATGATAGACCGATTGCGCGACCTACGTCACGTGACCACTTCTGGGTATAAAAAGTAAACACACACGACATCCTCCATAGGAAAGGGTGGTACGGTACACGATGATTAATGCATTTAGTTTATTCGATCGAGGCTTTTCTTGCTCGAAATCTGTGAAAGATATTCCAGAGTTTGTACTAGAGACCTTCAAGTGGCTGAATAAAGCCAGTACGGACAGTTCCAGCAAGTCTTGAAAATTGTACAAGTACCGTATAAAATGTGCATGATGTGTACAGTGCACGACGGAACGTTAGGCCAGACGACCGCGATCATCACACGTAGAATTTCCAAGACTTCTTGAACTGTCCTTACTGGCTTTATTCAGCCACTCGAAGGTCTCTGATACAAGCTCTGGAATATTTTCCACTGATTTCGAGAAAGAAAAAAGCCTCGATCGAATAAACAAATGCAACAACCATCATGTACCGTACCGCACTTTCCTATGGAGGACGTCGTGTTTGTTTACATTCAATGCCCACTACAGGTCACGTGACGTGGGTTGCGCAATCGGTCTATTAATTTAATTCTTAATATTTAATTGAGAAGATTTGATGAGACCCTTTTATCAAATTAATTCCTCTTTTTTGATACGATACAATCTGATCCGGTTCTTGCTTGAAAAAAAAATAAAAAAATAAAATAAAACAAACAAAAAAATTATTGTGACACTTATTGACTACTCTGGGGTCCTTAATGCCATTATTAATTATCATCCAAGCATGAACGCTTGTCATTCTCAATAGATTTGGCCGATACACGCAGGAATCATGCAATAGTAGTCAACCAGGTAAAACACTGCAACCAATTTGAAAAAAAGCAAATATCCATCGCCCACACAGACCTACGGCATGTTCCTATGAGTGGCGCGGGGTATTTTACTTGATTATTCTGAAAACAGATTGATGCATAAAAGGTAAATCTCTGTGACTTTTCTGCATTGTACCTCTTAGTCACCACAAAGCAGACGTGCAGAAGATCTTTCAACATACGAAAACCTCAAACCTAATGCATGAACACTTTGAACGATTTGATGGTTTCTGTAAAAATAAGCGATATTCAAAAAGTCTTCTCCAACGTCTGAAGTCCTGAGCAACAACACAAAGCATCAGCTTCAAAATCGGGACAAGCAGAAAGGAACAATCTTTCACACAAAAAGAGAGAAATCTAATGCCGATGTCATCTTTCTCGTTCTGCATTCTTAAAGCCACATCTTCGCAAGGCATTACAACGATGGAAGACTGACTTCCTTTAAGGTAAAGTGATCAGAAGGAACGCAAATTTCATCAATACACTGTCGAGGAACATGGGTTCACAAGTATCATCAAGTGACTGTAGTGCTTCTTACAACATCACTGAGGACGAAGTTTCTGAGTGGCTTTTTAGTCCAGTGGATACCATCATTATTACCATCATCATACCGATCATCTTGGCATTCGGTCTGATCAACAACTCTACTTTTCTATTTGTAATTTTCCGTTCTCCAAAAATGAGATCTGCAACTAATATTTACTTGGCACATTTGGCACTGGCTGATCTTCTGTACCTGATCGCGGGTGCTGTTTACGATCTCGGTCGTTACAAAACAACTCCAATTGGGAAAGGCTCTTTTCTTACGAGCTCAGCAGAATGTATCAGCTTTTTAACAGTCGCAAATACTGGATATTTTGCATCTATTGCTTTTGTTACCATGGTGTCATTTGAGAGATACCTTGCCCTGTGCCATCCCATCAAACATCTGAGAGTGCGTGGACGGCGAAGAACCAACAAATTAGTGGCAATCTGTTGGCTGGTGGGATTAGGGTTTTCTGCAATAACATTTCCCGGTGTGGCTAAACATGTCGTTGGATGTCTTAAATGGCCCGATAATGACACGTACCGTGGCTTCCCGTCGACTGTGGCATATTGTAGCGCCATACAGCCATGGGTAATCTACATCACTACTCCACTGTTAAACGTTCCCTGGCTAATTGCACTGGTTGCCAACATTTACATGTTTGTTAAAATCATGAAGACATTAAACAAGCGCAAGAGTGCCTGGGGTAAGACAAACAAAGCCAATGAAGGAATATGTATTCGGAACCAAAAAGTAGCCAAGATGCTGACTGTCAATGGTGTGGTGTTCTTCATCTGCCAGACACCATACCGAGTGATAAGTCTTACTGCATGGATCTGCCTATTGGCACAGATTCAGGATCCTCTACACGCAAGCCTTGGAAACGCAACGTCATGGATTTCTTTACTTCCCCAGTTTATCAACACCATTGTCAACCCTTTGATCTACGGTGTAATGAATTCTCAATACCGTACAGCATTAATTGTTAGCGTTTCGGTGCAAAAGAAGATCCAGAAATAAGGACGCTTTTTCAACCGTGTGTCTGAGTGTCATCAACGGACCAGAGACCCGTACGTCATCATCCAAAACACTTAATGACAATGAAAAGGTGGAAAGCAGACTGTGAATGATGATTTTTTTTTTTATAGTTTTGTTTTTGCAAACTCACATGAGGTAAGCCAATTATTTGTGTTGCATCTTACCATAATCGGGGGACTTATCGTCAATGTTTTCAAGAAGAGACGGGCATGCCAAATTGGGAAAAAAAATCCTGTTTGGAGATAATCACACGAGAGCATCATCACATTTCAAAACTGCAAAACAAAAGCACCATGCTTATTCTTTTAAGTCTGTACTTTCCTCCTGTGATTTATTATGAGTTAAACTTTCATCAAATGTGATTTTTTTATGATCAATTCATCAATTTATTTATGATTTATTCGAGAAATTATGAAAAGGACGGGCATCCCGAAATTACGCAACGGGTATATATGCCCGTCGCTTCGTGAAAACACAAACGTTATGAGGACGCTAGATGGCAGCAGACTTACCGAAATGTGCGCACTACGTAAACAATGACACTTTTTCTGGTAAGTCTGCTTATACAATATCATTCCAAAGTCTGCCATTCATGCAATGTGATCTGTATGCATGTATGTATGTAGGCCTATGTATGTATGTATGCATTCATCATGATCATTCATACTTAAATCAATCACACTTCAAGACCCCGATGAATAATGAACTTGTTTTATAGATGGATCTTGGTTATTGTCCTGTGACAACATAAACAGTGATTATTTAAAGTAATTTAGGGCCAACACAGGCGCCATTCAGAATAATCATAAAGAGTTAACTGAAAATCCAAATTCAGTTTTCAATTAAAACAATAGGAGAAAAAAAAACATTAAGAGGAAAAAAAACAATAAAATATACACCGCGGCCTTTTAAAGATTCTATGTCATGTAGGCTACGTACTGTTTCATTGTTACGATCAGTCAACCGCAATTTGAAAGCCACCCTCGGTGCCTGATTGGGTGTTGTTTTCTCTTCTGTTTCAATTACAAAGTTGTACACTGAAGAAGGTAGTGCAACATTAATTAATAACATTCAGTACAGAGGTGCAACAAGAACTACACTCAAAGGGCGTTGATCCACAGTCAACACGCAGAGGAAGCTATAGATACACCTGTTGGACACCACTTCAATCTACCTAATCACTATATTTCTGACATGATTTTACGGGACAGTGAGGCACTAGGTAACAACAACGGAGCAACTATTCGTCTGAGTAGGGAGAAACTGTTGAAAATGCGCCCTCCACACCTTTCAACCCCATGGTCTGGACATCCAAGAAAGAATAATGATTATACATTTCTTGTTGTCTTTGCCTTCTCCTTTTTTCCACAGACGTCCCTCCTTTTTAAATCTGTCTCGTTCACTAATTAATTATTTTGCCCCCTTTTTCCACCTTTGATAATTAATTTTATGTTTCCAATCTCTTGCGGTTAAGTCAGACTCTCCCCCTCTCCCTCTTGTCTCCCTCTTCCTTGTTCATCACTTGCTTCTTCTGACTGCTTTCTGCCTCTGTCTGTTCACTTCTTTCCACATTTAGCCTTCGAGAAAGACTCTGCTAGGGTCGAAACATGAGGCCATTAATAATTTTTGTTAACATTTATTTCTAACAAATGATTTCATGAATCATTCAGTTGGTATTCTGGACACCGACATGAGTGACCTTTTACCCGTATTTCTTATCGTCGATAGGATGCAAAAATGTCTACCAAACAAACTGATATACAAAACACGTCATATTACGCGAATATTAATATTCAACACTTTGTCCATGATTCATCTACAACTGATTGGAAAGATATAATCTCACAACACAATGTGAATGATATGTATGATAGTTTTTGTAGGCCATAAAAATGTAACTCTGCGATAAACAACACTTCCCTTTTAAAGAAGTTAAAAGCAGATATAAAAAACGCAAGTCACCATGGCTATCTACTGGTGTTTACAATTCGATCCGGAGAAAAACATTCTATACAAATTTGTTTTCTTAAAATGCAACCCTGGGAAAACAAACATATTCATACTCTGTATAAAAAATAAATTAAATTATCTAATTAGAACATCTAAACAAAAAAGAGGGGTATTTTAGTTCTCAATTTTGAAATTAGACAAAGAAATTAGTGGTGCATTTAATTATAATTTCGTTAGTGTCAGTGCGAAACTAGCTAGGAAGCTCCCATCATGTAATACCACCATTCTTTTTTTTCCTTAGCCCTATTACAAAATAATAAATATATACGTTCTTAGCAAGCTTCCTTGGGGGTAAAGCAAAGTAGAAACATAAGATAGGACACTCTACAACATGTATTCAGAAACATGAAACGCAAAATCGGCGCGCCTGCTGTCGTTTGGTATCAAAGATCGTTTCTGAGATAAGTAGGCCCTACTACATGTATTTGGGGGGAAAAACTTAGGCCAAACAATCTCACCAACTAAAAAAGGTGAAGGCATATCAAAAATGGTATGTTCGGTTCTAAATTGTTCCAATAATCCTAGAAAATGTACACATGGGGAAGGGCGCCATCATGCGGCTGGTAGGTAGTGTTTCTAGTATCTTTGGGTATTAGGGAGGACCTCATAATCTAACACGCGGTAATGCATTGTTGTACCACGCGGTACAACAAGGTACTGCCATCTGTGGGGCTTATGAATGGAATTCCAGCGATTCATGAATAGTCAATATGCAAGAGGTCAAACAGGAGGAAGCAAGGCTCATTAAAAATGCCTCAGCCCTCATAATAGACATCTTCATGAAAGGACTTGAGGGTTACACAATGTTGAACCAGTCCACCTTCTAGTGCTATTGTTAAGGGATTAGGGGATTATTGGCCAGCAAAAAGAGCGCAGCAAAAGAGGAGTTATCACCCTTTTGTTGGATTACCCCAGATTAGCGAGGATTAAGGTCATGCAGATTGGTCTCTTTGTGCCTCTACCTGGACTGGCAAGCTTGCCTTCCGTAATGAATATGCATGTGACGAAATACAGCTGTGTGCATTGACCTGAAGATAATGAACTCATTACAGCCAGGTGATACCTTCAGCTTAATACCTTGCGGTACCGCGCGGTACAACAAGGTATTACCGTGTCTTAGATTATGAGGTCCGCCAAGCCACAAGGAGTTGTCTCACTAAGCCCTATTGTTATTTTAAACTAGTTAGGTGTTCCTCGGCAAAACCACTTGCAGAGATTTTCAACATGTCTTCAACTTATTGAGATTTTCTCAACGGTCTTAAAATAGCTAAAGGACACCAATTCCTAAAGGTTGTGACAGAAATGTTAATGGCAATTATTAAACCATTATCAGTTATATCAACATTCTCGAAGGCCTTTGAAAAAATCATGTACGCAAGACTAATGGGTTTTACATATCAGCATAACCCTCTCTCTGAAGCACAATTTGGTTTTAGAAAAAACTCGCTCTACGGAGCTAGCAACATCCCTTTTTAATAAATAAGCTGCTCGCTGGCATTGAAGACGGAAACATTTCTATTGGCATATTTCTGGACATGTCTAAGACACAGTTAACCATGACATTTCATGGCAGTCTGTGGAATACATCTAGAGTGGTTTAAAAGTTAATTGTCTAAAGTAAACCAATTTGTCTCATATAATTCTGCCACTTCATTAGAGAACTATATTATATGTGGAGTGCTTCAAGGCTCTATTTATGGTCCTTTGTTATTCATTATTTATGTCAATGACATTTACAACAAATGTGATATATCATTTTGTCTTTTTGCTGATGATACAAGTACAGCCAGAGAAATGTAAATGCTGATGTTAATTATTGAACTTGTAAAAACTAATTAGCCTAAAGCTAATAAATTATGTATTAATTTGTTGAAATCTAATTATATGATGTTCTGTTCAGCACAAAACCGATATATTCAATCTGTGCCTCTAGTTTTAAATGGTGTGGAGTTCAAAAACAAAAACGTAACACATAGTAAGTTTCTTGGTGTAGAAATTGACGAAAATTTTTCCTGGAAGAATCATAAAAGCGACGTTATCAGTAAAATAGCAAAAAAAAAAAAAAAAAAAAAAAAAAAAAAAAAATGTATAATTAATCGTGTAGGGACATTTATACCTGGTTATAATTTGTCAACACTTTTGTAACTCTAGTTCTTCTGAGTTATTCGATTCTTACATGGGGTGGTTCTTTTCCACAGTGTAATAAAGTTCTGACGTTGCAAAAGAGGGCTGTCTGCAAATGCTGGCTTTCGTGAACACACATCTCTGTTATTTTTCCATCTCAAACCGTTACAAATAATCGACGTTAATTATTTTAATCTTGGTAAATTTATGTCTAAATTTAATGAGTTATGTATAAATTAAATGAATAGTGCATTACCCAGGCCTGCATTAATTTACTTTTCACTTTAACTTCAAACGTTCATTCATACAATACTCGAAGTACTGTAAACAAAAATGTGTCTGTTTCTCACCAAAGGACATCCTTATACCAAAAGAGTCTGAGTGGAGTTAGGTTTTGGAATGGTCTGAGTAAATCAATTAAAACTTCACTTACTCTACCGATCTTTACTGGAAAATGGAAAAAGCAACTACTTGATGCATATTCATAGATTTTGAGTGTTTTTGCATTATCTAGCTTTTATCGTCTTTCGTATGCTTTTCTTGTCAACACTCCGTACATTAGAGTTTGTCGTGTTTGTCTCTAGCCTGTAGACTTGTACATGTTTTTGTCTTATTTAGTATTTATTTGTTTGTTCGTTTGGCAATATGCTATGGAACAAAAGCTTTCGGCTTTACTTAAACCCAATTGATGTCCCACTGCTTATTACATAGTGTATAATTAGTATTAATTAATCATTGAAAGTGCGTATACATGTAATTCAACGTAATGTTATAATATGCATTTGAATTTTGAATTGCAAGGATAACGATGAAATAAATGTCAATGTGAATCAATGTTAATTAATCTATATTGATTATAGAATACTTTCCTTTCAATATTTCTGCCTTAAGTGTTATCGTTTTTGAATATTAAATGAAATAAGACCAACAAATAATCTTCGTCTCATGTGAGACTAAACAATACAAATGCATGCAAAATGTCTTTTTACCGTTTTCTCGCAAATGAAACAATGAAACGAGTTGACATTTCACAGGATGGTTTTATTACAGATACCTTGATTTGCGCAAAGAATGGAAGCATTCACAGTCAGTTTACCAATGTTGAGCTGGGGCTTTAACGCACATCTAAATTTGTGAGATTTCACCTCTAAATTGGCAACTAAATATGCTGCTTGAGATGCATCTTTGAATGGTCTATCGTCAGCCTCTTTCCCAGGGGTGATCGTTCTCGCCTCGCCATTTTCCCATCATGCCTTGCTCGCTCATAACCCCTGGAATGGGAGACTTTTGAGGACACTGGGTGGATCCATAGTTCTCTGAAATGTGCGCATTCTCAAAACTACGCAAACAGTGGAAATTCACCAGGCAAGTCTGCTGCCATCTAGCGTTCGAAAGTCTCCCATTGGTTAATAGACCTTTCCCATGAAATATTTAAATTGCAAATCACGCGTGCTCACTAACTACTGGTGGGCAAAAATGAGGGAACATCGCGCCTTTTTGTGCAGGGCTAAAGGTGGCGTAACGCACGGACCCCCCCCCCCCCCCCCCCTCAGATCTCAGCCATGCAATGTTGGATTTTAATATTTGGTAGGATAATAGAGCAATACATAATAGATATCTGTGAAAAATTTTATTTGAATTAATTAATGTATTACGTAATTATAGCTCATTAATTATTCATGAAAATATACACTACGTGCATGTTTTGTGTAGTAAGTCAATCGAAAAGTTTGCATCAAACTAGAACATACAACCGAAAATCTCTCAATGTGAGAGAACGGCACCTCCAATTTTCATAAATTAGGTGTTAAAATGTGCCTAAGACATTGGCCAAAAAAGTCATAGGCTCAGCGCGCAGAAAAAAACCGATGAGACGCTTTTTAAAAAAAAAAAAAAAAAAAAAAAACAGGGTGGGGCGGACTCCGCCCCCGGCTCTTTGAGGGTTAAGATTGATACTAAATTTTGTTGATGAATACCAACCCTGTATTGCACATTTAAGAGGCATGCTGAAAGGATGGCATTTCAACTTTTTGGCAACTCCTACAGATATAGACTTCAAGGAACTTTTGGAAACGGTATCTTCAGCAGTAGAGAAGTACATTGAAGAGCATAGTTTGTTTAATGATATCTGAAGAAAATAACATCTACCTTTTTTTCACCACGCGGACTCATGATTAGTCTGAATTCTGATAAAAGTCTGAATTCTGATAAAAGTCTGACATTTCTCATCCCTGGATCATGGAGGTAGATGAACATAATGAGATTGAAACAGTGTTCATGGAAAGGTCTGGCAACAAGAGACCTACATATTATCCTCTGAATGACCGAAAGCAATCAATCAAATTATAAACATTAAACCAAAACGTTTGTGCCCCACATGTAAAACAAACATGACTGCTAACAACATGGAAAACAAAACTGTAACTTATCATGAAAGTAAACAATTGTCAACTGAGAAAAAAAGCTGAAACAAATAGGATCCAAACTTATACAAATTTACAGATGATAACAGAAACCTTCCAGCTGAAAAGGTTAATATAAATTGTGGATTTTTTATTTTTTATTTTATTTTTTTTATAACTGGGGAAAATATGAACGTTGGATAACCCAAAACCAAGATACAAGTCCAATCACTTCTAACCGGAGTTACAGTCCAACAAACATTTACCTATAACTCACAACCGAGACCTTGACCTTTGACCTTTTTACCCCTCCCCACCCCCACCCCCGAAACAATCCCAACTTGCCTATCCCCAAGGGCAACCCTCCACCCAAGTTACAAGACCAAATGTCACTTCTAACTGAAGTTACGGTCCGGAAACGAAAGCCCGGCCCACTCGTCCGGACGGAGAGACGGAGGAACGCCGCCGCACAGTGGGCCAGAATGAGATCAAAGTGCCCCAAAATTAAATTTCTACTTCATTTTGATGAAAACTACATTCCGAATGGTTTTCGAAACCGTAGAACTCCATGGTAATATTCTAAAACGTCTTCGACGTCACCATAGTGCTAAGTTGTGATTGGTCTGTGGTGGCTTAACCCTTATAAGGACCTTGGGGTGGGGCACAATGTTCCTCCCTATCATATTTTTGCCCGTTACTTTTTGACGCCGCATCAGATCATCACCAAATCTTCCGACTTTTTCCAAGATTTATTTAGAGTCACATTGTAAAAGAAATACTTCTTATCAAGCGTCAGCTGTGGCAACCATTTGTTTGACCTTGCGTCAAACGTTTTTAACATTTCTTAGTGATTTTAACAACTTTTTCAACAAAATGTCCCTTTTTTGTGTTCAAGCGATGCTAAGTATAAACAGAACCGCCAACCACGACTCATCATTGAACACTGGGCACTACAAACTGGCGGTAATATCGATTTTTAAGTGGAAAAACTCCAAAATACACATTCCCCCCCCCCCCCCAAACGGGATAAAAAACCAACGATTATAGCGCCTCCAACGATGAATCCAGTAATGTTATTGCTTATGTCATAATAAACAAGTTTGCAAAGATTTATGGCATATGGACGAAAAATACGGAAATTATGGGGGAAATACAATTTTTAATCAAAAATGGGGAAAACGACCAAATATTCAGTTTGCAATTTTTTTGTTTGTTTACATCATTATGAACAATATGGTTTACTGAAAAAATGGTGAGGCATGTTCCATAAAAATCACTCAAGAACTTAGAAAAATTCAGACGGTGGGGTGGGGGGGGGCACTATGTGATGACAAATAGTCCGTATAGTCACTCATAAACCAGACTATAAACTGGTGGCCAATAGACCTTATGTTTCCTGCAAGAGGGCGCCCTTTGGTGTAGATTGTTGTTCAAACCATAGAAATAGTGTGGTAAACCAGATGCAATTAGACTTCTAATAAAGCAGTTAGTATACAACTTTAGAGCTTTTTTTACTAACAGTTTTACAATATATTAAGTGTAAGATATTTGCCTGGAAAATGTGTATTTTAAATGTTTTGAAATATTTAGTATTAGTATTAGTATTGAGCTCTCTTGCTGTCAAAAATACAGCCTATTGTGGTACCATAGTAAAAAGGATACTATGAAGATCATGCCAGTAAAAGAATTAAGGCTCGGGAATTCACGGAAATTTAAAAGAATTTTCTTATTTTCCATAAAACAATACTGTTTTTATGTTGTTTTGCTTACAATTTCTACCCTCTAATTGTATTAATTTAAACTTCAATTTTAGGCCAATACAAATTTTGAAATTACTACATTTTTTTCTAGAAAATACGCTTATCGCGCCTAAACAGTTAAAGCCTCTTTTAGTTCTTAGCTTCATTTTTTTTTTGCTTCATTCAGGCACCTTTTTGTGTTTTAAAACTGCAAAAAAAATACTTAATGCTAAAACATTTTTCCAAAATACAAAAAGTGTTCGTGGGGGTCTAATCTTTCGAGAAAAAAAATAAAATAAAAAGTGTTACGCTCACAAACACCAAACCACTATAATTTTGGAGCACTGTCTTCCCCTGTTCCACTGTGTGCCGTAGGCAATGACAATACCCCCCTTGAGCCTATGGGGCTGAGGGATAAAACAAATTAATTGTTGATGACTCCAAGCCTTAAAATAATCGGTTTGATGATGGTGTCCTCAAGTGAATACAGCCACTTGATCTTAGAGATGTTTGAGCACTCGTCTAGCATGCTAATATTTGCCATTCTGTACTTCAACCACAAGATGTACCTAATTATATACAAACTATACACTGATAACAACATCATCCATACTGATGTTGGCCTACATTGTATGTCACAAACGCAATATGCCAAGGTGATGGGTCACCCGTGTAAAATAATGACGTTTCCTTTTCGGTGGCAGAGTTTCTCCATTTTATTTTACATATCTGGAAATATCTACAACGTGTATGAGATTTGACAACTACAAACTTTGCTGAAAATGGCTCGCAGGTATTGATCCACCTTTACTCTAGATCTAGATCCAGAAATACATGTATAAAAATACAGGATTGGACACAATGTTGACTATTTCTTTCTCCCTTTTGGTAAATGCTTTACGTCTTTCAAGAAAATCTGAAAAGCTCAAGGAGATTTTGAGAAAATCCCGAAATCAGGAAAAAATCCTGAGAAACCACAATGTCTGTTAAAATGTGTATCACAGGCAAACCAACAGGCTTTAAAGAACTGCCGAGACATTCTACGGCAGTGTTTGTATATTCCCTACCTGTCAGCACCAGAACTCTTCACTTTCTAAGTCTGAACTGAGTCATTCAGAAACATCATAACAAGTTGAAAGAACCACTGTACTGGGATTAGTACGACATGGTACCGAATATGTTAAAGGGGCTGTATCGTCATGATTATAGTAGGCCTGTGGCTGTGCATGGAAAGATGAACTCCCACCCAGATACTGCACACGCTCCCGCTTGCGGCCAAATCACAAAGGGTGCCGTCTTTGTCAACCTGCGATGTTATTATCATTAGTATATATTTCTGGTAATGAAACCAAGGATGCCTCATAGGTGAACTTAATCATTGTAGCTCTCAAGCCTGAGGAAACGTGTAGACAAGGGTGCTTGCTATGTGAACCAGAAACACCGGGGTAAACCCCTACTCTAACACGATAAGTGTTCTGGGTTCCTATACGTGCACTACCAGTCCTAGTACACGGGACCCACGGCTTAATGTCCCATTCGAAGGACAAAGCAATTATGGTAAAGTATCTTGCTCAAGGAAACAAGTGCCGTGGCCGGGATTCGAACCCACACTCTGCTGCCGACAACACCTGAACTTGAGTCCAGTGATCTAGACCGCTCGGCCACGACACTAGTAACTGGGTTATTTCACTTACCGTTGTAATCATGACGACACAGCCCCTTTAAGTTATGCCCTTGGCATTCTAATTCAACTGGTTAATGTTATCCCAGTGGGGTAGACCATTGACCATAGAGCTTAGCTCTATGCATTGTCTGACACTTCTGAATACTAAGAGATTTACATCACTGGTTTTATTGATAAAAAAAAATCTGCTGCACTTTCAACTGCCTTGATAAGTTGCAGTGTACTTCGTGGGTGCACTCTGGCCCAGCTCCTATACAAATACAAGTTCATTATGTTTCATAAAAAATGCCTAAAATTGGGTGCCATATCGTCAACATTTTCACAAAGTGACGATCGAATTGGAACACGGCCGAAGTTCCGTGTTTGGAGAAAATCGCGTTTGAAGTTGAACTATTTTCCAAACTGCTGTTTTGGACTTCTTCATCCACACAGAACTGACAACACTTTTTTTTTTTTTTAAATATTGCAACTGTTTGATGAGTTATGAATTCGCAAACACATTCGTCACTTCGTGAAAACGGGGAAAAAACGAGACTTACATTCAGGGCTGTGTACAAACCAATGCATTAGAGATTCGTCTTTTCGTGAAAATGTTAAACTTAAAAAGATCACTTCGTTAAATCGCAAAAGTCAGAGTGTTTAGTCAGCGCTGTGTATTTCAATGGGTAAAGTATCGAATCTCCATTCGTCACTTCGTGAAAACACAAAATGGCGAATCTAGTGATTGTCAGTCATGCTAACTAGTGTAATGACGAATCTATTACGTCTTTGGTCCTGAAATTTGCTGAAAGTTGTAACAGCAAGGTGTACGTCAAAAACTTGTACGAAAACCGATTTGCCAAATATTGTGATTGTTCACATATTCGCCACTCCGTGAAAACGGTGACGACACATGAGCATGTATTGTCAGAATGGCGCCCTAAAATTGTAAAATTGATTAAATACTGCCAAGATTGAACTCCTTCCTCAATTATACTATTGAGCACATTTTCACAGCGTGTTATTATCCGCCATTGTTTACAATGACCAGCCAGGAACTGTGCTTCCTAATTAATGGACTATAGTCAACAGCGGTATCTATATTATTGGTTTGCCCCAATGTTTCTGGCAGTGGCTTCTGAATGCGCCTCAGCACTTTGTAAACCCTTACATTGTGCTACCTAAATGGGTCTCATAATAATAAAAAAAATGTCTTAAAAACATCATGATAAGTGCTTTGTGACGCCCGCAGATAAAACGCTATATAAGAAAACATAAAATATTATTATTATCACTTTTCTCATAATACTTTTCTCATTCTACTGGTTAGTTTTCAAACAGTGGGTGGAAACCATTACTCCAAGTTTGACGAATGTTCCCATCAATAATTTGATTGAATACAGCCTGTGGACTTTCAACTGTAGTGTTAAAGGGGCTGCGTCGCCATTGTGTTTTCACTAATAGACAATTTGTGTGACCTAGATAAGTTTGAGTTTTCAAAAACAGCCATTTCGTTTACGCACTGGTTTGTACACGGCACGCTGCACACATACTTCCTTCTCTTAGATTTTACAAAGAGACAATTGTACTGAACAGTTAATTACAACAAATTTGCATGATTGTTTCAATTGAATAAACCAACTGAAAGGTAATCTACAGCCTATTTTAATGGGAGACTTTTGAGACGCTGGCGGCAGCAGACACAACGGGCCTTTTTGACAGTTCTGAGCGTGCGCGCACATGCTCAGTACTGCGAGTGTAGTTCTGAGGGTGCGTTCTACTGATAAGAACTGTGAAAAAAGAACCGTTCCAAAGTTTCCCATTACAGGAACACACAAAGATTACATGAATAACAATGTTGGATGTACACCGTGGTATCAACACGTGTTGTTTCTGCATATCCATCTTCTTCAAACACACTTTATTTTGTAAGAAACCACATAAAACAGTGAACTATGTTTTACTTTGTTTGCAATATATCACAGCGCAGCTTTGTAAAACCATGAAACCAAGTGAACCCAAGTGGAAAAAAAACTTTTTTTTCTGCTCAGATTCCGGTTACATTGTAGCTTATACCTAAACCTAAGATTCCAGACTAGGTCAAATACGCAGATGGGGCGGTCCACCCCCCCCCCCGGAAGAACAATAACAACAACAACAACATCAACAAATACACGGAATTGATTCCGGCTGACTAAATTTCACAGTATGGTATCATCCATCTCGACGTCATTTGAGTTTCGTGCTCTCTTCATCACATGAGGACTACCTGCAGGAATGGTTGTGTCGAATTGAGGATGACAGCTGGATCCAGTCTTGCATCGAAATGCTTGAAGGAATGCAGATCGGTATTGTGAATGAACTGCACCGTATATCAGTGGATTGACTATGGTGTTTATCAAGAGAGGAATGTTGGAAAACCACCACCCATTTATGAAAAGATAAATAAATGCTTCACTATGAGATTCAAGTGGACTGAGATAGAGAGGAGATCTCAATAAAATGACCACAATGGATGGTGTCTGGCAGATGAAGAATACCACACCGTTGACGATCAGAACTTTGGCAACTTTGTTTCGACTTTGCCGTGCGTTGTGGTCTCTTCCTTTCATAAAAGTAGCACTCCTGCGCTTGTTTAATGCATAAATGATCCGTATATACATAAATACATTTGCGATCAATGCAATGAACCAGGGTAGCACTGAAAGATATAGTGTGTAAAGTTGAGTGTCGAGAGAAAGTGGAACACAGTATGAAAACTCTGATGGATAATCTTGGTAATCGTCAGGCCAGTTGATACATAACTTTTCATTAACAGCGGAGGTGCCTAGTGTTGTCGAGCAAGCAAATATCAAGCCCACAACCCAGCAGATTGCGACCATTGTGTTGGTTCGGCGCCGTCCACGGATTTTCAGATGTTTAATAGGATGGCATACAGCAAGATATCTCTCAAATGACACTGCGGTAACCAGAGCAATGGATGCAAAATATCCGGTATTCTTCAATAACCCAAAAATGAAACATTCTGCAGAACTTTTGGAGAAGGCATTGTATGTCAAATCTGGTGATGCTGCATATAACAAAATGTTATACACGATGCTAGTAACAGTCAGATACAGAAAGTCAGCCAGGGCCAAATGTGCCAAGCAGATATTTGTTGCCGATCTCATTGTGGGCACACGAAAAATGACAAACAGAAATGCAGAATTGGTGATAACTCCAAGAGTTAAGATGATCGGTATGATGATGGTAATAATGATGGTGTCCTCATGTGTGTACTTGAAAAGTTCTACATCCTCCTCAGTGATGTTAAAACACTGATCTAGCGTGTTATTATCCGCCATTCTGCACGTACAACTAACACAGTAAAACACAGTAGAATGTTCCAACGTATCAAAGTAGTCAGAGTGAAATCCTCAGGCCCGTCTCAAAAGTTTGTTCAACACAGCGTCCGGAACGGCTGGGTCCTGCGGCTCGGGAAGGGTACCTACGTGTCGGGAAAAATCCAAAGGGTGTCGTCGTCGCCCTTCCGGCTCCGCCGAAGATGTCGTTTGTGCGATTTAACGCTTTTCCGCATTAATTCACTGCTTTTCGTCATGGAGCCGTGGCCGTCGTTCAGGACCATTCAATTTTTCGCACGCACTCCCCCTGGTTTCCCTGAGCAGCTGTATTATTCTTGACCTGTGTGCTTAAGTAACGGAGCGGCCACACTTTTGAGGAGTTTCTCAAATTTTCCACACAACAGCCGTGATTGCCCACACATGCAACTGTTGCATGTGTGGACGTCGCCCGTGTACAACATTTTTACCCAACTTCTGTTCATTCAGTTAATAGCGCGCAGTGTCGTTTGCGCATTTCGGGCCATTCATCGTAGCGAACAAACAGCACACACAGTGTCCTTTCCGCATTTGCGCAACTTTATTGATTACGGGATTTCATGTTTGTTTGCAAACCCCACAGAGTCGTTTATCCGGAGGGGTCGTTTGCGCTGAGTCTTCTGTGCGCGATTTTTTCCCCGTACCACAATGTAGAATAGGGAACCACAGCGAAGCGTTCCGATTGGTCAATTGTTTATGAATTATGCAAGTTCGGTCACAAGTGTTTTTTTTTTAAACTGTTTCACACACTAGAAAGTTGAGTGTGGATCGGCGTAAAGTACAGGCCCTCATTGCTCTGATCATGCTCTGATGTATTTTTTTTAATTTTATTTTATTTATTTATTTTTTTTTTTTTTATGGAAGTCGCCAGACACACAAGGCCAGTAAGCCACTCGAGGTGTGGGCTACAAATCAACCGTTTTTCCAGGGGCCGTTGCCACCTACTCCTGGGGCTGAAACAGAGTTACCCCCTTTACAGTCCGTAAGGATGTAGGCTTGGGTATCATCCATCAGAAGCCTGATTAGAGTAGAAGGCTCTATACCTCCCCAACTGTATAACTATGTAGATTGGAACAATGTGACACCGACACATCTACTGTGTCAGACTTACATTGTTTCAATCGTGGTGGACCTTGTGACAAAGACCATTTGACTAACATTACTGATTGGTGCAACTTCTACATTTTATTAAAAAAGCCCGATTTGATTAATAAACCTGTGTACTTTCCACCACATAGTTCAGGGGCCACTATATAAGGCTCACCTCTGCAGCAGGACGTTCAAACTTTGAAAATGTTAATAACTTCAGACGGCCTCTAAAGCAACTTGCTTATAATATCATCATTGTTAAATACGTCTCTTCACACTCTAACATTGTTTAACAAATACAAAGATCAACAGGAATTTTATCTTGGAAAACTTAGGTGTTTTCAAAAAAGGATGATGCCTCAAAGTTTTTTTTGAAAACTACTTTATTTCCATTCTAAACTTTGCAATAAATACACCATCTATACACAACCCGTGAAAATGTTACCAAATGTGGTTGTCATTTTCAAGTAAAAGCATTACAAATAGATTTTTTTCCCAGGGACTTTGTGTATGTTCGTATGGGTGTTTTTTGCAGTGAGCAATAAAAATAAGCAATGGTGGTTCTGGCGCCTCGTCATAGTTTTCACGAACAGCCGATTCATCACCAAATCGTATAATTTGGCAAATCACTGTGTTTTCATTTAATACATATTTTTGATGTTATCATCCCACCATCATTTTCTCCAAAATTCAAGTCATCAAAAAAGTCTGGATATGGCCCAAACGTTCCGCCGTGCGCTAGTACACATCGTGCATATTTATACGTTACTTGAAAATTTTCCAAGACTTTCTGGAACTGTCCTTACTGGCTTTATTCAGCCAATCGAAGGTATCAACTTAAAACTTATGTTTTAAGACTATAACTTCGAAATGTATGAGAAGTTGTGACGTCATGATGACATCATCAGGTTTAAAGGTATGTGGTTTAAACTTTAAAATTACTTGTTTTAAAAACCCTTCGTAATGAAAATGCAAAAAGATATGGCAATACTTTTTTCACAATCGTATAGTAAAACAACAGTTTGAAATGTTTGTTTGTGTACGGATGTTAAAATACTGGATTTCTGAGATCTTTACACAGGGTCGTCTGGAATCGAACCAGAGAACTCTAGAGCATGTACTGCCGGTTTTGGTAAAACTTGAAGTTCAACTATTATTTGAATTTGTGTACATCCTAGATGGAAGGATTTTAATTTATCTTACATCCCAGATGCAAGGATATCACTGTGAACACGTATTAATTGTTTGTAACCCTTGATGAAACGCACATCTTTAGCCTCGAGGTTGAAGCTAAACACAACCACCAACCATCAATAATGCTGCAACGGACCTGACTTTCGTGCGTAATGATCAACCGCTTGACTTATATTGTTAAATGTCTAAATTATTAAGCTCAGTCTGATTCGTGTATAACACTTTGATTTTATTCTCTCGATTTGTTTCAGCTGGAAAAAGTGAAGTCATCTGTGAAAGGCTGCAGTTTCGACTTAATAAGCCAAACATGCAGTTTTGTTTTTCCTTAAAAATACATATTTGATACTCGTGTCATCTCATTCCTTGAAAGCTACCTGTAAAACCAAGATAAAAAGATTACACGATGGCATAAACCCCAATGCCAACAGTCAACTAACAAACTATATCGGCATTTCGAAATCAGTGTTTTACCCAAGGATCTATCAAGAGAAGTCGCCCACGGGTGTATCAGGCGCGGTCTGTTTGACCCGAGGTGTACAGTCAACCTCAGAGCATCATGGCTATCTTTGCAAAGTTATTTAGGCTTATTTATCAAACATTGGTGCAACGAATAAAAGTAGTCACGTGTTGCAACCCGGAATTAAGTAAATTGGTGACACTTTTTGTGTGTTAGTGAACTTAGCCGATCTTCCAGTCGTTACCGGATGTTGAAGTTTGTCAAAATGTCTCAAAAATTACAAGTCAGAATGTCACGTAATTTGATAGGTCTTAAAATGATCGTTACACATGACGAAATTGATTTGTTGGTTGTAAATACTTGAAAAGATATTGCCGCTTTTTTTGGAGTAACGCGTTAAAGTCTTCTCGGAGTTACACACTTTTAGTAACTCATGGCTATTTCTATGTAGTCATGTTCATACGAATACAGTCCCAGTTGGCATTGCACCAAATTCCCTCGTGAGTCTCATACCTGCAACACAGGGCTTGACGCCAAACAGTGATGACGTCATCATATGTAACGTGGTATTACTTTTTACTGGTGCACTTTTTGAAGTCTTGTATCTTCTGAACTACATGATTGGAAGACTTCAAACTTAATAAGTTGTTAGACAATGGACTTTGTTGCACAAACGTACAGTAACGTCATGATGACGTCATCTTAGGATTTCTCTTTTTTATTTGTGAGCACTTATCAATACAAAGAATAGTGTATTAGTTTTCTCTAAAAACAATTGAAACACACAATTCTAAATATCAATATTTTCCACAAACAACACATCAACAACACGATAGATATATGAGAAGCCATACATTAATTTGTACAAAGCTTGAATTGTTTAGGAAAGTGACAAATCAGCATTGTGTTTTGGGGTCACGTATGAAAAAGCACCGGACGAATCCGTAAAACAATGCACTTCCTTTCAAAATACCTCTAACTTGTTTATCTTTAACTCATCATTTTAATCTCATAGAGTTGTGTTAAAATACTGGATTTCTGAGATCTCTACACAAAATCGTCTGGAATCGAACCAGAGAATTCTAGAGCATGTACTGCCGGTTTGGGTAAACCTTGAAGTTCAAATATTATTTGAATTTGTGTACATCCTAAATGGAAGGATTTTAATTTATCTTACATCCCAGATGCAAGGATATCACTGTGAACACGTATTAATAATTTGTAACCCTTGATGAAACGCACACTTTCAGCCTCGAGGTTGAAGCTAAACACAACCACCAACCATCACTAATGCTGCAACGGACCTGACTTTCGTGCGTAATGATCAACCGCTTGACTTATATTGCCTAATGTCTAAAGAATGAGCTCGGTCTGATTCGCGTATATCACTTTGATTTTATTCTCTCGATTTGTTTCAGCTGGAAAAGGTGAAGTCATCTATGAAAGGCTGCAGTTTCGACTTAATAAGCCAGACATGCAGTTTTGTTTTTCCTTAAAAATACTTGATACTCGTTTCATCTCATTCCTTGAAAGCTACCTGTAAAACCAAGATAAAAAGATTACACGATGGCATAAACCCCAATGCCAACAGTCAACTAACAAACTAATCGGCATTGTGTTTCACCCAAGGATCATATCAAGAGAAGTTGCCCACGGGTGTATCAAGCGCGGTCTGTTTGACCCGAGGTTTACAGTCAACCTCAGAGCATCATGGCTATCTTTGCAAAGTTATTTAGGCTTACATATCAAACATTGGTGCAAAGAATAAAAGTAGTCACGTGTTGCAACCGGGAATTGAGGCGTAAAAAACTACATTTTGCTAGTTATGTTTTCAAAATTATAGCTGGTCAATTATTTCAAAAGCCTCCGTGTTTAAAACGCAACTAGCTATGGCAATACTTTTTTCACCATCGTATAACACGGTAAATGTTTGAAGTGTTTGTGCGTGTGACTGACCTCGGCCGAGGTCATCTTCCGGTGGAAACCGGATGTTGAAGTTTGTTGTGAATGTCTTGTAATTTGATAGGTCTTAGAATATCGTTACACAAGACGAAATTTAGTTTTTGCTTGTAAACACTTGGAAAGATATTGCCGCTTCATTTGGAGAACGCAGCGATCTTCCTCGAAATTACAAACTTTCTACGTTAGTGAAATACAAGTTTACGAATTCCAACCCGTGTTGGCATTCCGCCAACTTCCCTGACAGTCTACTACATGAAGCCCAGGGCTTGTACAAGCAACGGCCGTTTGATCACTTACGTTGCTAAATGCACTAAACTTTTGTTTGTCTCTTGCTTGTGGATAACACCAAACAACCGTAGACACAATGCAAAGCATACATGGAAAATCAACAGTCGTTGCATACTAGAGAGATGCCGCGCTTTGCACTAAGAGTAACAGTTTATCCTGCGCATTGTTTTTGAAGATTGGGATTATATTCCAGTATATGTCATTTTATTGTGTGAGGAACCTCACGTGACCTCTACTTCCGGTCAAAACCGGAAATACCTTGTAATTTAAACGTGGCACCTTTTTTGGAGTTGTTTTTAATGATGCTATAGTCCGTCAAGGGTCTGGTGTTCAAAAAATAGTACTGGCGACGTCATAAAATTCAAGAGTGCCTCCTAGCGGCAGGTTAAATACAGTTAAAAATACACTTTTACGGGAATTCTTTGGTGAAGTTTAAGGTGATCATTTCAAAGTTGGTATAAATACTGACCTTCACGCAGACAACATATGTGTGAAGAAGTTGATTGATGACGTCATCATTTGTCGCATGGTATTATTAAAGGTGCACTTTTGAAGTCATGTTTCTATATATTTGGATGACTTCAAACTTTGTGTGTTGTTAGACAACGAATTTTATTGCAAAAACGTGAAGTGACGTCATGATGACGTCATCTTAAATGTTTACCTTTTTTAATTTGTGACCACTTATATTAAATATCTTGAGAATAAATCTTGCACCACGCTTGGAAGGTCATCAGTTCATAAAATATGGAGTTACATGGTGGGTTTCGGCCAACCGCCGAAACCACCTTTAGATTCAAACAACATGACGTCAACATTACGTCACTGCACTATTACCTGTTTTATAGATGATATTAATTTTGTGGCGAGCTGACGAATTGGCCATTTTCGGGACGACTTCGTCACATGACTCCGTTTGTACACAAGTTAGAAGCCTCCCGCGTAACAGACAGATTTCACGTAATTCCAAATTCAAGTTAAAAGAAAAAAAATGAAAACTCAAACATGGAAACAAGCCTATCGGGCATCGTTTCAAAAAACAATAGTTTTTCCAAGTGCTGCTCACCTTTTGTTGACGATACTCGAGACGTTCTTTGCGTCTCTTGTACAAGGCTGAAGTATGCACTAAATTTGGGCCCCACACCAAATTGGTACTAGCACATTATGTGTTTTATCAAATACCATCAACGACCGTCACCACAGTACGCACGGTCTTCTGTTGATGCAGTGATAATGCGTTCTGTTTACGTTCGCAGATTGCGAAGTGACCTGGCACCGTTCGTTGCAATGCCCAAGTCGCACGTTAGCACTAGCATCAAGGCCCTTGTATAGCGCCCTCTCGTGGTAGATCCTTTCTTTTTTTTCTTTTTTCTTTTTTTTTTCGGAAAGACTTGGTCAAATTCTAACTCGACCTTTAGAATTACTTTCGGGGTAGCTGGGGTGTCAGTGTCTGTTACAGCATTGAACCCACAGGGTGTGGTCGACCCTGCCACTTTGCGAGCCTTGGGTGCAGCTGGCCCGGCTGTTAGTACCCGATCAGGGCCCCTACCCAGGGTTACGGGAGCAGGTGGTCTCGCATCTGGGAGCGGATGATGTGTCTTGTTACTCACAACGGGGAAAATAGGCGGAAGAGGATTACATCCAACGGTTAACGCTACACAAGGTTGCCGGACTGCATCCTGCATCTTTGAGGTGCATTGTAGACAGTCCATCCTGGCAAGTGGCATCCTTTGAAAACGTGGAAGGCTTTGTTCTTGGTCCGGTGGAGATTCTTACTTCCCAAAGCCCCAAACTTTTCCTTTCCACAATATATGCAGACACCTAACGAGAAGATATGCGTTGCTCTACTAGACCCAAGAGCAGTTCATAAAAAAAAGATCAGTCCTACGGAACCCCTTCTGGGTTCAGTAGGACTGGTCTTTTTTTATGAACTGCTCTTGTTAAGGAGCACCCCATCAAAAACATGCAGAATATCCCTACGTGCTTGTTTCAACATACCACCCCACAATAAAAAAAAAAAAAAAAAAAAAAAAAAAAAAACAAGAAAAAAAGAAAAGTGAAAAAATCGTGCGTAAAATCTTCACCTAGAGAGTCCGGCCAATGGAAGCGGGGAAGGCCTCAAAACTCATGGCGCAGAGACATGGAGGCAGATGCTAAAAGGATGGGCCGCACATGGAAAGATCTGGAGACGCTGGCTCAGGACCGCTCTGCCTGGAGGAACTTTGTTGACGGCCTAAGTCCCAGGAGGGGCGATAGGCGTAAGTAAGTATTCATTCCTTCCTTTAACAGATAAACCAACACTACTGCTACACTTATTGATAATCTTTGGTCAAACATTTTACCCTCTCCCGAATCCAGTATTTTACTTTCCGATATCTCTGATCATTTGCCAATCTTTATGTTCGTACAATCTCCAAATACTGAATGTAGCCACAAAAACAATGTTTCATTTACTCGTGATTTTTCTAATGTTAATCTTCAACAATTTATAGATGATTTGCATTCGTTTGATTTGACTGATGTATTTTGTTGTAATAACCACGAATTAGCATATAACATAATTATGGATAATTTTAACCATTTCTATGATAACAATATTCCTTTAGTTAGACATAACCACAAACCCAAAACCAACCACAGTTCAAAAACCCCTTGGATTACGCATTCCCTCCTCAAATCTATTAATAAGAAAAATAAACTGTATCGTCAATATTTGTCTTATCCTACCCTTTCACATAAAAACAAGTACACGAAGTATAAAAATATCCAAACCAATCTTTTACGTTCATCAACAACAAAAAATGTACTATGCTCGCCAGTTTGAACAGGAAAAAAAAATAATATCCGTAATACTTGCAAAGTTATTAATTCCGTCTTGAATAATAAACAGTCTCCTAAAAGCATTGACAGTATTATTCTCGATGGCAAATCAATTAACAATAATGAGCGTATTGCAAAATGTTGTAATGATTACTTTATCAACATAGGTCCTAATCTTGCCAGCAGCATTCAACCCATCCAACCACCTCTTAATCTTACTGACTACCTGTCCAATCCTAATACAACTACCTTTTTTCTTACCCCAGTTAATGAGTATGAGATTATGGATTTTGTTAATGATTTGCAAAACAAACAAAAAAGCTCCGGTCATGACACAATTAATATTTATTTTATTCAAAAGACAATTTCATCAATATGTAAACCTCTTACCCACGTTATCTTACGACCGGTATTGTTCCATCCCGATTGAGAATTGCCAGAGTCATCCCTGTTCTCAAAAAGGGTGATCCGAATTGTATTGAAAGTTACAGACATATCTCCATCCTGTCCTGCTTCTCTAAGATTTTTGAAAAAAAATGTGTTTAAGCCCATACCATTGAATTTCTGAATAAATACAATATTTTGACTAAATCACAGTTTGGTTTTCGTAGCAAACATTCAAACGCGCATGTACTTGATTTTATTGATACTAAAGTTTCCAATGGTATCGATGACTTCAAACACACAACAGGAATATTTCTTGACCTTGCAAAGGCATTTGATACAATAGACTATCAAATATTATTGCATAAACTATCATTTTATAGTATCAGAGGAATCGCTCTTGAGTGGTTTAGGAGCTATCTATCAAAATAGATCGCAGTATGTTTCTATTAATGGTATAAATTCAAGTTCTGGTATTCTTACCATTGCGTACCCCAGGGATCCATTCTTGGACCACTGCTGTTTTTACTTTATATTAACGATTTTACAAATTCTTCTAGAGTGCTTTCATTTATATTGTTTGCAGATGACTCCAACTTATTTTTGTCGCATAGCAACATTAATCACCTTGTGAACACAATCAACAATGAGCTCAAATCTGCTGCAAACTGGTTCACAACCAATGGGCTATCCCTTAACACTGCCAAAACAGACTACATGTTATTTAGTAATACTGCTAGTGAACTTCCATGCGAAGTCAAGATTAATGATTCCATCATCAAAACAAACTAACTGTTGTAAATTTTTGGGATTATTTATCGATTGTGGAATAACATGGAAAAGTTGTATCGATTGTATTTGTAAAACTATCGCTCGAAACATTGGTGTTATTAATAACATTTTTTCCCGGAACCGTTCTCGATTCTCTGTACACTACCATGACTCATTATTAGTTATGGAATACTTGCACGGGGTGGTAGCTTTTGCAAATATTTAAACAGACTTCTTTTGTTGCAGAAACGGGCCCTTCGTATAATCAATTTCGCAGAATTTAATGCACACACTGATCCCCTGTTCTGTAAACACAAAACTTTAAAACTCAATTATATTTATCACTATCAGCTTGGGTCCCTCATGTACCAAGTAACCAGTAACAATATACCTTTTTCCATTAAAAGTATTTTTTTTCTCGGAACCTTGAAATTCATTCTCACTTTACTCGCCAAGCCTCAAATTTTCACATTCCATATACCCGTTCTTCTTTCGCCCATAAAATGATTGAACACGAAAGACCATCATCATGTCGGAAGCTTATCGCTAATTCTCTGTAATGCAATTGTTCATTTAATTCAAGATAGCTTGCCTATACAGTAGAGTCCATGCCCCGAGGTACTTGTCTGTTTTTGTTTGTTCACCCATCTGTAAGTTTAACTTAATTTTCTTGAGCTACATCATGAATGTGAATTGAGCCCCTTTATTTTTGTTCTACCATGGGCATGCCCTCTCTTGTATTCCTTTTTTTTCTTTTCTTTATAGGCTCAATGCACATGCGTGTGTGTAAAGGGACCACTGCCTATACAAGCTTTGCTTTCTGATGGTTCCCTCCACAGTATCATTTTATGCTGTTTACATCCGTAAAGTTTTCATTTGTATATATATTTATTACTCTCTGTAACTGTTGACTGTTTTGTTTTGTTAAATACTGTGTTAAATAAATAAACCTGAAACCTGAAATATTAAAACCTGAAACCTGATTCACCTTTACTCTAGACCCGAAACCTCCTATAGCGGATACAGACTTTGTGCACCACCAGAAATACATATATAAAAATATAGGTTTGGACACAATGTTGACTATTTCTTTCTCCCTTTTGGTGAATGTCTTTCAAGAAAATCTGAAAAGCTCAAGGAGATTTTGAGAAAATCCTGAAATCAGGAAAAAATCCTGAGAAACCACAATGTCTGTTAAAATGTGTATCACAGGCAAACCAACTGGCTTTAAAGAACTGCCGAGACATTCTATGACAGTGTTTGTATATTCCCTACATGTCAGTACCAGAACTCTTCACTTTCCAAGTCTGAACTGAGTCATTCAGAAACATCATAACAAGTTGAAAGAACCACTATACTGGGATTGGTACAACATGGTACCGAATATGTTAAAGGGGCTGTATCGTCATGATTATAGTAGGCCTGTGGCTGTGCATGGACAGATGAACTCCCACCCAGATACTGCACGCGCGCCCGCTTGTAGTCAAATCACAAAGGGTGCCGTCTTTGTCAACCTGCGATGTTATTATCATTAGTATATATTTCTGGTATCAAATGAAACCAAGGATGCCTCATAGGTGAACTTAATCATTGTAGCTCTCAAGCCTGAGGAAACGTGTAGACAAGGGTGCTTGCTATGTGAACCAGAAACACCGGGAGTATGTATCCCCTACTCTTCCACGATAAGTGTTCTGGGTTCTTTTCCGTGCACTAGGTCCGAGTACACGGGACCTACGGCTTAATGTCCCATCCGAAGGCCAAAACAATTATGGTAAAGTATCTTGCTCAAGGAAACAAGTGCCGTGGCCGGGATTCGAACCCACACTCAGCTGCCGACAACTCCACAACTTGAGTCCGGTGATCTAGACCGCTCGGCCACGACGCTAGGTAACTGGGTTATTTGATTTACTGTTGTAATCATGACGACACAGCCCCTTTAAGTTACTGCCCTTGGCATTCTCATTGAAACCATTGAATCTGAATATTAAACGTTTTACATCACTGATTTTGTTGAATAAAGTCTGCTTTACTTTCAACTGTCATGTTAAGTTGCAGTGTATACTTCGTGGGCGCACACAGGCTCACCTATGGTGGCTTTAAAGGGACATCGCAAATATATATTGACGCCAATATTGGCGTCACTATTCACGATTTGTACCTGAAGTCGCAAATATTGACGCCAATATTGACGCCAATATTCACGACTTTGCTCCAAGTCGTAAATATTTACGCCAATATTCACGACTTGGCCCCAAGTCACAAATACTGACGCCAAAATTGACGCCAATATTCACGACTTGTGCCCAAAGTTTCACTACACTTTAGGGTGTATGTTAAATTTCACAGCATGGTATCATCAGCCTCAACGTCATTTGAGTTTCCTGCTCTCTTCATCACATGAGGACTAACTGCAGGAATGGTTGTGTCTAATTGAGGCTGACAGCTCGACCCAGTCTTGCATCGAAATGCTTGAAGGAATGCAGATCGGTATTGTGAATGAACTGCACCGTATATCAGTGGATTGACAATAGTGTTTATCAAGAGAGGAAGGTTGGAAAACCACGCCCCATTTACGGAAAGATAAATGTTCGCTTGACTACGAGGTTGACCAACTGTTATCCTGGTAATAGCCTCTTTTAAAGTGATTACAATGGATGGTGTCTGGCAGATGAAGAATACTACACCGTTGACGATCAGGACTTTGGCAACTTTGTTTCGACTTCGCTGTGCGTTGTGGTCTCTTCCTTTCATAAAAGTAGCACTCTTGCGCTTGTTTAATGCATAAATGATCCGTATATACATAAACACATTGGAAACCAATGCGGTGAACCAGGGTACAACTTCCATAGGTACTGTAAAATATAGTAAATTATAATCTAAAGGAGAACACTCTGAGACAACTGTGGAATATCCTTTGAAACCTTCAGGCCAGATGATGCACACCTTGTAAATAGAAATTGAGGTGCCTAGTGTTGTCGAACAAGCAAATATCAAGCCCACAACCCAGCAGATTGCGACCATCGTGTTGGTTCGGCGCCGTCCACGGATTTTCAGATGTTTAATAGGATGGCATACAGCAAGATATCTCTCAAATGACACTGCGGTAACCAGAGCAATGGATGCAAAATATCCGGTATTCTTTAATAACCCAAAAATGAAACATTCTGCAGAACTTTTGGAGAAGTCATTGCCGGCAAGATTCGGTGATGCTGCATATCGCAAAATGTTATACACGATGCTAGTAACAGCCAGGTACAGAAAGTCAGCCAGGGCCAAATGTGCCAAGCAGATATTTGTTGCCGATCTCATTGTGGGAACACGAAAAATGACAAACAGAAATGCAGAATTGGTGATAACTCCAAGAGTCAAGATGATGGGTATGATGATTTTAATTATGATGGTGTCCTCCTGTGAATATTTTAAACTTTCTACACCCTCCTCAGTGATGTTAACACACTGATCTAGCGTGTTATTATCCGCCATTCTGCATGTACAACTAACACAGTAACACAGTAGAATGTTCCAAAGTATCAAACGTAGTTAGAGCGAAATCCTCAGGCCCGTCTCAAAAGTTTGTTGCACATAGCGTCCGGAACGACTGGGTCCTGCGGCTCGGGAGGGGTACCTCCGTGTCGGGAAAAATCCAAAGGGTGTCGTCGTCGCCCTTCCGGCTCCGCCAAGATGTCGTTTTTGCGTCGCCGGCGAATCGACGCTTTTCCGCATTTATTTACTGCTTTTTGTCATACGGCGGCGGCCGTCGTTCGAGACAATTCACTTTTTCGCACGCACTCCCTCTGTTTTCCAGGAGGTGTTGTGTTATTCTTGACCTGTGTGCTTAAGTACCGCAATAGCCACACTTTCTTGGTGCTTTTCTCAATTATTACATACAACAGCCGTTTGGCCCACACAAGTTATGGCCCACAAATGCATCTGTCGTCTGTATCCTTTCCGCATTTGCGCAACTTTGTTGATTACGGGACGTACATGTTTGTTGGCGAATCCCACGGAGTCGTTTGCGCAGAGTCTCCTGTGCAGACGATCCCATTTGCTAAAGGCTACATCCACGCCGATCAACGTGAATACCACAGCACATCGCAGTCCGAGTTACTGGACCCAACAACACTTTTTTAACAATTGGACATTATCTGACGGTTGTAGGAGCCGAGGGGCCGCTCATGTGTTTGTTGGTACCTGTGTACAAATCCCTTACAAGATTCCGATTTGAAAAAAACAGGTAGTGACAAAAAACTGCTCCAAATTTCCATAAGAGACCTCTAAAATATATGTTAAACTAATCTGATGTACGCAGGAGATGCTGTCAGTTAATATGATGGTCCAATTGTGTCACGATACGTTTATGACAAAACAACAATTTTCGGCTGAAATCTGAACTGATGTTCACGATAGATATTGCGCAATCCTGCGCAATATTCAGATTGCGCACAATTTTGCCCAAATGGTTTACGCAAATACGTAAAATGCGCTCCACATCCAGCATCGATGCCAAACGTACAGTCCATTTTGGACATCAGATTACAGTCGACAATTTCTGTTTTTCAAAAACGTATCCGACACAATCGTATCATCATATTAACCGGAAACATTTTATGTGTACTTCAAGTGATTTGACAGTATGTTGTTGAGGTTTCTTTATGGATTTTGGAGCTGTTTTTTTTTTTTTTTTTTTGTAACTCCCTTCTTAAAATTTTTATTTTGTGAGGCATTACAGACACCAACAAAGACATGACCGTTCACTCGGACCCTACATAAGCTAGAAAATGTCCCATGTTATAAAATAAAAAAGTTGTTGACTCCAGTAACTCGCACACTACGCACAACACAGGTACCAACAACCCCTCAGTATTTCAACCCAATCCCTGTCCAGACCAACCACTCCTACTGTCACAACACTGACCACTTTATACCTCCAATCTATCCAAACCATTCATCCCCCACACCTCATTTCACCCAGGCCCAACAACGACCGCTCCAATCCCGTTCTTGAGATTGTGCAACTTGGCATGTTATTACCATAATGCGTGTCTTTGCTCGCCACTTTGTAAATGACACTTACATTTCGGCAAGAGATTTTCTCCATTTATGCGCTCGAAACTGATTTCAATGTTTTTCACAGGCAAACCGATTTAATAGCCTTAAAAACCACCGTGTCATTCAATGTGCAGTGGTTGTTTAGTCCACAAAATGTCAGCTACGTAACTCTCCATACTTTCCAAGTCTGAGCTGAGTCAATTAGAAACTGTACTATGGGATTGGTACAACAAGACATCAAATATTAATGTTAAGTTACTGCACTTGGCATTCTCATTATACAGTGGGTGAAAACATTTACCAAACACTAACTGATGAATGCAAGTTTTGCATCACTGATTTTAACGAATAAAGCCTATTGAACTTTCCACAGTAGGGTCACGTCTCACTTCACTTTAGGGGAACACTACGGCTCACCTCAGCTAAATCATGGTTTTTATACTCCATCAAGATGTTGACTCCGTGTCCCATTGCCTTCACATTGTTTAAAATGTTGCCGTTTGAATTGGATCTTTATCCTTTCTAAGAGTTGTTCGTGTAATAAAATACCTACTGCGTGTTGTAATTATAGTGAGATAGAGATTCAAAAGCAAAAATTTGAGTCTCGGAAATACAACCAGCGGAACCACACTCCATATATAGAAACATACAGTTCGCCATTTTTGTTAAAAATGGCGGACCGGCCGTGTTCTGTCACGAAATGTCACAAAAATCACACAATTTCAATGGGTATTTATGTGATAATTGTGGAATTTACTGCTGATGAATTTATTGTTGAGTTTACTAAGAGTATGAATGTAATTGTGGAATGTTCTCGCTTTCTACCGATTTTCTTGTGGTCGTCTTGTAATTTTCAAATATTTTCAGCAATTTCTTTTTATCAATGTGCATTTTTTTAGCATTTAGTTGTCTATAATATTTTTTATGATTGTTATGTGCTCGGGTACGTTGAATGAAATAGGCGCAATATAAATCAATACATTATCACTATTACTGTAATTGGGAGAGTAGTTTGAACGATTGCAACAACTTTGAAATGAGATGTTGTGACACAAAAGACATTTTGCTTCAGCAGACTAAATTTACCTTCCAGGCTGCTGATAACCCGATGGTAAATACTAGATACTCCTCCTTCTCAAGCCTCGCCTTACATTGGAAACATTGGAATTTCTAGAATACTTTAAGTTAGAATACAGGATTGGTATTCACCATTTTAGTATCATTCTGTAAGCTTGCTGATCATGAAGTTCATATCAGTACCAATCTTCCATAGAAATATTTCTGTCTGAAATGCTGTCGATGTCGTGAAAATCGAACTTGAAGGCAATGATTTTAATTCAGGTCGCCACAATCCGAATTAAGGACAACGTGTTTACATGCTGAAAAGTGTGCACGGTTTTTCACTATTTCCTCCTGACCCAGACGGCGGATTGAACCAAAATTTTCACAGGTTTGTTTTCTGCATGTACACTCAAAAAAATGAATCTCACCTGAAGTAAGTATTAAACAAATTAAATTAGTCGATATTACTTAAAGGTATGTTTTTGTTGACTTTATGGAAATCCTTTAGTTAGAAAAACTTAAAATTTGAAAAAGTTTGTAACACTTAGTTACTTTAGTTGTAACGATGCGAAAAAAAGAGTAAAGCCAACATCATTCAAAATTTAGTTAATAATTATTAGTTACTTTGATTAATTGTTACTTGAAAAAAACACGCAATCAAATGTACAAGCTTCATTTAAGCACTAAATACTTAGATTGTAATACCATATTTTTAACTTGAAATATTTACGTAATCTCAAATTGGGTAAAACTGAAAATATGATTAAGATTGTATTACTTGGTTACTTAAGTTGTATTAAATAAAAAATACGAGTAAAGTTAACAACTTATTGTTACACACTTTAATAAATAACTACTTAAAACAACTCAATTATATGAACTACTTTAATTGAAATATCATTTAAATTAAAATAATAATAACGTTATCCAACTCGGGTAAGAGTCTAAAACTTTAAAAATTGATTTTGCAAGCTATTATTTGCTCGCTTAAGTTTTAACGATTAAAAAATATGTGTTCAGTCAACGATTTTCAAAATGATTTAATCATTTTAAACTAAAATCATATGAGCTGGATTCTTAAGGTAAGAAACACATAGATTATGCTGAATGCTATAGCCTGTGAGTATTGCCTCTAAATTCAGTTCACTCTGCTGCAAAATGCCGGGGGATAAACTTTTGACCTCTCAAGCCCATCAAACAATACATGTGCATGTAAATACAGTACATGTATTTTTCTGTGTACATGGTACATAAAATTATACATGAGTTAAACAAGATCCAGGAAAAAGTCAGGTGACCAGTCTAGCGAAATACAATCACCCAGACACACAGCGTACTTCGTGGTACCACACGTACAGCGTCGTCACACACAAGTCACAACACGTTGCCGAGTGCCGCTGTCAACATCTACGTGTATACTCAGTCAAGGTAAGAACAATTGATTTTATGTGCCTTTTCCCCTGTATTTTGTTACAATAATGTAGTTGTACCTTGTAGCTCTAGTGTAGATGATTCTTCCTCCGTGACTAGTTTATATTTCTATCTTCTCCATGTTTTTTGTTTCATTTCTGATAAACTAATTCGAATTTAAAACTTGACATTGGTGTTTATGGTGGGCCGGACTGAGCAATGACATACACTACGTACAGTTGGCTGCTTGTATAGGATGATACATATACTAAACATGTACTTTTCTTGTTTTACTGACATTTAAAATTACTTTTAAGACTTACTGAATCTGTTAATTTATCAACATGCCTGTATGATATCGTCAGTCGGATTATTGACCTCTTCATCACACTCACATTTCACAAAATTGAACAATAACTAGGCTATAAGTATAAGTGAGTTAGTTTTACTTTCACACTTTTGTGAATATGGGTTTGAATTTAAGTATTTTGAGTTGTGCTTAATGACAAAGTTCAGTAAAGTTAATGTTGACAAAAGGTGAGTTAGTTTTACTTTCACACTGTCAAAGTGTGAAAGACAAACTAACTCATTGGGCATTGCTCCTATAAATTATGTATTGTAATTAAAACTAAATTGTTGAGCTTTTCCTTAACAAAAATAACAAAATGGGTGAAGGCAATCAGGAGAAAGTTTAACACATTGAAAAGCCTGCTTTGTGTCATTGCCCCTCAGTTATAACTTTTGAAAGATACACATGTATTTATGTTGTTTTTTTTGGGTTTGTTTCAGACTCAATCAGCATGGCAGATGGACCCTTGACCATTGACCCTTGCTTCAAGCTACGGGTGATCTTAAGTGACAATGATATAAGGAAAATGACCCTTCCTGGGGTAACTCATCCGAGTATTCTTGAGCTGCATGAGAAGGTGCAGGCTGCGTTTGGGCTTGTAGGGGACTTCAAGCTTCATTACTTTGATCCGGATTTTCAAGAGTTCTGCAATTTATCATCTGACGAAGACATATTTAACAAAGGGACAGTAAAAGTCATCTATACTGCAATTCCAGAGTCCGACAGCGACGATTTGACTAACAGTATATATGATGACCTTCTAAACTCAACCCAAAACTCCAACTCTTCATGTAAAACAACATCTCTGAAGTTCGATGATTCAGCATCAGTATTGTCTTCATCAGATACATCAGTCCTGTCCACACTGGCTGGTAGTGAAACTGATATTGAACAGTCACAGAGAACCTGTCCATGGCCTGAACATTTTCCAATTCCTCGCTTCTCCTATGACACGGAACTCAAACTTTCAAAGGGGAATATAAACTATGGACATGACAAAACTCTGATGAACCCTGTAGGTGTGAAATCAGACATCCTGGAAAAAATTGCAGAAACAATTTTCCAGTACAAGGCTTATCCGACAGACTTGCAGTTTTGCTCTGTTGCTCAGGCCTTAGTAACCAAATATCCATGCCTGAAAGAAATGGGATCAGTCACTGGATGGTATGGCTGGAAGACAAGTTTGAAGTTTAAAATGGGGAATTATCGAACAAAGCTAAGAAATGTTGGATGCCCAGAGCTCACTGTCAACTCTTGCAAAAGGAAAGCAGGGAATGAACAGGCAAAAACTGCAAAGAATATCAAAAAGCCGAGGAGAGCCGAGGTTAACTATTTACCTGACTATCCTTGCAATGAAACAGCAGCCACTCTTGAAAGTGAACGACTAACACTCCTTGAGGATACCAAAAAAAAGGGGAACGAGAAAGAAGTCAATGACAAAATGGCAAGAACTTTTCCACATAGAAGGCAGGAAGTGGTTCTTCAGAAACCGATGGTGGTGGACTTCAAAGAGCGATGGCCAGTCTTGTTTACAAACTCGCAGGTAAGGAATTTTTTTTCAAAATAAATTTTGTACTCGTTTCTCAGAAACCACAGCATTTCAGGCAGAAGTTCTTTAAGGAAACGTTTCTACTATCAGCAATTTGAAACCATCAAATTTAAGTGTAAATCTGTGAACATTTATGTTTTTTGATCTGATCAATAGTGTACAAGGGCTTCAAAGCCTCATTTATCACAACACTGTGCTTTACCATAGATTAGCAAATTTACACAGTGCTTCAACCAATCAAATCATCTAAACTGACCGATGAATGAAAATAAACTACCACATTCTGCACTTGATATCAGATGAAGTTTTTGTCATAATCCAACACCACAAAGTAAGTGGTCACTAGATTTCAGTTTGAAAACCAAATATGTGCACAAAGCTTATGCACAAAACTGAGTTGAATGTTTGCGACAGGTCACTAATTAATATCCTCTCTAATGTATACATTTTTGTTGTAGATTTGCGCTGAGTTTGAACGAATAACAACTGTCCCTTTGATGGCAACGTACACATCGAAAGTGGACAAACACACACCGAAGCTACTGAACCTTTTCCGTGCAAAAGGAGGTGTCAAAGGAAAGAAAATTAAGACATTCCTTGATTGTTTAGACCAGGTAATTGTCATTCCTGATATTTCGTTCTTGTGTAAGAGCATACTGTATAGTTTATTGCTCCATGGTAAGGGCAAGGCAATTTGACCTTGATAAGGAGCAACTCTGTGATGAAACTGTAAATGTGGTACAGGTAGTACATGTACATTTACCACCTTTGCTAGAAATTATACGTTTGTTGTAACCCCACTTTAACTTTTAGGTTGAAACCGGAATTTGGTTTGAAACATTTCATTTTAATTGCAACAGGAAATTTAAGAAAACCAAACAAATCTGTTGACATGATCTCATCGACCACCTCATTTTTTTTTACAACTAATATTCAATTGTTTAGTTTTTTTATCAGTACAAACATACTGTAAAGTAATGTTTATTTGTTTATTTCACAGCTAAAATCTCCACTTACTGGTGGAAGGTTAAGACCTGCACAATGTTGATCCTTTGAGAAAGGGCACATGACGGATATGTACATGTAGCATACATAAACCTCTCTTTATCCATCCTACCCAACAGAACAACAGCATACACATCCAACGGGAGGTAGTGATCAAAGGCCTCTGTGAGTTCCTGAACGAGGACTGCGGAACTTTATTCAAACAATTTTTGGTGAGTATTAAGTGAGTAATATATCTTTCAGCAAATACTTGATTCCTTGATTGTGATTTGTCGACAGATGTGTAATAATAACATGCATTCCATGTTGATTTCCATTTTCATTAGTTAAAACACTGTAACGTGGGGTTCGCTAGCAAGGAATAGTGCCTGAACTCTGTGTCTTGCATTAACTGGTCATAGGGTCAGCTTTGACTGTGCGGATATATATTTTTTTTCTGATTCAAATCAATGTAACTAAACTAAATCTAAAAGGAAAAATATGGTTGGTACCCTTTGTGTTTAAAGTGAATCAATATTCATTAATGTGACTTCACCTAGGGAACCAGGCAAAGACAGTGAAAGCATGATTGATAAATTGCCAATGAGGCAGATCTGCCATGGGAGGCATTATTTTTTGTATTTCCTGCCCCAATAATTCTGAATTCCACAAACCCATAAATAGCAATTTTCATGTATGGTTTTTTGAAGTGATAAATGTTAAAATCTTACTGTGTTTCTTCTTTTGACAGGATACCCAAGAAGAGGAAATGATAAAGGCAAAAGAGGAATGTACAATGGGCATCTTTGTAATAAAGAAGGAGGGGGCTGCAGAGCAGAAGGAACAGGCAGACATCATAGTTGTGCTTGAGGGTGTGGAAGTTCTGAAAGAGGTAACCGATGTGAGCACAGCATGTATGCAGCTATTTGGCTGCATATATGCTATGAATCTATCATACCCGACTAACCTAAAATACTTCTGGGAAGTCATCCAGAAAGTTTTCATGGGTCTCGATGCAACTCGCTTATCGCCTAAAGTTCAGGCACTGCAAAACAAACTTTGCATTTAGTGTGGAAATATTCCTATACAGTTTGGTCATTTTAAATTTGTGCCTGTTGGTTTGGGGTTTGCCTTTCGATGTTTACACCAAAACTCCTGAATGTTCGTTTTCAAATCTGGGTCTTTAAGAAGGATTACTTTCAAAATGGTACCACAAGAAGAACAACACTACAGCTTAATGCATTTTATATAAAGTTTGAAAGTTTTTAGCATTACAAAGTTTATGTTTTATTGTTAAAAGTGTAATGCAAATCTGTCTCTTGGAGACAAATTATGGAAATATAAGGGATTTTTTTCATCATGCAGCCATCTTGTTTTCATTATTTCAAAGCAGAATAACCAAATCAAGGCTGGAATGGCAAGTAGTGTGGTACCCTCGCTGATCTCTATTGGACTGACTGGATAGCAGGTTGAGAAATTAAGATAATAAGAAAAACATTGTTTTTTGCAAAAGCACTGATGATTTTAACAGTTTCTGGGTGTTTCAAAATTCATGGTCTAGTCATTACAATAGAGATCAGTGGGTACCCTTGGTGTGAGAATTGGTGTCACTGTTAATTGCAAGCAGCGGCGTAGCCAGGCATTTTTTAGTGAGGGGGCACGGGGGGGGGCGGGCATGGCTTTTCAGTAGGGGGGGGGCAAAAGTTGTATTTTTTAACCAAGCATTTATTATTTTTTGGGACGCTATCAGGATTTGTTTTATTTATTTGTTTGTATTTATTTATTTTTTGTGGCGGGGGGGGGTAATGGGAAATTTATGGGGGGAGGCGAATCATGACGTCATAAATTTGTTGTGAATTATTCGCATTAATTAATCGCTTTCATGTGAAGTATGAACCAGGCTTTACTTATTGGCTTTAGGGTTTGACCCAAAGTTATTATCTTGTGTTGTTGCATACATACATGCTGAGGCACAGGTAAACACAATAAGTTTCTCAACTTTGGGGTATAAAACTAAATTAAAATATGAATGGAGGATTATCTTCCTACTGAAATATTTTGTTGTCAAGGGAAAACTCCAAAAGTGGGCGGGGCATGAATTAGGTTGGCTTCAAAAATTCCATGGTCCAACTGCATGCATGCATACAATAATTCAATTATTTAAGAGCATCCAATGATTATTAGAGATATTAGATGTTTTTATTTGCATCTTGGATAAAGAATATTATTTGTTTGACCTACCCATACACCAACGTGTGTTAAGTACTAAATATGAAAAGAAAAAAAATAATAATCACAGGTGAACTTAGGTGGGATTCAAACCCACAACCTTTGTGTCTCTAGTGAAACGTCTTACCAGCTAGACCAGCCGCCACTAACAGGATTCAAACTGCCAGGCAATCTCGGTGGTCTAACTGGTAAGACATTACACTAGAGACACAAAGGTCAGGGGTTCGAATCCCACCCAAGTACAGCTGTGATTTTTTGTTTGTTGACTCGGGAAAGTACTGAGTATACAGTACTTAACATACATTGGTGTATGGGTAAGTCAAACAAATAATATCATTAGAGACTTTAAAATGCAGGGTCCCTGCATGATGTTATAGACGGTTTACTACATGTATGTTTCACATCTTTCTGAGCTGAGTATGCTCAAAAGGTAGAGGTATGTTTCTACCTAACATGTAAATACTTGCCTTTGGTACAAAATATGATCAGGGGCTTCCCCCATGTTGTTTTTTTTTACAAACTATACTGTTGGTTCATCAAAGTGTTTTGTAATTTTTAAAGTAATTTTCCTTCCAAATCAGACAATCGGCTGCCCCAAATACATATAAATCAATTAATTAATCAATCAGTCAAGAGCACAACCAAAAAGGAAGGAAGAACACACTTTATCAGAGGTTAAAAACATTTGAAGGGCAGGTCAAAACATTTCACAATTGCAGAAAAAAGAAGAATATTGTTACCACAATCTATCTCAGTAATGTGTCTGGTTTCATTTAATGGATAAAGAATACCTTTTGCATTGAACACGTTCAATGCAGTTTAACAGTATTTTAGCGTTACAAAGTTTATATGTTTATTGTTAAAAGCCTAATGCTTTTTGAAAGACCTACATAGACTAATAGACCTTAATCATGGTGCTTTTACCTTGTTTTGTTTTTTGTTTTTTGATTCAAAGCAGTGTGACTATATACAATCTATCTCAGTAATGTGTCTGGTTTCATTTAATGGATAAAGAATACCTTTTGCATTGAACACGTTCAATGCAGTTTAACAGTATTTTAGCGTTACAAAGTTTATATGTTTATTGTTAAAAGCCTAATGCTTTTTGAAAGACCTACATAGACTAATAGACCTTAATCATGGTGCTTTTACCTTGTTTTGTTTTTTGTTTTTTGATTCAAAGCAGTGTGACTAAATATAAGGCTGAAGGCTGGAAAGGCAAGTAATGTGGTACTCTTCCAGTGTTGTAAGACATTGCAGGGCATTGCAGGGAGTGTGACAACAAATTATATAGAGTGAAGAAGGTCTGTTGATATTGTTTACATTGGAATTGCTAAGTTGAAATCATTGCCAACGTTATTGAGGCTTCAGGGTTGGACCCAGAGTTGTTATCTTGTGTTGTTGCATACATTCATGCAGAGGCACAGGTTTTCCCATCCCAACATTCAGTTTTGCTAGGGGTGTGTAAGGGACCAGGCAATTACCCATATCCTCTTAACAGAGTAATGTTATATTTTGTGAAAATCGGTTTGTTAATAAAGCAAATGTTCTCATTGTTACTGCATAAACATGTTGTTCAGACCTTTTGTTTTGTTTGTTTATGTTAATAGGCCCAATTTGATGCATACTTTCTATGCATACATGTAACAAATTTGAGTATGATGAAATTGATGAGTTCAAATAAACACTTTTTCTTGTAATAATTAAGTAGAACCATTGAAACAGAAAATCAGTAAATATGACGTAAATGAAATAACCTTGCAATACTTAAACTAACTGTATGCTGGAAAAACTGAATTTTTTAAGTGCATTTAAAAAAAAAACAATTAAGTTCAATATACTTCAAAATGTAAGTTACAATAACTTAGCCGGATTACAAGTGAAAAATACTTATAAAAATTAAGTCAGTTGGGTTTTCCTCAACTTATTGAGTATATTCAACGATATGGGATATAAGTAAATCGAACAAAGAAAGTTAAATTACAATAACACATTTTTATTGCAAGTTGAAAGTACTTACAAAAATTAAAGCAATTGTGTTGCCTGAATTTGTTTGAGTAATTTCAACGCAGTTGAATATAAGTAAAATACTGTGAGAAGAATAAGTAAAATTAACTTAACTTTAATACCAAAGTTACATTAACTTAAATTAATTGCAAGTTAAGGGTACTTAATTAAATTAATTGCAACAAAATTGCCTTATTTTTTTTAAGTAAATCGAAAGAAATATTTTTTTGAGTGTATGGGTCCTTTGATGAATCACACAAAGCACTATTTCAGCTTTAGCAATAATATGTTTTACCATTTAACCGTCGGTTCTCGTTCAAACACAATTGACATCCATTTCCCCTTTGGTACCGTGGGCATAAACACAGCGGGGGTATATTCCCCCACAGTGAATTGACTGCCATGTACTATAACGTTACGGAACTTAACTGTACCCACCACTTCGCTGAAAGTAAATATCGTTTTTGGAGGGATGGGTACGCCCGTGCAGTACTAGCGCTGCTCCAGTTAAAATTATACTTGTTGCAAAAGAGTGTACATCTGCTGTGGACTTACATGTTACATTCCCCACATGCCCCCTTTGCTCGTGACCTCAGCATTTTTTCCCTTTTTTCCATTAACATCCCCCCACTTTTCACACCAAATTTACGCCACTGTTTGCTACAATTCCCTATTTTTTCCTAGCCAAACCTTGACTGGCTTTTGGGGAGCCTTGTGATAGGTTACTTCAACATTTTTCATAAAAAAAAAACTTTGACTCTGTTCGACAAGAATAATTGCTTACCACTATGTAAATCTGTTTGTGAGTGTGAAAGTGGGCATTTGGCAATGCTTTTGTTGACTGGTTGATTTTTAGAGCCATTAGTTGTGATTATAAATAAATACACTTTACATTAACTTCTTAAGCAGAATTGTATTTGATGATCAAATACACTTCTGCTTTGATCAGAAATGATCAATGATCAATGATCAATGATCGAATGCTTTACAAACAGAGTGTCTCCCACAAGCTCCAGCTTACGTCAGTGTCTCTGATTGAATGATTTTCACCGATGTATGGTGCAGAGTCGGGCTATTGGTATAATTATGGAAGCCAGTCTGAGATGCATCAGAGAGCTTTATGTGAGAGTAAAGTTCAGTCCACAGACCCATTGCATTACACAACATCCTGAACATAATATGCGCACATATTCGCGAATAATTTCACGACATCGCAAATAATAAGATGCACACATATTCACGATAAGCATCCTTCAGGGCCACCTTACTAACCTTACAATTGTATGGGGAACGCAAGTGCGCCCTCAATCTTTCTTTTGAAACTAACCCTAAAACTTTATTATGGACCTTATACTTTTTGCTAAAGGAAGGATTGTGTCCATCGATTAAAAATAGGTTTTTAGTAGTTCTTTACTTGTTATTCAAGATTATTACAACTATTGGTGGGTAATAATTTACACGTCATATTTGTTATCACATTACATGTATAATACAAGATACTAAGCCAAGAAAGTGATTATTTCAAAATTATCTGAGCATGGCTCAGGGCAGTGATTTTATGCCCTGGATGTAAGAGGGTATTTTTCAGAGAACTCCCAGTGCATATTTCTGAGCTTTATATTTATATCGTGTTGGAGAAAATGATTAATTTGTGTTGTGAAAATAGCTGGTGTAGTCGCTCACGTGTGTGTGATGTTTATGATGTCTTCATATCCCAATGTACATGTACTTGTTTTGCGTGTATGTATACTTTTTTCAGGTAATGGGGGTTCTTCCAGGTTCTAGTCTTGTTCTTGTGGATTCTTCTGGGTGTTCTTCTAAGTATTTGGTTTACTGCTAGTTGTTACACCTAGTGTTTTCTTGATGGCCCTTGAGCTTATGAGGATTAAATTGTATTGAGTTCACCCTATTAATAGATTATCGCCATCCTGTGTATTAATTGTCTTTATCTACATTGTAAGTCCAAGTGCTCGTCCTTTTTAAATAGAGGACCGGCCTCCTTCCCGAGTCTCTACACAATAAACAGTTGCAAAATGTAATTAAACAAAAATAATAGTAAAATTATTTAACTACAGTTGCATTCCTTACGTATCCCTTATTTATTAAGACTAGCGGGACCGGCGCTTCGCGCGTGTCCCAGTAGTCGAGTAAATTTTAAAAGGGGGAAGTTAATACACCTAAAGTTTGAATTTGTAAATTAATACGTAGCATTAATATCATTCTGCCTCTGCGCATTTTCATGCAGCAAAATGTTGTTACTCATTGCTGCACGTAACAGTACATGTACGTATTCCCCATTATACTTTCTCAAGTTCTCAAAAATGTGGCATTGCAATGCACGTTCATGTTGGGTTTGCATTGTTACGTCATGTGATAACCGTGGTTTAGGAAGCATTTACCCTTGCTTATACGATAGACAGCTTTATAAAATAGAAATCGAGCGGCAAGAATAACATCTTAAAGCTGAAAGGCTTTTAAGAAATTTTCAAGAAAATAATTATATCAATGCCACTATATCCAGGAGTTTTCGGTTTTTTTTTTCAATGCTGGTTTGAGGGACAAACGATTCGTTGATTGTTAACTTATTTGCGTGTGTGGTAGCGTACAGCCAGACACGTGTTGACATTTGACCCCTGACGCAATTATATTTTATCGTACTGCGGTGTGCTGTTATGAAATTATGTACAGCTACTATCTTGTTAGGTAATTATTTAGATGCAGGAAATTATCTTTTATATTTGAGGCGTCATTGTGTGGATTTTGTTTTTTGGTGAATGCGTCTCTGCTTTTAACAGAGGAACGTTCCTCCTTCCTCCACTGTCACGTGACCAGGGTGGATCACCCGAACAATTATGACACCAGTTGATTTTGGGGGTAAAGGTGTAGAGTGAATTTAAAGTAAATTCATAAAATCTTTCAAGTTAAATATTGTAATGCCAAGTTCCTTCATTGTTTGTGACAAAACCCCTAAATTGTTACTTAAACCTGCTTTTAACCATGTAAACCAAACAAAACTGCTTATAAAGGGCGGGGGACTATATCAACTCATCAAAGAAACCAATTGTCAGCTGAGAAAAAAAAACTAAAACAAACAAGATCCAAAATAATACAAATTACAGATAAAAACAGAAACCTTCCAGTTGGACACTTTGGATATGGAGTGGGAGAAGGTGAAAGGTTGTCAGAGGTAAAGAAGAATGGTGTACATTCAAATGGTGTACATTCAAATAATGGGGAGAAAAACTATAAACAAAATAATAATAATAACTTAAAATTTAAAAACATCAAGTGCATGTCCTGGTTCAAACTTGTTTTGCCCAATGTTCAACTGTGCTTTATAACAACAACAAAATAATAATAATAATATCGCGTGTAAACAAAGGAAAATACACAAAAACAAAATTTGAACCTGTGACCTCGAAATTAACCTGCCGGAAGGGAAGATTGACTGGGTAAATTTAGTTAAATCTTTACCATGATCAAAGAAAAAATGACAAGAATTTGATTGGAAATAAATAAATAAATAAAACAATAGGGAAATTGCCATCATAGGGCTACATAGCTCAGTTAATAGCAGAGCACCAGCACGCTAATCCGGAGGTCCTTTACTCACTCGAAAACAAAACAAAAATAATAAAATATAAAGCCCAGTTGAACATTTGGGGGCAAAAAGAGTTTAATCAAATAAGTTGAAGCCAAGGCAAATACTGATTATTGACTTTCTGTTTCCATAAGTTTAAAAAATTTGAAAGAAAATTGAAAAAAAAAAATGTACAGCTGATTTTACAAAAGTTGTATCAAATCATATTCAGGGTGTCATATTGTACAAATTTGGTATTCAAGGTAATTACGTGGTTATTTGCATAAGTTCTTTTTTTCTTAAATATTTATCTTTAAAGCTTTTAGATTAAATGCATTTGTACACACAAAATTGTGAAAACATATTTTTTGTTTACTGGTCGGTCTTTTAAACAAGGGAGCAAAAATATTGTCGTTCATGAGCGGTCAAGGGCACGGGACTCAAGCGCTGGTGTTTCTGATGAGCAGAATGTGGATTCGAGTCTCGGTCTTGACACTTGTGTCCTTATAAAGCAAGCCACTTAACCAAAAATTACTTCGTCCTTCTGGACGTAAAGCCGTAGGTCCCGTGTGTTATGTTTTGCACGTAAAAGAACCCAGTACACTTGGCGTTGGTTGGCTGCAGATTGCGCAACAGCACCGTGTAAATCGTTACATGGTGCAATAGTAAATTGTTATATGGGTCTTTCTAACATAGGTCCACATTCGAACAAAACAATGAACACTGGAGACGCCCCTCGGGTGTGATAGAGCGCTATATAAGAACTGAATATTATAATTATATGCTAGTCAACGAGAAAAACAAGGAAATTGAATAATCGTTTAATAGTAAGTGCTGTACAATGTTGCGACCCATGTTCATCAGACCTAAAGCTAATGATTCCTATCAACAATCTCTACCCTAGCAGGCCACATCATGTTATAATCAAAGGACGGTGACATCAGTCGCAACCTCACTTGAGTTTCGCGCTCTCCTCATCACATGAGGTCTAACTGCTGGAATGGTTTTGTCTAATTGAGGCTGACTGGATCCAGTCTTGCATCGAAATGCTTGAAGGAATGCAGACCGGTATTGTGAATGAACTGCACCGTATATCAGTGGATTGACTATGGTGTTTATCAAGAGAGGAAGGTTGGAAATCCACGATTTGTTTATTGTCGCAATATATGCATATCCATTAAGCTGGTAGATGAGATAACAATTCAATAACGTGACAAAAATGGCTGGTGTCTGGCAGATGAAGAATACCACACCGTTGACTATCAGAACTTTGGCAACTTTGTTTCGACTTTGCTGTGCGTTGTGGTATCTTCCTTTCATAAAAGTAGCACTCCTGCGCTTGTTTAATGCACAAATGATCCGTGTATACATAAAGACATTGGCAATCATTGCAATGAACCAGGGTACCGTTGAAAGGGGTAGTGTGTAAAGTTGAATACCGAAAGAAGGTGGAGAACAGAACGATAACTCTGTTGGAAATCCTTCGTAACCTTTAGGCCAGAGGACAAAAATCTTCACACTGATAGCGGAGGTGCCTAGTGTTGTTAAGCAAGCAAATATCAAGCCCACAACCCAGCAGATTGCGACCATTGTGCTGGTTCGGCGCCGTCCACGGATTTTCAGATGTTTAATAGGATGACATACAGCAAGATATCTCTCAAATGACACTGCGGTCACCAGAGCAATGGATGCAAAATATCCGGTATTCCTCAATAAACCAAAAGTGAAACATTGCGCAGAATTTTTCGCAAAATCAATGAACGCCACATTTGGTAATGCTGCATAAGTTAAAATGTTGTACACGATGCTAGTAACAGTCAGGTACAGAAAGTCAGCCAGGGCCAAATGTGCCAAGCAGATATTTGTTGCCGATCTCATTGTGGGAACACGAAAAATGACAAACAGAAATGCAGAATTGGTGATAACGCCAAGAGTTAAGATGATCGGTATGATGATGGTAAAAATGATGGTTTCCTCGTGTGGATATTTCAACCATTCTAATTCGTCCTCAGTGATGTTCCATGTAGTTGCTGATGAGAATTCATCTTGCATCACGCTATAATCCGCCATTGTGTAAAACTGCCGCTGTGCTCGTTCCTGATGAGAGTTGACTACGTGGTCACTAACAGCATCCGCTCTTGCGTATGCACAGTAGCAAACACAATATGCAAGGCACTGCAAAGTCACCTGTGTAAATGATTTGGGGAGCTATACTCTGTACATACTGCATGTTTCAACTTTTGTTTTACAATCTGACTGGTTTCCAACATTGCGTGCAACCATGCTGCAGTCTGCAACAGGTCCCCTATCAATTTAGGGCCCAAACCGCTCCAGTTTGTTTCACTTGGTTTTACTCAATTTTGCGCGTTGCATATAAAATACATTTGCGCATGCGAACTGTGTGGAAGGGAGCGAGAGGGGCGGGGGCGGGGGGGGGGGTGGACACGATATTGCTCGATCACAAAACTAGAACATCATGGCTCGAACCACTGTGTAAAAAAACGTGAACGTTTTTCTGTTAATTGATAAATAGCCCAATTGTGATACAACTCGTATTCATATCACGTTAAAGCTACAGTTACAACTACTTGTAAATAAGAATGATTACTCATTTTTGAAATGAATAAAAATACAATTTTTTGTTCAATTCAATTTATATTGAAAAAAAAAATAATAATAAATGTGCATACACACCGCACACGACGATCACCCCGCTTTGAGTTGCGTGTGATGTCAATGGAGTAAGTCGTCTGTTGATTTCTTTCTTCACACCCCGGTAACCTGTTTGAAACTTAATGTACTTTTCAATCAAATTAACCCAAACGGAATGGCAATTAGTCACACTTAAGGGGACTAGAAAGTAGCACAACAATGTTCCTGAGAAATATTCACTTCAGGTCACATGGTGGCGCTGTTTGTATTTAATGTGCGTTGAAGAGACTCGGGGGATTTACTGAAAACTGCAATTTTACACACAAAACTGTGATCAATTCTGCTGAAACAACAAGATATATCCTAAAAAGTACAGGCTTTCTCTTAACATAAAAAAAAATCAATATTTCATACCATATTTCAAAGTGATGTAGAATTATGTTGTCATCCTTAAAGACCAACTCTCTGAAAGCCCCAGCTCAACATTGGTAAGAGGAAAAACACAAATGTTCACAGATTTATACATACCTTGCATGGTATAAAGATAATGATTAGTAGACAACTTTCCTTGAAACATTTCTGCCTGAAGAGTTATCGTTTTTAAATGATAAATGAAATAAGATCCAAAATTAGTTTTCATCTCAGTGAGATGAAAACTTTGCATATAGGAATGCGGACAACAACGCTGAATGTTTTATTTTTACCGTTTTCTTGCAAATGGAACAACTAAATGAGCTGACATTTTCACAGGTTGGTTTTATTACAAGTAATCTTGATTTATGCGAAGAATGTAAGCATTTACACTCAGTTTACCACTGTTGAGCTGGGGCTTTAAGAAGTCAAAGCGTTGCCCCTCTTTTCAGTTGCCATCCGGGTGCAGTTTTTGATAGTGATTCCCGTAGTGGAAAAACAAATCTGTGACCGTGTGAACGCTCGAAAAGGAGCGCTGCAACAAATTGATTATGCACCCATTAGAAGATTAAACAAGGGGCGGGTTTGTGGATCTTGGCTCATTTTGCGCCTTGGCCGCGGAGCTGTGAAAACGACTAGCCTATGTGTTTAGGGGTCGATCCACCACACGAGTCACCCGTTTGGCAGCTCAAACCACATAAGCCAGCACAGGGTGTCACTTCAACAGAGCAGTGGACGTGAGTGTTTCTAATTTTGTTTGCAACCATTTACTGATTTTGTAGTTGTATATATATAGTTTTGTAGCGTATAGAAGTAACACATTTTACCACAGAGATGGGAATCACTGGTTGCCTATAACGCGTTCTCATACTGACTTTGTCATCAGGAAGATACGGGCATGATAAACTCACATTTTCTACATTTTTTTAACAAGAAAATAAGTAATTAACTTATTTTTTTCGTTACTGTCTTTTTTCAAAGAATCCCGAGATGCTGAAAGATCATAAAAAACATGCTTAAATTACATTAATCTGTGAGCGGGTGTTCACCTCAACAATTGCATTTTGTATATTCTCACAAAGAGACGGGCATCTCCAAACACGTACAAAACACTAAGTGTTCCCGACAAGATGGAGAGTAGGTCAAATTGCATTTGTGTTTTCACGAAGGGACGATCGTTTCAGCATCAGCATTATAGCACGACATGTTCATAATGTAAGCCAGTCAATTTATTTGCCATTCTTACATGTGTGTGTGAACTACATGTAATTGCCATAAACGATGGGAGATGAGCAGCTAGAATGCCTGAATTCCCTTCCACCTTACACGAATTTGCAAACTCAGGCAAACTTGTTAATAAAACCTCCTCTTAAGTAACAAAATTGTCTAAACCCGAAAAAAGCAGATCAAGAAATGCATACGGAAAAAGGTTATCTCGTTTGTGTTTCCACAAAGAATAAGATCATATCGCGGCGATGACATGCCCATCCTTTACTGTGTAAAAACATGGGCGAAATTAGTTTTTTTTTTTCTTTTCTTTTCGCAAAGGGACAAGTTATACATGTCTGACTGGGTCACCATTGTGTTCCGATATGTTCCGACACCCCTAATGCATTTTTCTTTTAGTCCTAACCCTAACACTAAACACTAACCGAAGTGTATAGATCATGAGGAGTTATCGAAATATATGGTTGTCGGAACATTTAGTGTCAATCAAGGTAAAATTGAAATTAAAAACACGCAGTTCTTATATAGCGCTTTATCACACCCAATGGGCGTCTCAAAGCGCTCAGTATGTTTTACTGCATGGTATTCGGAGTTACTTTTGAAGTATGAGACCTGTTCCTTTACATAGCACCATGTAATGGTTTACAAGGTGCTGTGGCGCAATCTGCAGCCAATCAAACCAGGAACACCGGGGCGAACCCCTTCTCTTTCCGAGTAAGTGCACTGGGTTCTTTTACGTGCATTGCCCAACACATGGGACCTATACGGCTGTACGTCCCATCCGAAGGACGCAGCAATAATGGTCAAGTGTCTTGCTTAAGGACACAAGTGTCAGGACCGGGACTCGAACCCAAACTCTGCTGATCAGAAGCACCAGGGCTTGAGTCCGGTGTTCTTATCCGCTCGGCCACGACGCGCCACTTTCTCAAAATTGTTCTCGGAACATTTGACTGATGTTCTAGATGTGCATTATCTATCACAATTCACTATACATATAAGATACAAATGGTTTGTATACCGCCAGTTTGTGTCTAGTTGTTATTGGTCAGTAGTTCCGTCATTCAACCGCAGTAAATTTCATTCAATGGGGCTTTTTTATTATTTTGTACATTCAAAATGGAATTAGTATTGCGCCCTCTTGCTGTCTAAAATACGGCCTATCAGCCCCTGAAGTGAAATATGCTAATACATTCACGCATGCGTACAACCACTATTGGTTGGCAAACGCCATAGAGTTGTTCACTAGCCGGACGTACAGATGTTTTATATGATCGCATATTTTAATAAAACGTTGCTATCCAATACTCTTTTTAAAGCTTCACTTGCTTTATTTTTTGGCTTAGACAATAAGAATTTTATTTACGTACCACATCTTCTTGCCAAGTGCTTTTATGAATTTCTTGTCACTAAAATGTATCCAATTAGTTTGGCACTGGTATATTCTTGCGATAGTAAACAAGGATAGATAAAGTCAATAAGTAGTAAAGCTGGATACATTATTGATTGGTATTTTTGCATCTGCTCTATCATAAAATTGAACATTAATTGTTAACCGATATAAATGTCAACCGAAAGCAAAGAAACAGTACAAAAAACAAATTTGGTAAACTATTCAGACAACAAATTGATTTTCAGTTAGGGATCTAAACTGTGGGTTGTATTTACTCTGTACTAACACAGTTGATGACAAATGAAGTGACTTGAATTGCATTTTTTTGTTTGCAATAAAAATTGACAGCTTTTAGGCAAAACAGGGAAAAAACAGATTGGTTGTGAAAAAAAGAACAACAATAATAATAATAATAATAAAAAGAATAAAGTGAAGGGGATATTACATGCATATCATTGGCAATTAGAACCAACCTGTGAAAACCTCATCACATTGGGTGGCTATGTTTGAGTAAAAGAAAAACAAACAATGTCGTCAGGTGTGGTTGTTCATTTGCGCTGATTTCGATTGCTGCCATTTGAAATGTTTATAGGCAGTGCTATGGTACCTCAAATGGAATCTGTTTGCCTGTAAGTATTTCAATTTTAACCCATCAGTCCATGCACCGCCCGAGGCCGTTGAAAAACGGGTAGGATATTTTGCTAGACCCTTGGAAGTAAATTAACAGAATCGTGGTTTAAAATAGAAACAAAAATATGAGTATTTTTCATTTTCGTCCTTTTCTCTAATGTTATCATTGAATAACAGATTAATTCAATACGGGCGTAATAACTCACAAGGGATTGCCTCTCATTTACATTGTTAATACCGGTCCTTTATTTGGCGATTTTTGTTTGTTTGTTTGTTTGTTTGTTTGTTTGTTTGTCTGTTTGTTTGTTTGTTTGTTTGTTTGTTTGTTTGTTTGTTTGTCTGTCTGTCTGTCTGTCTGTCTGTCTGTCTGTCTGTCTGTTTGTTTGTTTGTTTGTTTGTTTGTTTGTTTGTTTGTTTGTTTGTTTGTTTGTTTGTTTGTTTGTTTGTTTGTTTGTTTGTTTGTTTGTTTGTTTGTTTGTTTGTTTGTTTGTTGACGAACAGGTTAAAATGAACACAATAGTTTTCAAAGGCAATATCTGGAATCCTTGCTCACACTGTTTTATTGCTAAGACATTTTTTTTAGTCACATCATGATGAAAGAAAATCACCTCTTTGGTTACAAAAGATCTTGTTGTTGGTAAGAGCTAATATTTCGTTATCAGAACTAGCGTTGACAAGTCAACTGTTAAGGGAGGAAATTAATAATGAGCAATATGAAGTTGATATTAACGATGGTCATTGAATTGATCAAAGCGTGACAGCGACTGTAGCCTGTTTTGAATTTTATTTTTGAGTTATGTTCTATCCCCCCCAAAAACACAAGTAGATGAGATCTTACAGCGTGTTGCAGCGTTTCGCTTTGGGCGGCTCGGGCGCTCCAGCGACTAAACGGTAGAGTTGTTTCATTAATTACCAAATTGATAATGGTTCGTGTGTCACTATTGAATAGGGTCACAAGGAGGGCATTTCTTTGACAACTGATGGGGCGACCCTGGAAAAAGCAAGACGACATTATTTAATAATAAAAAAAAATCCTTTAATTGCTCCATATTGCTTTCACACTTTAAATGTAGTGCTTCAAACGTTGCTCTTTGCTTCAACTAAAGCACAGTGGATACGTGTATGTTAAACAGAGCTAATGATTTAAGTCTCCAGTCCTATTTTAAAGAGGAGAATACACTATGCAAATCTTGCGCGTAACGAAAACGAGAAAACACGTCGAAAGAAGACTGTAGTTTTTTTATGAAATCAAGTCCTCTTTTTAAATTTTATTTATACACAATTCTTACAAATATAAGCACTCCTAGTAATTTTTTAATGATACATCATTCAAAAAATTTACGAAATTAACATTGACACAAAATTAAAAACTTGGGACGAGGATACTTATTCGACCTCAATGACTCTAGACTACGTGCAGTACGAATTACGAATCACGCTCGAATTTGTACTCGGGGGAAATTTGTACTCGGGGTTTAATGGTAACATAAGCGTCAATTGGTCACAATTATAAATTGTAAAAAGTTTTGATTTGCTAAATTTATTTCATTTTCATTTATTCCAGCCCTAAGTTATAATTTCCCAACAATACAACATAACTGTTATAGGCATAAACTAAGTATTTGAAGAAACATAATCTCGCACACATAAAACTCAATATGGGTGGGTCCCGCGGAGCTCAAACACACGCGAAACTTGCGTAGTCTATTGAGGGCAAAACGGATAAAATGCATTAAAGGGTGATGGGGTGTAGGGCTGTCTCCCAACCGTTGCTTCGGTTGTGGTGGCCAAGGCTAAATTGCTATATCTCGTAGTTAGCTTTTTCAAAAGGCCATATTGGCCACTATGTAATGACTCGAACAAAAATGTCCATAGTGGCCGCAAACGGCCGCATGATTTCACCTTACTTCCATTCAACCCAAAAGGGTCATTTCCTGCTTTGACATTTTCCACTATTTCCCATGTTGACAAACCCATTAACGTCTGTAAGTCAAAAGCTCTGCTTCGTATCATTTCACCTGACATTTTCAACAAGATAATTGTGTCAACAAATCAACAATATTGGCAATTTGTATAAATGTGAAACATTTTTGTAAATTTAAAATTTGAATTTAAAAATGTGTGTGTAAATCACGTTAAGGCATGGATAGGTTCTGTTTCGTTTAAGTTCTGTTTCGTTTGGAAAAAATGTTGAATTTAATTGAATTTGAGGAAATTTGTTCAATGTCAACCTACTCCAATGGAGATTGTTACGCTTTCAGTAGCACCACAGAACCATCTCTTAACAGCTAGCTGCAGGGACTCTGATTGTCTTGTACAGAAAGCCAAACTGTTGACTTAAGAAACAGCTTGATGGATGAAACGACCGGCAGGGTCTAAGATTGATCATGGCCCGTGGGCTTCTGAGCCCGGCACTTTTACCACGCTGTATAAATAGCTTTAATTTCGAGACTGAAATGTCAAAACTGCAAAAGCTAGTTTACTTAACGAACTATTGTTTGCTGTATACATGTTCACTTCTCCGTTTGATAGTTTTTCATAAATTGTTATGGTTACTCCTAAACTAATATGAATGTTATCAATATATTAACTAAAGTGACCAATCCCTGTATAAGCCTCGGCTTTTTTACCTGGTGCCCTCCATTTGTCACCATTTGTATATAATCCATGTATTTTCAGATTGTCTAGTTGTGATATATGGGGGGGGGGGGGGGAAACAAACAAACAAACAACCTAACAAACAAACCAACCAACCAACCTGTTTGCAGGCATCTCACTCCTCATGCGATTGTATACTAACTGCTCACATGGAGTTGTACTAACTTAATATATGGGGGAAAGGGGCTAAATGGTTCACCTGTCTGGATTAAGGGGAATGAGTAAATTAGAAAATAAGAATTGGGGACTCGGTGAGGTAGTGACGAGATGGCCCAAGGTACATTCAGGACCAGGTTTCATACATCTGCTTAAGCAGAAACTATCACTTAACAATTTTCTGCTAAGCAACAAATTTGCAGGATACCAGTCACATATGGTGCGTATAACATGCACATTTGACTGGTAACCTTAATGTGGTAAGCATAATTTAGGTGTTCTAAGCTACTTTTGTGTGCTCACGTTACTAAATGAAATTGGGACCTGCACTCCATTATGCGACACGGGGCAAACTTTAAGCTTTCACAATGCCGGTATTAAAGAAGTTAATATTTTTATTTGCCCTTGATTTATATAACGACATTAATAAGATTTTCTCTTTTCTTATCATTTATTGCTTACAAGACCTGGGAGAAACATGAGTATGTTTTCTTCTTTTAGCAGAGGGTGACAGTTCCCCCCCCCACCTAATGTTCCCTCTTGACATTGGCAGGTACACAGGGGAGCACTTGAAAATCAAGAGACATGAAAACAGACTGACAAATAGTCAGAGTAAAGTGTTACAATCAATCACCTCCTCTACCACCTTCTGAAAATGCCTGCGTCAGTAAGTAACTCAAGACTCACAGTGACACGAACGGACAGCCTTTTTTTTCGCCGGGGCTTCGGACTTTAACCGCCCCTTTGTTTAGTCTCCTAATGGCTTTTGATGAATGGTTGTATTTACAGAGTTGTAACTTGTGTGTCTCAATTTCTACTTGTGGACACCTGCACTACATAAACAGTATAGTTTACCGTGTTGAGGTGGCTTGTCTGTTATCTTATCTGCACGAACTAGTTCTACCTAAACTGGAACAGCAGTTTGAAACAGATAATGTTAACACTGCGCTATACTCATGTTCATGTACGCTGATAACTGACACCAAAGGTCATGGAGTACGTATATAAATCTAAATCTACGTATGTAGGAGTTTTACAAGCATAGCTTTAGTCGTCGGGTGTGGGAGCTTTATTCTGTTGGACAGCTGTTCAATACTGCTTTCGAAAATTTCTCAACTTGCATTGGGCGCAGGTATGGCATCGAGGGAGTGCAGTAAGACGTTTAACATCACCGAGGAGGAAGTGATCGAGTGGCTGTTCACTCCAACAGAGGCCGTCGTTATCACTGTCATAATACCGATCATCTTAAGTCTTGGATTTATCTGCAACTCCATGTTTCTGCTAGTCATCTCCTGCAATCGCACAATGGGCTCAGCAACTAATATTTACTTGGCTCACCTGGCGCTTGCCGATCTTTTCTTCCTTTGCCTGTCCGCCCTGCAGCATATCTGGAGGTACATGGCTTCACCACTGGCATATGATAATCTCTTCGTGAGCTCAGCCGAGTGCATAAGCTTTTTTGTGGTTGCCAACACTGCATACTTTGGATCCGTAGCCTTGGTCACAATGGTGACGTTTGAACGGTACCTTTCGCTGTGCCACCCTGTCAAACATCTTGAAATCCGCAGCCGACGGCGAACCAGCAGGATAGTCGTGACATGCTGGCTGATGGGGGTTGTGCTTTCGGCGCTAACAATGCCACGCGCTGCTAAACACATTTTCTATTGCCTAGATTGGCCTGACGACGAAGTTTACCAAAACCTCCCCTTAACAATGTCAACTTGCATTGCTGTACAGCCATGGATACTGTACTACACTGCACCATTGGTTAACTTTCCCTGGTTGCTAGCAATGGTCGCCAATATCTACATGTACTTCAAAATCGTACAGTTGCTACACAGACGTAGAATTACGAACGGCAGGTCACAGGCTGTGCGGACAAACATGCGGAATCAGGTCGCGAAAATGCTGGTCGTCAACGGCGCGGTGTTTTTCTTGTGCCAGATACCATACAGCATTCAGAGTTTGACTGGATGGATCTGTCTGATGGCCCAGGTTCCCGATCCGTTAAACGATACGATCGGGAAACAGTTAGAATGGATTGGTATTGTCTCCCAGTTAATCAACAACAGTATCAATCCAGTGATCTATGGAGTGATGAGCCCACAGTACCGGACTGCATTCCTTCAAATGTTCAAGTTCCAATTCAAAAAGCAGTGCAGACGGCGCAAACTTAATCTTACCCTCGGCCCTGTATGTCAAGGAAGCCCGACAGCACAGCTGAGTTCCACAGAAACAAGATTGTGAACCGACCGGTCTATAGTTAGTGTTTTGGTTTTCCAACAGGGTCATTGATGAAATGAAATACTACCACTTTTTAATTGACACAATTTGGACATTTGAGATCTTTTCAGGGTAAACCGAGTTTCAACGTAATAGTTTTTTTCTTTCTTTTCTTGTTAAACTCTTTTCTGTTTTTCTAGAATTACAGTTATTATAGGTAATCTGTATAGACCATGTGACTTGTGACATCACATGTTTACAAAAGAGCCACAGAGCATGGACTTCATTTGGGTATGATTTGTACACCAGCTCAATATAATCCAATACAGTTCGTGGAGATGGTACTGTACGACTTTTTATCTGAAGACTTGAGCATCTGTTATTTTTATAACTCTTGAATTTATGTGGAAATTATGATACAAAATGTAAAAATGTTCCCTCGCGACCAGTGTCGTTTCTCGCCTGGAAGGAAATGCCCTGGAATGTACAAGGTCACTCTTTATGTAAACTGAGGTTACATGGTCTTCTAAAATGACTGTATGTACATAATTTGAGAACTACCTACCAGCACAATAACCTCAATTTCCATGTTTATTTCAATCATTCAAAATCAACGGATACGAGTTTTTAAACGGCTCCCTACCGACTTAGATTAATTGGATATTTGCCAAAATTGTCATAAGATCAAGGCAAAAGTCATGAAACTAGTTTGATTTTCACTTTGTTGAGAAATATTACACTCTGACGGCTCCCCACCGCCTAAAATAGGTTAATGTTGGAGGTGTATTTGCTGAAATTGTCATAAAACCAAGAAAAAAAGTCATGAAACTAGTTTTATTTCATTTCGATGAGAGTTAGACTCTAACTGCTCCCTACCGACTCAAATAGATTAATTTTAAATGTGTATTTGTTGACAATTTTTCATAAGATCAAGAAAAAAGTCATGAGTAACTAGTTTGATTTCAATTTGAAGAGAAGTATTACACTTTTGCAGTGTCGCAGTACGTGTACGTGGTTCTTGCACTCGGGTGCTCCTTGATTACCATTATTAATGTACTCGTACTCAAACTTGCTCTTGAACTCGTGGTCAAATTTGTAAAAAGTAAAACTGAAATTATGTATGATGAATCTTTTTTATAGTAAAATTAAGAACAAATTACCAACAAGAAATTAGTTAATGCCGATATCATACTATAAAAAGAGATACACTGCAAAATGAGAAATAAGACACATAGTGTTTTACACCTTAATTTGCAGTATATTTCTTTTTAAAATACTCGTACTCGGAGATCCAAGTGCAGGCAGAGATCGAAGGAGCTTGGTTTTTTCCGAATATTGCAAAGCCAGTAGTATATTATGTAATAATCGGGGCCGCGTGTGCGAAAAGAAAGTCAGAGCTGGTAAACAAAGGAAAGGTGTATACTGTGGATTCGCAATATAGTGCGCCACCAAGAGTTTCCTTGAGAGGTCAATTTTAAATAATATACTCAGTGTACAGGATTATCAGACAATGCACAGAGAATTTAGAGTTTTGGGGCTTCAAATTGCATTTCATAGCCTTGCATCTAAACATCACTGTTAAAGCCCCAGCTCAACGTTGGTAAGAAAGAAAAACAAATGTTTACATATTTAAATATACCTTACATGGTATCAAGATAATGATGGTAGACAACTGTCCTTTAAATATTTATGCCTAAAGTGTTGTCGTTTTTGAACAATTTTCGACTAATGATACCGAATTTTACCCACGAATGCATTTTTATCGTTTTCTCGCAAATAAAAAAACGAAATCAGCTGAAACTATCACAGGTTGGTTTCATTACATAGAGCTCGATTTGTGCAAATAATGGAAGCATTTACAGACACTTATACCAATGTTGACCAGGGAACTAAAGCCACACACGAATATTAAACATTTTACATCAACTTTAGCCTGAATTTTCAAAAACATATAATCCATCTAGCGAATTCAATTGATGTTGCTACTTGGACGTCACCATGTATGCAAACGAGGTTGACTCTTTCTATGTTAACTTGGGGGAGGTCTATCGTTTATCATTGCAAAATCACCCAGCAATCTAACATCTAAAACAGACACAAAACTAAGGTCAATTTTGGGGGGCACAAAGGGTGCATCGGGTTTTTTTTTTCTCAGGAGGGGGATTCTGGCCAATTAAAATGGTAGTTTCCGTTTGTATTTCTCTTAAACAAGCCCTTTTTCAGCACTCTTTTTATGTCGTTTACTATTTTTATAAGATAATCGGACGTGGAGGTAAAAGCAAATATATTGTATGTGTGTAAATATAGGGGGGAAATGAAATTACTTTATAAAGCTTTTAAAATTTAACATTTTAACCTGGTAGTTTTTAATCTCAAAAGTCCAGATTTCAAATTGGGGTTGGGGTTAGGAGTACGGGAGAGCACAGACTTGTGCTCTCCCCTCTATAGGTTACGCCACTGATCTTAACATTCAGAAAATGTCACACACAACTCTTAATGTAATTCAATTGGCCAAAATATTAACTACAACTACAAAGTGATATGGTTCCAAAGCTTTCATGTTGATTTGTAATAGCACAGTTGTGAAGATCGAAACAGCTAAAAGAAAATCACAGCTCTGGTATGAAGCATTGCTTCAATTTAATTGTGTTTACCTCTCGCATAAGGAGTTCCCATGGACGTGTGGTTAATTATTTGCAACTGTTGGCAATGTTTTTTTCCACATTTATGTTCACATTATTAAGAAAATGCGGGCACAGTCGGAGGGACGATAAACTGGGTGAACTTCATTATTTTGTGTGTGGTAGTGGTTTATAAAGGGTCCACCAGGAAGCCTCACCCAGACCTGCGGATGTGTTGAGATGCAGTAAACCGTATGACTCGTCTGTCTGCAAAAGAAGTGCTACTGAATCGTCATGGGGGCTGGTATAACCTCAAATAGCTGTAGTGTTTTCAATAACATCACCGAGGAGACAGTCTCTGATTGGATTCATACACCAGTTGACACCTTCACAATCACCGTCATCATACCGATTATTTTAACCCTGGGCGTCTTCAGCAACTCCTCTTTTCTTTTTGTCATTTTCCGCATTCCCACCACGCGCTCGGAAACTAACATCTACTTGGTACACTTGGCACTGGCTGATCTTCTGTACCTAAGCCTGGCTGCATTCCAGCACTTCCGGCATTATGTGTCATCACCCGTGTCAAAAAAAGGTACCTTTGTGAACTGGGCAGAATGTATCAGTTTTTTCACAGTCGTAAACACTGGGTATTTTGCCTCCATTGCTTTTGTAACCATGGTGTCATTTGAGAGATACCTTGCCCTGTGCCATCCTCTGAAGCACCTGAAAATCCGCCAGCGGCAAAGAACCAACCGAATCGTGGCGATCTGCTGGTTAGTAGGGCTTGTGTTGTCTGGAGTAACAGTACTAGAGACTGCTAAAGTCGTTTTTGTCTGTCTGCAATGGCCCGACAACGACACGTACAGCAACCTCCCGTTAACCGTGGTATATTGTGGTGCCATACAGCCTTGGATAATTTACTTCACCACTCCATTTTCTAACATTCCTTGGCTAGTTGCAATGGTTTCCAACATTTACATGTACGTCAAGATCATTCAAGTGTTACACAACCGGACAGCCACTGATTTAAATTCCCAAATGGATTCCACAAAGCTCCGAATCCGAAACCAGGTGGCAAAAATGTTGATTGTTAATGGCGTGGTCTTCTTCGTTTGTCAAATGCCGTATACTGTTCTGAGCTTCGCAAGCATCATCTGTATCATAGCGGATATTCCTAATCCCGTCGAGGCTTCACTCGGCAACTCAAGTGACTGGATCTCCATAATCCCACAGTTGATCAATAACAGCGTTAATCCACTTGTGTACGGACTAATCAGCGCTCAATATCGAACTGCGTTCATGCAAGCATTTCGGTGCAAAAAGCAACAGAGACGGCGAACGTTTCTTCGTCCAGTTTGTGCCGCATCAAACAGAGCCTCGACAACAGCGAACAGCACGAACACGACAAAGGTGTGACAGAACCACACGGGTCCGTGACAAGAGTGACAGTGTGAGAGTACGTGAAGTGGGCGTGGTTTACAGTGGAATTACGTAACACTTATGAACACTCAAGTCTAGTGTCCAAAGGTAGATGTTTCCAGGTCAGATTCAAATAAAATATTACATATTCATTCTTTGATATTGATGTCCCAAATGGATAGATCTAACAAATGTATTGACAAAATAGTTCGACTCCAACATCAGCGCTAGATGGCTTTGGTTGAGCGCCGGAACGTTTAAATCCGGAGGTTGTGGGTTCAAGTTCTGTACTAGTCATTCTTTCTTTGTCCCCCAAACGAATTGAATCAAAAAATTTCCCAGTTTCTTTCCCTTTTGGTCTATTTATACTTGACCTAACAAAGATTTGCAGGTTGACTCAGAGAGCCAGAGTGATGTATTTCAATTGTAGCACTAAGGATATCATGAACAAACAAAATCACTGAAAAAACATAATTAGTTTTTTTTTTTTTTTTTTTTTTCACTAAAACGGCCCTATTTTATTAAAATGATGTACCTCAAAAAAGGAACCCTTCGAGGAAAAAAAGGTGTTAAATCTACATAACTGCCTTGTCATTTTGAAATATGGGATCGTGAATTTATCTAACTTATATCTAATCACTGTTAAAAGTTGTTTTTTCATTGGTGTTTTCTTTTTGGTTTTACATTTTTGAAGAAAATTTCAGTGCAATTTCTTGATTACCAAAAAATGGGTTACACAAGGATGAGATTTGACAAAATGTGAAAAATTCTGAAGAATGGCTTGCAGGCCTGGTTCCCTCTAAATATAGACGTGGAACCAGAAATCAGAAGTTTCAAGTCAGGAGGTCAACAGACTCTGTTTATCATCAGAAATTTACAAAACTACAGGTTTGGACAAAATGTGGACTATTTCTTTCTCCCTTTGGTGACTGCTTTTACTTCTTTCAAGAAGTTTGAAAAGCTGAATAAGGTTTTGAGAAAAATCCTGAAATCAGGAACAAAATCCTGAGAAATCACATGCCTGCTTATACATCGTTATAATACAAAAGCAGGGCCGCGGGTTAACCTCATTTTTGTTGAGTGTATGGTGTAACTTTTGTAAACGACATGATAGGAATTAAATTCTTCTTTCCAAACCTAATCATTTATTATATCCCGTGAAGAGTGTTAAAAATGAAAAATACAATAGTGCAACACCACAGCCGTATATAGCTTTATAATTCACAGTACTTCACAATGGTGGTACCTTGTCCTTAGATCAAAGGTTATAGAACAACTACCGGAGAAGATACTACAGTGTACGGTTAATGTGTAAAGTTAAATGACACATAGGCTAATTCCACTGGAAAATGCATGTGTTGTGTAAATAAAATAGAGAAGATTATACATGCATTAAACGGGGGTGTGTCATCCTGATTATAACAAGCCAGTGGTAGTGTATTGAAAGAATAAATGGCCGTGAATACCAGGGGGTGGGGGTATACCCCCCCCCCCCATTTTTTTTGTCCAGGGGTTGGTCCAAAAGATCATGCCCAACAAATCCCTATCAAGACAACACCCACGTCTGTACACGCCCGTACACGCCCACCTGTCCGTGCAAACAGTGAGTGGACGGTCATTTACACGAACGTTACGGAACTTGACTATACCCACTAAACAGCACCGCTGTGACAAATTGAGGTTGGCATCGGTTACATGACAAGGCCTAATGAATGTACGATGTACTATGCAGAAAATCAGAAAAGACATATTTTCTGTAATTATTTGAACAAACTACGTGGAACATTAACAACACAGAAGGCATCCATAATGCAATCGAACATCTGCTGTGGACTTACATGTAACCTTCCCCCATGCCCCCTTTGCTCGTGATCTCAGCTTTTTTCCCCCCTTTTTCCCATTCCCCCCCCCCCCCCCCCCCACCACACCCACTCGTCCCAACAAATTTACGCCACTGAAAGAATAACTCTCACCCAGATACTGCACCCACGAGCGCTTGCGTTCAAATCACAAGCCGTCTTTGTCAAACTGTTATTTGACCGCTGGCGGGCACGCGTAGTAACTGCGGTATTTCCATTTACTGATACAATCATGACGACACCACCCCTTTAAACTGTACCGTTTTTATGTAGATACACTCCATCAACAAATTTTACCCTTTGGAGATTAAATACTTTGAACTCAGAAAACGGTTACTTTTATTTGTCAGTTCAATGGTTTACTTTTATGAATGACATACACGAGCAAGGCAATTAACTACACATAATTGCTTCTCTTCACCCAGTGATAAATAGCTACCCGAGATGGCAGAGATGGTTCATGTGATTAATTTTAGCTTGGTGCGCTACATACTTGGCTGCACAGGCTGGAAACTACCAAGGGAGCTGAGATGGTTTAAGGAATGAAATAAATGGCCCAGTGACCTGGGGTAATAATGTTTGAAGCGCAATGATCATACTTTGGAATTGTACTTTTTACGCGCCGATTATTATTATTATTATTATTGTTAATATTTATAATAATATTATTATAATTATTACTACTGCCTACAGTGTGCACGGTACAAGCATTTTTGTAATAATATGATGCATTTTACTGGTTTGTGTGTGTTACTGACTTTAATGTGTATGCAGGTAACCCTGTTTTACTATTTGCTACCTAATGGAGACTAGAGACAATAGCAACAAAAGGTCTCACAATCTCACCGGGTAATTCTAAAGAGAGGGATGCTCAATAAGGAGTTGTGTGTACAAAGTTTACAGGAGGACGTTAAGTACAGGGACAAAGGAGAGAACAAAGGAAATTTCCAATGGGATGCAGCAATGGGAATACTTGTGTGGGTTTGTTTTTATAATGCGTGGGATGCAAATTGGGGGTTCCTGCGCTCGCCACTTTTGGCCAATCAATGACAAGCTAGCACTGTGAACATCATACATGCACAGGGTTGTATTGTGTGTGTGTTTGCACGGTCAAACTTTCACTGCAGGAAAGTAAATTGACGATTTTGTAACAAAGTGTGGTTTCAAAGATTTGGTTCCGAACAGCCAATCACGAGGCTTCATTTAGTCCAATCAGAAGAGCACTCATTAGCCAAGTTTTACTGTAAACCAATTATGGTTCTTCTTTCATTGGGAGAAAACATATTTTGAAGGGTTCTATAGAAATTTCTGGCCTAGTCGCAGACTTTCAAAGAAGAAGGTGGTCGTAATTTTGATGGAAATACTTTAACTCAATGGAAGAGTTGAATTTACACTATTAAGAGTTAAATCTCAAACGCTAGTTTGACACGCTAGTTTTCTGAAACGCCAGTTTGACCCTTATATTAGTTGAATCTAAATATATAAAAGTGCTGTCACTGACCAAACCCTTTAAGTGTTGATTTGACACTTTCGTTATTTAGAGTGTACAAGAGGGTGCTATAATGCATTTAATTCAAATGAATGGATGAACTAAAAAGCCATGATTAAAGTAAGATTCATCATCAGAGAATCTGTTTTAAATATTTTTTTAAAACATTGGTGTTATTTTCAACAGTAAACTGCCATACAAGCCTTAGCTAACTCGCACATGAAACAAAAAATCTTCACTTGTATATAAAGGTGTTTGTGTTCCTGCTGCGCCACTTTTGCACCTCAAATTGTAGGACAATCCTCAGTCTCGAGAGGTCAGTGGGTAACTGGAATAAGGCTATCAAGGACCTTGCTTCCATACTTTGCACTGCATTCAATGTCACAAAGCAACATTCATCAGAGCTGTTTATATTCAATCCGATTTTGCCATACAATAATAAATTACTTGATGTCAATACAAGAAGCTGGATGACCTTCATTTGCAATTGTTCGTGTCTGCCGTGCGCTTGTTCTTTTGAATGTACTTAATTAGTCATACTTAGCTGACGAATACTTTTATTTATGTTCTTGTTCACGCCTGTACTTGTGTACCTGTGTGTATTAACCTCCAATCGGGGACCTCCTATTGTCCCTCTTTTGTTTGTACTCTGACTTTTTAGCAACAGCTTTCATTGGTTTTGAACACGATTTCCAACTGGGGACCTTTTCCAATCGGGGACCCTATTGTCCTCTTTTGTTATAAGTCCCCGGTTTGAATGCCTGAACAAACTCACACACACATTCTCATTTTTGCATCCTTGTGGAGACCTCTATTGTTCTTTCCTTTGTCCCTGTACTTAATATTTTCTCATAGACTTTGTACACAAATTTCCTTGCGGAGCATCCCTCTCTTTAGAATTCCCCAGTGGAGACCAATTGTTCTTGCGCTTCCCTTTTGTTATAGGACTCCACAAGGGAGCGAATTCGAGCACACACACACACAAGTGTGTATTTACCTCCAATCGGGGACCTCCTATTGTTCCTCTTTTGTTTGTACTTTAACTTTTTAGCAACAGCTCCCATTGGTTTTGAACACGATTTCCAACTGGGGGCCTTTTCCAACCGGGGGCTTTATTGTCCTCTTTTGTTATAAGTCCCCGGTTTGAATGCCTAAACAAACTCACACACACACAAGATAGTAATCGAATATTGCTGGTTGCCTTGAAAAACATCTTACTGGGTGCCATTATAGGTCAGCGGAAGCCGGTCTTTACTACGAGGTAATAAACGGGTTTTTGGCTGGCCTCTGTTATAAGACGACACTCTCCTGACCTCCTTGTCAACTTACCAAGCGGAAGTTTCAGGAGGATAACCTACTCAGTACCAAGTACCAAGTAATGGACCAAGCCGAAGGCCAGGTCCATTAACAGTGTGGCATTTCCACCTTTTGGTAACTCATACGGATAAAGGAGATTTTTTGGAACAGTGTCCTCAGCACTAGAGAAGTACATCACAGAGTATTATTATGCATCTGTGGAGAGAGTCCTAAAAAAAATTCCCCACAGGCAGACATAAAACGGTCTGAATTTAGAAAAAAAGTCTGGAATTTCTAATCCATGGCATCCACTAACAACATGAAAACAGATAGGGATTAAATAAATCAAATAAGTAACAAGTGTAAAAGTTTTTTTTTTTTTTTTTTTTTTTTTTTAATAATGAGCATTTCTGTATACCTCCTCACAAATCCTAAAATTTATGAAAGTTATGATTTTAGTTTTGGGGTTGTTGTGCTATAATATGTGTGCATCATCAGCGAGTACATACAAATACATGTACATTGTATAATTGTACTTTTCCACTTTTCAAACACAATAGTGTATCCTCTCAAAGTGAAACACTTTGCTGCATCGATTCCAATATGAAACTAAACATCAGTCCATAGGTAGTGTCGTGACCCAGCGTTCTAGCGAACCAGACTCAAGTTCGGATGTTTTGATCAGCAGAGTGTGGGTTGGGATCCCACTCATGCCACCCTTGTCCTTAAAGCAAGACACTTTAACCATTAGTGATTGTGTAATGTGGGAGCAAAACACTACACGGGGAAAACCAATTTAATCTCAGGTAAGGACTGAAAACTCAATACAGACGTGAGGCTTGAGTCCCAGGCAGAGAACTATACCCAGGCTGAACCAAAACCTCACGGTCCACAGAAGTGAAAGGCAGGGCAAGACACTAAGCCATCCTCCTGGTGTACTACATACTATTTGGTACGAAGTTCGTGACTACTGATGTTTTGTTAGTATAGTGTAATACTAATTAAGCAATACTAAAGTTGTGTTCGGCGACAACTGATGGTGTGGTATGGAAATTTTGACTTTATTCAAGTTATAATTATTTTAAAAACTTCTCAGGAAAATTCAAGAAAAAAACAAAATCTGAGGACATTTTTGAACATCTAAGAGAAAAAAAAATCAATTTTGGGAAGTTCAACACTCAGGGAGACACATAATGTTTTGGTTTTGCCTTAATGTCAGAGGACTGCCATTTCGTCTTTGTACAGTACGGTAGTTGGCAGAAATTACTCCTCTTTATAAAGTAGACCTGCTTAGCCAAACAAAATGGCAGTTAACTAGTTACAAGCAATAAAAGTAACATGGCATTTTGGGCTGGTAGCCTGGTTCCACTAAGCAGTTCCAAGCAATTAGATTGGTTTACGTAAACAACCGAAAAAATTGAGGCAGGTAGGAATAAATCAGCGCCTTGCTTGAAAGATTGACAGTTGAGTTGAGTAGGTTGGACAGGCAGACGCACCGTTGTGAGGAAATTTATACAATGGAACAAAGGTCCCCCCCCCCCAACATTTTTCTTCGCCAAACCCTGTCCCCATAGAGGCATTCTTTAGAAAAGGGAATAGACGAACAACAATAGGAAGTCTCAACAACTGGGTGTTAAAAAGAATAGGCCAACGTGGGTTCCTGGATGGTCTCTGTCAAAGGCGCGTTTCTCAATCGAAAAAAAAAGACGTTCAACCACTCTTGGGTCACAAAAAAAATGACGTTTGGCACAGCTCAAACTCCTTTTTTTTATTACCAAAAAGGCAACTGGTCAACCACCAGTTTGGCAAAATCAGAAGGTACCTGAAAGAGAACAAATCAAGAGCAGCTTGCCCAACAACAGCTTACCAAGCCCGGATTTCTCGGTAGCTTGCCGTTAATAAAAGGAGCGGGCAGCTTGCCCAAGCTCTGTACAGCACTAAGAACAGCAGTATAATTTAACGATTCACGTTATGACATAAGCCCACTGGGCTTAATTAATGATTGTAACAGATAACAAGAGGGGGCACACATGCCTACGATGCTTAAAATACCGGATTCGTAAAGCCGACAGTGACGTGTTCATAGTTTATGTGATTCAGTATACGTGACGAAACAAAACTTGTGGATATTTGGGCGCAATCCATTGTCAGAGTCGGGAGAAAATAGTGAAAAACCGTGCACACTAAGTCTTGTCAGAATGTAAATACATTGTCCTTAATTTCGATTGTTACAATCGAAATTAAACATTGGGGTCGGTCTTCAAATTCTATTTTCTAGACCTTGACAGAATTCCTGACAAATATTTCTATGGAAGATTGGTATAAATAAACTTCATAATCAGTTATAAGCTTTCAGACTGTACTGATCATTTCTGTGTGATCAATACCAATCCCGCATTCTACTGTTAAAGTGATTACACCGCTACATGCAGTCAGAGTTCATGAATCATGCCTTACCTGAACTAGATGGTGCTGTCAAGTGTCAATGCTACCAAAACAACCTTAAGTTTAGACTCACCTCATTCATTTATTTGAGCCCAGGCAGTGGCACTCCACTTCCCTAGAAAATAATGTTCCTTGTAAAAGAAATGAACTATCCAAGAAAACCTACGTTAAAAAAAAGGTGTTGGGAAAAAAACAAACCTACGAAAATGGTGTCATGAGCAGCTTGTCCAGTGCCCTTTAGAAACTATAAAACAAAAATGTTTGTAGACATCAGCATAATTACATAAAGGCCTGCAGGATTTAAAGTGACTCCACTACTGTTACATGTAGTTGAAGCACATGGATTAGCCCCACCAGAACGTCATGGGTGCCGTCAGAAGTTATTTACTTATTCAAGACCAAAAAAACTTACAACAACCATTTAAAAATGCAAATTGACACCAACAGACAGGAGAACCACTGGTTATGGAGGCATAAGATTGGGGGTGGTAGTGAGTTTCAAAACTGTACGTTTACAGCTATGAACACTGTACCGAATTAAGCTTTCCCGCTTTTGCGTGGTGAAGTATCAACGCTTTTGCTTAATTCAAAATCCAACCTGATTGGTCAGAGTCACATTAGCAATTTGCATAAAGTTCAATCCTGCAGCCTGGGAAAGAGGCGGTTAGCATTTTTGGCTTACGTCCAACTGATGGGCCATCGCCAAGGCTGGTCTACCACAAAGATTGCGCAACAGCCGGATGGCAGAAGGCGATGTGAAGAAGAAAAAAAGAACTGAGCCGCGTGTACCGCATTACGGCTCTGCTGACTTTGCATTGTTCCTCGCCGGCGAATAAGTATTTCATCGTTTAAACTTAACAAAATAAAGACTATTATTGTCTGTTTGACATAAAAAATACCACCGGTGCGTTAATTAAATAAATTTCTGATGACTGAAAATTTACACGGGCATGGTGTAAAATCGCATACACAGGTTGGTTTCCTATTAACAATCGTGGTAACCAAAAAGGGTTTTGTCCATTAGCCTGAAAAACGATTTTTTTTCCCTGCAGGATTGGAGCTAAGTTGACTGATGGTGTGAAAATATCTAACCTTACAGGATTTCAAACAGGAGGGGAAAACAAATTCAGGGATTCATTTTGGGAGGCCCGACTTACGATTTGTTTATGTTGTTATTATTATTTTGTTTTAGTTAAACATGATCTACCAGGGGTATTTCAAAGGACAGAATAATATCAAGGTAAAGACAAGAGGTCCGGCTGAAGCCCAAACACCTAATTAAAAACGCTTCGATAGTATTTTTTGACACATATCAAAAGGTTGGGAACATCTTTACTAAAACTATATAATATATTGAATTTTTAACCGAATATAACCGAATTTTAACCATCAGGTGGGACTGGATTAACAACCAGCCAGTAGAGCATACTGTGATAACATAAGAACTTGAGTATAATACCACCAGTATCTTTTTTAATTACACTTCTGAGCAAAAGGTATACAAATGATTTATCAGAAATGGGTTACCAGCCAAACCTCCATGTAAGGTACACTAATTTTCACTGGGTCCCTGTTCACTGAAATGTGACCAATAAAGTACCACCACAGTTGAGACAACTGTCCATATCTTTTATGATGCACAGTGCTTTAAAACACCGAGACCACAACGACGGCTCTTTTCAGAGCCAAGACTCCTCCCAGAGGAGACTCGCATACGGCTGTCCCCGCAAGTTTACCGGCTTGTCTGATCATTTCCAAGAAAGTAAATTGTTCTCATCTCCAGGAGCAAACTATTACAAAGTAGAGGTGCAGCAGAGGAGACGTCCCTACAAAGCCACTGGAGGTTTCAAGCTGATCGCAGGCTACGTTGAAGACCATACTTCCATATAGCAAGGTACCAACCCAATATCTGCTCTCCGTGTTAAAAGCAATTTAAAGTGTTTAACCAGTAAACGCCAGAAGCCGTGTATCAAACTGTTATAATACTGCGCACAACAACTAATGAATCAGAAAACAGGACTGACGAATCCATTTTGTATTCACCCGGAACATTGTTTTGTTTTTGGTAGGAGGTGAAAGCTCAGTGACGTCTTTTAACGCCTAGACAATCATTGTGCGGTGTAAGCCCCCGTGTACCCACCGCACTACGCTTCGTGTCCCCCCCCCCCATAGGAAGAGAGACATGGTACGTACTGAGAATAATTATTATAATATTATTCAGCTATTTCACGTGAAAATACAAGAAGATTAACAAAAGGATAAAACTTAGAAAAACATTCATGCTCTGTAATACGAGAGATCAACAGACGGACACCATTGTCCATCATTGCATTCAGTACATGGGACGTAAGTCCGAGATTTCTGCATACCATCATCGGTCATGGCTTTACCCCCAAAAGATTAGCTGATTCAGGGTGAAGACATTCCTATTTTTGTCCGAAAGAGAAGAAAAAAGTTCCACATGCATTTTATGAGGTATATCGTCTTTACTGTTTTAGTCATGGTTTCATTGTGACAACGGTATTCTCAAAAACCAAAATTATTTCGAGAGTCCCGGAGGAAAAAAAATAATATAACACCGCTGAAATACACTCTAAAAACAAGTGACCCGGATTTCCGGTCCCGGGGGAGGGGGGGGGGGCTGATCCATTTCTGGGCCAGGCTGAAGCAGAAAGTTTCTTAGATTTTAACTCGGAATCTACGTCAGTTTGACCCATTTCTGGGTCATTTTAACATATATTCCGAGTCAGCCTGACCCATACATGGGTCGGGCCCCACGGGACTCGGAATCCAGGTCAATTTTGACCCCGGGAGTTTTAAGAGTGTAGTCTACAAGTCACTACTTTTAGTAAATTAACAGACTCACTCCTCAAAAGACACAATAAGGTTTAAATACTATTGTAACGAAGCAATTTGATAGTGACGCCCTATGGAACTCGCCCAGATTTTATTCTCCTGCGCATAATGGTGGATGGCACTGTGTTTCGCCAACAGTAACATTATTAATATTAACGAAGATAAAAGTATACCGGTACATAACTGAACTCAGACAACGGAAGAAAAAAGACTTAACAGCGATCTGCAGCGCGACCCTTCTCCCCGGTGGCAAGCGTTAGAATGACGTCTTTGCATTTTGCAATGTAAACCACTATAACACAGAAGAATGTCACCATAAACGTTTGATTCCCAAACATAAAGAAAATGCCTAAGGTGGGGCACTGAACATTTGTATACAATCCTAAAGTTATTGGTTCTACTCAGTTAAGTAGAAAAATAAATTTGCTGAATGCAAAGTCGATTGGTAACACTATTCCTGTACATTTTCCATCTCCTTGTCATTCTTTTGAGTAACATTAATTGCTTCTCAGCATATAAAGGTCGTGGTGTGCCTGGAAGAAGGTCGTAAGGCTGTCAACCTTTTTTCCGGGGACCCAAATTACAACCTTTTGCCCCAGCAGTAGGTCACAAGCAATAAAAATGACTCTTTTGAAAAACAAGTAGGGCATAGAATTGTTGTATATGTTGTTGCTAGAATTGCACCCTGGACACGTTGGTCCATTCCTATGCGAAATTTAACTTTCCTGAATTCACTCAGTTTTCATGAAACACAATTTTGGATAGTCTTGCTTAGGACCTTACACTGGTCACACTTCCGTTACGTCCTTCTTGTTCGTTATGACTGTAAGTTGCCACCAGAATGCCACCAAAATGCCCATAATTGTTTCATAGCTAAGCTGATATTTTTTTGTAAGTATCATGATCAAAGAATGTTTTTTTTTTTTTTTTTTTTTTTTTTTTTTGATATGTCAATGAGCATGAACAAAATTCATCTCAGCAATATTAAATAGCTTTTTCGTGTTGAAGAGCATAACGTCTATAATTTCTATTAGTGTTAAATCAACTGTGATGGAATAAAGTTAAGAAACGCTTCATGTACCTTTCAATTAACCAACGTGATGATTGTTTTTTTTTATAAAAGCTGATGAACGTTCCCTCAGACCGCATGTTGAAGTGTTTTGCTCTGGAGTAAGTGCAGTGACAATTCATATCCAGTGATTAAGTACCCACTTTCCTGTTAAAACTACCTTGACAAGCAACAATTGTCCGTTGATCGACAACCGTGCAAGGATCTTCTCGCTGCTTTCCTTATTTCTACCCGTAAAGCACCATGGGCTCATCGTCGGGTGAATGCCAAGTTTATGTTAACATCACCGAGGAGGCCGTTTCTGAGTGGCTTTTCACCCCAGTAGATACAATCATTATAACAGTCATCATGCCGATCATGTTGAGCATCGGCTTTATAGGGAACTTCACTTTTCTGTTTCTTGTTGTCAGTGTTCGGAGATTGAGAGTGGAAACTAACATTTATCTGGCCCATTTGGCACTGGCGGATCTATTGTACCTCGGTGTCTCTACCCTTCACCACAATCGTAGGTTTGCAGACTCGCTGCTGGCAAAGCATGTCGCGTTTGCCACTTCAGCTGGGTGTATCAGTCACTACACTGTAGTGAACACTGGATATTTTGCATCGATTGTTTTTGTTACCATGGTGTCATTTGAAAGATACCTTGCCCTGTGTCATCCGATGCTGCACCTGAAAATCCGTGGGAACCGGCGGACGAATGCCATGGTGATAATCGGCTGGCTGGTGGGGTTTGCGTTTGCTGCTGTGACAACAACCGGTGGCTGTGTTCGCGAGGTGACGTGCCTTCGATGGCCTGATAACGACGCGTACCAAACATTCCCATCAACAATAACGTCATGCAATGCTTTACGCTCTTGGGTAGTGTACTACAACATGCCGCTGCTCAACGTCCCCTGGTTTATTGCAATGGTTTCGAACATTTACATGTACGTCCGCATTGTACAGATCTTAAACAAACGCAGGAGCTCTGACGGACGGGTGGAAGATAACCAAAAGGCCGTGCAAATCCGAAATCAAGTCGCCAAAATGCTGATCATCAACGGCGCTGTATTCTTCATCTGCCAGACACCGTACCGTGTTATAAGTCTTACTGGGTGGACCAGCCTCTTAGCGCAGGTGCCCAATCCGTTGGGTAAAGTTTTGGTGGGCAATGCACCCATTTGGATCACACTTGTTCCTCAACAAATCAACACCATCGTCAACCCACTGATCTACGGTGTGATAAACTCACAATATCGAAGGGCGTTCTTCCAAGCGTTCGGATGCGAAGCAAAACCAGTACGACAGTTTTCAAGTTCTGCTCGTGTCATTAGCAGATCAGATACAAGTGTTTTATGAAGGCAACCTAGTACACTAAAAGCATATTTTAAACTTTTTATGAAATGGGTGAAAAATATACCTTTAATAGGGTTAAAAGTGTCGTTTATCCATTATGCCATGATAACAACTTAGTCAGTAGAGATTTCATTTCGAGAAAACCGCATTACAAAATGTTGTGTTTTTTTTTTGCAATTGTTATAGCCTAACTACAATGTAAGTATGACTTGAAGCTAAGCGTAAGGCTTGAAGCTAAGCTAAGGTTTGTGGTAATCGACACATTGTACAAATCTCTTTTGAATGAGAAAGGCTCCGAGACGAGCCAGATGGTTACTCGACATTTCAATCATTGTATTCAGGGCCCAAACTCAGAGAGCTGCTTAAGCAGAAATTACTGCTTAAAAAAAATTGTGCTAAACAAGAATAAGCAGGATACCATTCACAAATGGTACATTAGAAATAGTACTTTGGCTTGTAACCTTATTCTGGTAAGCAGAACTTTGTTGCGCTTAGCTACGTTATTTGATGAAGCAGCTGTATGAAATAGGAGACTTCGGAGCGCTAGGTGGCAGCAGACTTACCGGGTAAATTTCCACTGTTTGCGTAGTTCTGAGCATGCGCAAATGTCAGAGAACAATGGAGTAACCAGGTAAGTCTGCTGCCACCTAGTGTCCTCAAGAGTCTCCCAAATGCCCATATGGTCGTCTTCTGTTAGAACTCGTTTTCACTCCATCTCAACTTTTCCACACTGTAAAAACATGTGTTTAGTTTGTAAACACTACTTGAACACTTTTTTGTAATAGCTTTCGAACACGTCAACGGGTTTAGGTTAAACATGTAACAGTGTTTAGGTTAAACACTGTGTTTACAAAGCCTAAACACTGTGTTTATTGCCCAAAACATGTTGAGGCGTTTAGAAATTGAACACTTTAACACGTTTACAGAATGTAACAGATTTCGAACACTCAATGGCGTTTAGTCTAAACACAAAATGACGTTTATTCAGAACATGGTGTTCAGTTTGTTTAAAACTGCAAATTGTACAAAAATATAAAATAAAAATATAAAACTTAATAAGAGAGCTTGAATACAACATACCGAATAAGAATAACAATGAATCATAAATCTCTCCACACTTAAAGGCTAAGTAAGGGTTTGCCCTCTGGTCTAAACATGCCTTTTTACAATGTTTAATTGCCTGGAACATCCATAATATGACTTATGACATGGGCACCTTACTCTTGCTTTCGATTTCCTGTATCTTTTTCTTTAACTGAGCAGAAATCATGCAGTAGTTTTTGCTTTTTGGTCCATCATAGGGCACTGCTCTGATAACATAAGTCTGAAAGATGCCAAGAACCTGAGAATAAATTTTTGGGAAATCCAGGTCAAATACATAATAGGTTGCAAGCAACATCAAAATGGCAACCGACAAGTTGTTTGTTTGGCAATCGATGCACACGGTATCACCAATGATGAAACTTCCCTTGACTTGACCATTGCTTGTGATGAGGGCAATGTGAGGGGCTGTCCTTGGCACTGTCTTCATCTGCAACATCCTGTAGAGAAAGTGTACAATTTATATTATGTCATCACTCCCTTACATAGAGTTTACAAGACGACAACACCATTTTAAGGCTGGTACACACTACCTACAAGCATTGTCGCAAGATTAAAAAAAAAACAAAGAATTCTATAAACATGAGAGGGGGGGGTACATTGTGGGTTTTATTTTAACCAAACCGTGGCGTGACAAAGGTCGACTTGTCGTAAATACCGAAATGTTAACGTTAACTTAGGCTGTATTATTTTATTAAAAATAGGCCAAAACGTCTTTGCTTTATGTGAATTTTAGCGTTAAACAGTATGTTTCAGAAAAACATGGCAAACTGTATTCAAAAATTGATTTCAAATGATACTTACTCTGAAGATTTAACGTTAAAAAACAACAGCCGTGGAATCTGTCGTCGAGCGTGTCGAGGGCAGGGATCATGGCGGGCATAGAGCTGTATCTTTATACAGCCGGCCCAGCTCTGATGGCGGGGTTCATGTCACGTGACTTTGGGTGGGACCGGACCCTAAATATCGACTTGTACTTGTCGGAACCAGACTAGGAATGATTTTCTAGAACATTCCTGACGTTCGCGCGCGCCTGCGCGTGAGTCGATAAGTTTGAAGGTCAAAGTTCCACGCAGTAACGTTCCTTAGTGTTTTAAAGTTACGAACTAAACACTATGTTTAAGGCTCGTGAGTTGTGCTGTAAAACATTGTGTTTTTGTCAATTTTCTAAATATGGACGCAAATGTACAACTTTTTGTTGTTGCTGTAAACATTTTAAGAACTTAAAAAAGGTCTTGCAACTTTATAGCCACAACAACACATCAGTTCATTTTAAGTGGAACTTTGATCAAAAACTGTGGATTTTAACCCAAAACTGAAAACCCGAGAAGAAATAGAATGTTGGTTTGTTAGATAGACCTATATTTACGAACAAATTAAAGTTTTTTAGCTATAAACCAACATAAAAATTATGCTGTATTACCCTTACACACTTTAAATAAACACTAGCGTTTAACTAACTTTCATTATCTAAACACTTTACAAACACCCTGTAAACACATTCTGAACACATCGTAAACGGTTGACGCGTCAAACTAAACGCGTCAAGCGTTTCCAGTTTTTACAGTGCACCTGCCTACTTCTGTTGACCTATGATGCTGTAACATGTACGACTCTTGACGACACCCGGCCCAGAACACAAAATAGGGACACCGCCAACTGAGGGCAATTTCCTCAGTTGGTAGAACACCAGCACATAAACCTGGAGGTAGCGGGTTCAAATCCCGTTCTAGTTATTTTTAATTTTTTGTGCACCCCACACAAGCAAAATCAAGGGAAAATTTTTGTCTTTTAGTGCATACGACCTGTATGCGGGTGAATGAGCTTATAATTTATAAAAATATACATGTAAATTGTACGTTATAATGTGTTCAATTTGTATGTTAAATTATTATTAAAGAACAAAAAACACAGACTTCTGTTTCATCATTAAAGATAAACTAAGTTTTGATGAGAAACAAATCTATGGCTTTTAAAGTAATGAGAGCAAACTATTGAGATGGAAAATTAGTTCTGAGAAAACAAATACAGATGGAAAACTTTGCGTTTATAAACTTTTTTTCACATACTGACTATTTCATGGGTATCATTTATGTATATTTGTTCTTGATTTAAAAATGAATGTAGATGAAATAGAAACTTATGACTTAAATTATTGCACTAACATCAGACCACCGATCCATTACATCCGGCCCGGGAATTACACGCTGTTGCTGCCCCCTGGTCATGGCCATGGTGCCACCTCACGAGTTACCCATGCACATTAAGATTTCCCAATGGAAGTGCACTTTGTAAAAATGAAATCGGCCTTGCCATTACTGTTGATTCAATCAATTGTAACACAGTAAAATTTAATCAAGTACGTTTAGTAGGCACAAACAAAAATGCAATTAGCTTCAAGTAGGAAGGATAGAAAACGCTAACTTGGTGACTGATGAAGTGCAGATAAAGCACACAGAAAATATGCTTTGAACCATACAGCAAAAAGGAGAAACACAACTGTGGCTCCGCATAATAATTATCACCGGAAATTTGGATTGCTCGTTTCGTGTGACACAGATACAGAGCAAGATGCGTGTGTCAGACACGTTAGCCATAATAAAATCCACTCATATACAGTTTGTGGTTTGGCAGGGTTTAACGGACTGGTCCATTCCAGAATGGGAAACTTTGGAACGCAAGATGGCTGCAGACATACCAAATTTCCAATGTTTCAGACTTCTGATCAAGCGCACATTTCTGAGAATAGTGGATTGAGAGAAAATCACGCACCGAGCCTCTTCCCGCAACATTTTCTGTAAAAGCAATATTATTTGAAGGTCACGGCTTTTATGCATTGTTAAAAATGGTACAATATTGTGCCCCTGGGGTTGTTGACTTTCAACCTGAAGCATTTTGGGTACACTAGCACTGAAAGAAAATGGCCTTTTTTTCCAAAAAGTGTTAGGCCATTTTTCCAAGATGGAGTTTGGCCAGTTTACTTGTTCCGGAGTGTTTTCATTTTGGATGAGTCTAGCTATTAAAAACTGAAAAGAAAAATGAAGTTTAGTTGTCAGCAAATATATTTGATTTGTTTTCAAGGTGACTTTTAAATATTACATTTATATTTGTTTTTAGTATTTTTGAATATCTAGCATTAAGCATTGGTTGCTATGGGGAGTTTACTTTAGTACAGTGCACCCTTACCAATTATACCTAGTGAGTCTGCTGCCACCTAGCATCTGAAAAAAGTCTCCCATTATGAAATAGTCTGTTGCAACTTAAGACTAAAAAAATAACTGTAAAACGTTTGATCAATTTCAAAACGATTTTTTAGAAGTAAATGATTAGTGCCTGTAAATATTTGCTGGTCATAATGGAGTGATCCTTCTTCATAATTTGTTCATGTATGTATTGAGCTTGAACAAGTTTACATTAAAAAAAAAAAAGTATCAATATATTTACACACTCACGTTCGTAGATTAGGCGAAAACCAAAAAAATCTACAGCAAGAGTAGGATTGTTTCCTTTATTTTTGCTTTTTTTTCTTGTATTAATTCATAATGTATTATTTAATGATCTTGATATAATGTGTATTTATGTTATTTTAAGAAAGGTTATTTCGGCCACTTAAGTAGCTGCCAACCATGTGTTTTTAATAAACCATAATTATAATAATAATAATATTTATATTAATATTTGTAAAGTATAGTAAGAAGCAAAAGTAGTCTGTTTAGGTGAAGGTTATCATGAATAACAATTACATTTTTTGTATAGCTGTAGGATTCATGGTTTGTACTGTCACATATCCTCACTGTTTAAACAACGAGACAATTGTATCAAATTATTATTATTTTTTTTTAAAATTGGTGTTCTCACGTGTTTGATATTTTCATTGACGTCAACACGTTTCCCAAGTTTCCAGTCCTAAAAACAGCTTCTTGATTACACTGTCTACACTAATTTAGTTGTAAAAGAAAGGGGGAAAAAAAAAAAAAAAAAAAAAAAAACACACACACACAAGGTTTATTGTTTCGAGTTTTCATGAAGACAAAAATCTAAAATATTTATTTGCCCACTTTGAAAGTTAAAGTGTACATATGACTCGCATGGTGCCTAAAAACAGGTGTTCTGACTTTTTAGTGTTCCTGTAGCGGCATTCTGATCTAAATAAGGAGTTTATAGTTTTCATGAAATGCACATTTCCTTTACACATTGGTCTGCACACAGACCTCATTTGTTTTGTCGTGCACAAAGGAATAACAATCGTACCGGAGGCTTAGCGCACACCAACAGTCAGGTACCCAAGGCTCTCATTACACTATTACCAAGACAGGTTTTTGACGTTTTTGATTTACGGGACCCATGTCGATTGACTTTCAGGTAATGGGAACTTGTTGATTCGATCAAATGAAACGCAATAAAATATTAGACAAGTATATGATTAATAGGCCGATTTGTGAAGTTTTTGAATTATGACACCCAGTGTCGATTGACTTTCAGGTAATGGGAGCTTCTTAATTCGATTAAATGAAACACAATAAATTTTAAACAAGTATGTTTTATAGGCAGGTTTTTCAAGTTTTTGAATTACGAGACCCATTTATGTAGCACCTTAAAGGCACTCTCAGCAGCCACTGCCAGAAACCCCTTCTCTTAGCAGTAAGTGTAACTAGACCTAATTTCACGGCTCTGCTTACAGTGTAATTCTGCGCTTACACCCTGCCATGGCCAATGTATACGCACTTTGCACAAAATATTTTTTGGGTAAGCAGCGCCGTGCAATGTGGCGCTGGTTCTTTTAAACGGGCATAATACACAACACAATGGACCAATGGCTTTACGTACCATCCGAAGAATGGAGCAATAAGGGTTAAGTGTCTTGCTTAATTAAGGACGCATGTGTCAAGACCGAGACTCGAACCCACAATCTGCTGATCAGAACAACGGAGGAGCTTGAGTCCAGTGCACTTGACCACTCGGCCACGACACGCCATGGAACAATTTGATTATAACAAGTTTTCATGATTTAAAATACCTTCTTCCATTGGTGTAAAACTGTCAAAGACTAAAAATGAGCACAGTCCTTGAAACAGTGATCTTAAGTTAAATCAATTTTCTCAACATTTTTAAAGATGATGGTTGCATTTGTGTCCCTTGCTGTATTCCTTTAAAATAGAAAAAGCCCTCCCTGTAATGTTTTTTTTATTTCTTCACACAATAAAACCATGTCGTTTGACTTTCAGGTAATGTGGAATTTATAATTGATTCAATAAAAAGAAAGAAAAAAAACAGACAATTTAATCAAGTATGATTAATGGGCACAAACAAAAATGTCATTATCTCAAGTGGAAAGGATAATAAAACGCTAAAATGGTGACTGATGAATTAGTGCAGCTAAAAACACACTGCTCTGAACCAATCCATACAAAGGAGAAAAGCATGTGGCTCAGCACATTATCACCGGGATTTTTTAAGCATGTGGCTCAGCACATTATCACCGGGATTTTTATTTTTTTTTTCTGGGGGGGGGGGGGAGGGGGTTCAATTTGTTTTCTGAAAGTGGTTCTAGTTTCTTTTCCTATCAACAAAGTAAAGAAAACTACAAAAAATAAAAATAAAAACCATCGCCCATAGCCTTCCCCAGGCTTGGGACCCCCTTTTTCTATCTGGTCTTACAAATTAAACAATACTAAAACAACCATGGGATAGTTAAGTACGTTAGACCACACCAAGCAAAGATGCCTCATACAGCATGCGCGACTGCATTTAATATGTTTGAGTCTTTTCATATTCTAACTCTCCTTCCAACCAACAACGCCCTGCCCCCATGCCTTTTCCCTAACAGTTTCTGCAGTATTCCTTGGCCTCGGTGTTTACCTTGCCCTACTTCGATTCTGGCTATAATTTAACTGTTCTTCTGTCCCCCTTCTTTTGTTATATCCCTCCCTTTCAACCACCCTATTCCAATATACCATTCTCTCCCTGCTCCTTTACCCCTACCTCTTCTATAAAAAAAACCGTCTTTTTACGCCTCATGTTTTTTTTTCTTTCTTTTTTAATGCTTGGTATATATTGCTTCTCAGTAAGATAACTTCGACATGATTTTTTTTGTGATAGATAGTATCAATAAAAGCCTAATACTGTGAAATTTTAACAAAATCGACCATTGCATTCGGAAGTTATGGTAAAAAGAAGGTGCCATTTTTTCGCTCGATCGGCAAAGCACATGTTACGGTGTCCCTGAAAGACCAATGTGTTACGTTGTCACTGTTGTATTCATTCAAAATATTCTCTATACGGCATAACTCAAATATGGAATTGAATTGAACCTTGAAACTCATTAGACAGCTGAACCTCAACATGAAGACGGCACTTGAACAATGACGTCAATTCTCCTTTGCTCATATCCTGTATTTAGCCGCAAGTATGCCCCACATACTCATAAATGCATGAAATACAAAGTAGACTACTAAACATACCCCAACAGTACAACAAAATAAGTATAAATATAAAAAAAAGATTTAATTAGGAGATGCAATTGAAGTGTTATGCTTAATAAATAAACTGTTTTAAATAGTGGTGTTTCAAGGTTGATTTTTTCATCAACATCTGAAATACAAACAAGAATTACAATGACAACTGTTCCACTTCAATTTACTTTATCAGACTACTGATATCATAAAGCCAACAAAATGAGAACTTCAAACACACCATCCAAATATAGCTTTAAGCCCAATGAACGAACTAATTAAGCACTGCGATTAACCACCATTTTAATCCCGTGTGCGAATATTAATTAAACCGCTAAAAGTTATCAGTGACCACTGAAGTCAACTTATTAAAAAAAATAAGTAGAATATAATCACCAAGGGCAATGGGTAAGTGTACAGCCTCTGCACTCCTTGAAAACCGTTGACAAAAATAACTTCTTACCAGCAGTTTGGAATCTGTTCCGTGTCTGCATGTAGGTCCTGGTAGATGACTGTAGGAAAATATATAATTGATATGCAGATCCTTGCCATTTGATTGGTGGAAATTACATCATGTGACAACAAAGGAGCACCTGTGCAAGAGGTTGTAATATTACCAGACCCCGCGTGCAAGTTTGCTTGAGGATAAATTCTTGATCGCGCACGCGTGGAGTACGGGAAAATAATAAATAGCGCGTCTGTGTGTCTACATGGAGTCGTCCACGTTGTTTTTAGATGGGGATTTTATTATTTTCAGAGTGTAGGATGGACGAGGAACCGTGTCTATTTTGATTTTGTGTTTATACAAAATGACAAGGATCTCTATATCAGTTATATAAAACAAGTATTGGGTGGCCTTTAATTCGTGAAATGGGAGGAATACTATCGCTCGGTAAAATTTGGACTGTTCCATTTCATTCCAAATCTTTACCGAGCGATAATATTCCTCCCATTGCCACTCGATATTTGTATAGCATTTAGTGAAGCTATATGGTGATAAATGCTGACTGTTTACAGCACATCGCCGTCTAGTTTTGCTCTATAAAAACAACCTCGAGCCCGAAAACGTACATTAAAGCACATGCATGCGAGGAACATTTTGCCATAGCGATGCAAAAGCACCGACAGAAAGATCTTGGACGACGATGCAGATATGGAGTTGAATTGTACAACACAAATGAGACTTTCAGTCTACATAGGAGCTGCAATGTAGCAAGCTGTGAACAGCTCTCATAATACGCATATAATGGGTTGATTATCAAGACGATGGTGTAACAACTTGATTATCTGATGATGAGGCTTTCGTCTGTAGAGGAGACCACTTTCTTTTTCAAGCTATAGTGTAAAAACACCTTCTTGCTTTGGGCAGGGGCAGTTTTGTTTCAGGAGCAGTGATGAAGGCATAAAAACAGTTTGTCAGGACTAGAATACGTTCAACGCTTAACCGATGTGAAACACTTTGTTCGGTGATGGCTTTAAATCAAACCGTGGCATCGGAAGAGTGTAGTGCTTCTTATAACATCACAGAGGAGACAGTCTCTGAGTGGTTTTTTACTCCAGGTGACACTGTCATTATTACCATCATCATACCGATTATCTTGGGCCTTGGACTTATCACCAATTCTACATTTCTCTTTGTCGTTTTCCATGTTCCAAAACTGAGATCTGTGACGGGCATCTACTTGGCACACTTGGCACTGGCCGATCTTCTGTACCTAATTTTGTCCGCGTTTTATCACATTTGGAGATACGCAGCATCGTCCAAGGTACCCCACACCCCTTTTAAGAACTCGGCTGGGTGCGTCTGCTTTATTACTGTTACAAACACTGGGTATTTTTCATCCATCGCACTGGTAACTAGCATGTCTTTTGAGAGGTACTTAGCTTTGTGTCATCCCATCAAACATCTGAAAATACGCGGGATGAGACTGACTCTCACCGCGTTGGCAATCTGTTGGCTGGTTGGTTTTGCATTTGCTGCAGTGACTGTTCTAAGTTCAGCTACTCTCTATGCGGACTGTCTACAATGGCCTGACAAGGACGACTACCAAGGATTCCCTTTGACAAGATCGTACTGTGGTCCTGTCCAACCCTGGGTTCCATACTACACTTTGCCACTCGTGAATGTGCCCTGGTTTATCGCAATGGTGGCCAACATCTACATGTACGCGGGAATAGTAGCCACATTAAACAAACGCAGGGGTTCCATGAGCAGGTTGAAAACGAACCTAAAGGCAATTCAAATTCGGAATCAAGTAGCTAAGATGCTGATTGTCAATGGTGTTGTATTCTTCATCTGCCAGACACCGTACCGAGTGATAAGTCTTACTGCATGGATTAGTCTTCTAGCACAGATTGAAGATCCTTTGAGTGCAGCTCTTGGAAATGCTGGCGTATGGATATCAAGCCTCCCCCAATTAGTAAACACTTTCATAAATCCATTAATATATGGAATGATGAGCGCACAGTACCGGGCAGCGTTAGTTCAAGCGTTTCAAAGTAAACCCGAGTGCAGACTAAGATGTCAGGCTACGACAATCAAAGCATCAGAGACTACAAATGCAGCTTCCCTGCCCACCTTCTCCAACATTGAGACTTTTGAAACTAAACTGTAACCACTTCGCTGGGTGGACTGAGCATCCGAGAATGGTCAGGGTGTGATACCACCGAACTCAAAGCAGCAGCACTGGAAAGAAGGGCTGTTTTTGGAGCGGTGCCAGTGATTTTTAGTGGTGTAAAGTTTGAGGAGGAGATCACGGGTAATCGCCTATGTCTAATGATGATGATGATGTAACTACTTAACTCTTTCACTACGGACTTTAATGTACAGCTGTGACGGAACCGTTTAATATTTTCTTGATTTCCGAGCTGCTGAAGGCAGCGGCTTTCTGGCACGTGAGGGTTTGCATTATAATCTACTGTGGCTGATGTACTGTACTATTTTATTTATGTGAACTGCTATTGTTAACATTATAATTAAATTTGTTTCAGGCGATTTGTTCTTTTAGTAAGTATTCTGTAAGTATGTGATGAATGCTCGTCCTTTTTAATTAGAGGACCGGCCTCCTTCCCGTGTCTCTACAGTATCGTCACAGTTTTGAGTTGCTGGGTTGCTATTATACTCTGTTTGCCTGTGACTGATTTACATCTGAGAGGTCATTGTGTATTTGTTGGAAACATTTTTAATTATAGAGGACCTGCCTCCTTTCCGTGCGTGTCTCGTATACAGTAATCATCACAGTTTTTAGTTGCTGGGTTGCCATACATTTTTTTGTTCGATTGTAACTGATGTGTATTAGTTAGCATGTGTAGTATACTGTTGGTAAGTGATGACGTTTTGGAGCCGGAAGTGCAGTGTCACGAATGTCCAAAGTACATGTTTATTATGTATACCATTCGTGTACATTGCACTTCCGGCTCCGAAACGACATCACTTACCAACATGGCACAGGGATAATTCAGAATGTATACGATGTTCTAAAATAAAATGTATTTGAAAGCCAAAAGATTGGGGGTGTCTTGGCAGGGCAACACAATATGAAGACGTTAGAGTGGCATGGGTGGCTACGTAGCGCTCGCCTCTAACCACCGTGGCCCAGGTTTGATTCCCCCGCTCCCCCGCTAAGGCCGAATGTCAGTATGAGCTTTTCTGGGAACAGTATCTTCAGAGTAGTAGATTAAAGAGCAATACATGTACTTCTTTAGATTTAGAGAAAACAACAGCTATTTTTTCTTCTTCACCATTTAGACATAAAGATCTCTCATCAAAGAACCTCATCCTCTTATTGGTAACTTGTTAATCCACAAAATCAGAAGGCCATAAATAAATAACAAAAATGCTTAAAAATCACAAGCAAAAAACAAAAACAAAAAACAAACACAAAAACAAAAAACAATAAACCACAAATATCTGTCTTTCTAACAAAATGCACGCTTCCTAATTTGTAAATCAATAAAATTAAAATGGCCTTAAAAATCAGAAGAAAAACAACAACTCGATTAATAACTGTCTTTCTTACAAAATCCACTCTTTATGTTGCTATTAATTTCCCTCTGGAAAAAGATCTTACCAATAAACACAATTTACCAGAAGTTCCAAACTGTGATGGAAAACCAAATTCATGAAAATCAAACAAATTGTACAAAACACTTTACAGTGCTGAATTGACAATGTACATTACGTACTGTGTACATGTACACGTACACAGTACTGTGTACATGTACACAGTACTGTGTACATGTACACGTACACGTACATGTACAGCTGCATAAATGGAAAGAAATTAAGTCACAGCTAATCTAAGAGAAGGCAAGCTTTATTTCCAATGGGTGGATAGTTGGTGGCACAGTGCCAAAGTGCGGCCACGCGATTGTTCAAGTCGCCCCAAATGTGCCGGGAAAATGGCGAACTTAAGTTAGTAAAAATTGTATAAGAATATTTTTAATAATAATAACTTCCTGACGAACGTGCCATCTGTAATAGGACTAACCAATGAATAATGTACGTTAGTCAAATGTTTTCCGTGATCAGTTTACATATAGTCAAAATGGCGAATCCTAAACATCACCGATAGTTAAATTAGTCAAACATTGATGAACATTCGTAATCGCGTTAAGTCGTTTTGACAAATTAAGAAGCTCAATTAACGAATTAATTTGAAAGAGTGTTTATATCTGATATGGGGTGATCTATATCAATAATCCTCATACAGGGCAGCCTCTCTGGACCAATCCACAGCGGATGTCCAACACGGCATTATACTGGAACCCAATTATGCCCGAGCGTTCTTGTTTTCCTTTACGCATCACGAACAACTCCCATAATCCTGTTGGTAAATCAAATACGTCACATGCGTAGGCATCTGCCGCGCGCCCGTGCGCTTCTGCCGCACGCCCAAAGTTGTCGTTACTTCTTGTTCCAAAGCTGGCATACGTTACTGCGTTTATTTTACCCAAATACACACATTCCTCCGTTCAAAGATATCTCTTACGACAGAAACCGATGTTTACGATAAGACCTTGAGTCTTTTCAAGACACACGTGAAAGGCGAGTCCATGTTGTTCTAATCTTACATAAATCATCAAAGGCAACAAAATTAATGCATTAACATTTCATATGGGCTTCTGGCAATCGATGGAGCCACAGTTTGTGCGAAGTGGGCGTGACTTACAGTGGAATTATGTCACACTCACCAACGGGCATGCGTGTTCAGGCGATTACACATAACTCTAGCGTGACCGTTGAAAACCTGCATTCTTTGCGTAGCGTCCGAAAACAATCCCAGAAATGGCGGCAAAACACTGGTACCAGTCATATGAAATTGACCTAAAATGGATCAGCTTATAGATCTCTCTTTTGTTTACGAACACTGACCACCAATTTGTATGGGAGCCCTTGAGTATCACAAAATGTATAAAATGTCTTGTTTTTGGCAAAAAGTTTTTTTATAAAGTTTAAGTTAACTTTATTTTGTTTTAGATAGTAAATTTTCTTTATCATTAGTATGGGTATTAATCTGATGGCATAATTGGGAAAACAATAAGCTGCTGTATTTTTTTGCAGTGAAGGCACCCCGTACATTTGCCAACCGCAGTAACTTGCCAAACTCGCAGCTGTGACGTTGCAAAAGAAAGATCTCTAAGTAAGGACCCGTATAGCCCTCATTACAACTGGCAAGTGCCAGAAGCGTGACGGGGGGGAAAAAATAAGAATGCAGTTTCCACAGATAGATGTATGGATAAAGGTATGATATGATACTGGGTTTTAGAAAAGAAAACAAAAATCATTCAAACCGCTTAGTTTTCAAGAAGCAAACCAATGTGTGGAAGTTTCATTAAGAAATTAGGTTAGCATCTGAGAAAGCACCATGCAGCGGATTTAGGTTTTGTCAGTATTTGTGGATCTTTTTAAAAGTCAATTTCTAATTAACTTTCAAAGTTTTGCACAAGTAGAGTTAAAAAAAAGAAGATATGATTTGATTATAGATATCGTCTTCATTTGACTTGTTTTCCGTTTTCGATAAGCGCGAGACTTGCAAAGTCTAATGAACATTTTCCCACAACAGATGATACTGGTTTCCAATTCATAAAACAATGGTCAGTTTGTCCTTGAATAAAACCCCTTATGCATCATACCTTTAACTTAGACTCAGAAAACCTTTAAAACAAGTTGAAAAGAAAACTTACCGCACGTGTCAAAGTCCCACATCTCTGAGCTCATCTGTATAAACATGTACACCATGGCAGTGGCTGAGCGAAAGGCTACACGTGTGTCCTCTGTCACCGCACCACACATCACCTTCTCCCCGCGAGCCCATAGTTCATTCACCTGCGCCCGGATACCGGAAAATTCTATCTTCTGTTGGACGTGGAGGCAAGAGCGAACCTTGGGGGCAATTAAAGCAAAAAAACAAAATAAAAATAAATATATAAATCCGCCTTAAAGGCAGGGGTACCTTTGGTATTTGGAACCAGACGTTTGTTTCAATCCTGTATAATAATTGTTGAAAACCATAAAACTAACCCGGTGTGAAAAATTTGTTTTAAAAATTGGTAGCGTTTTTTTTTTTTTTGTTTTTTTTTTTTAGATATCGGCAAAAATCGGGAGCGGTTTTCCACGCAGATGGATCCGAAAATGCTGAAACTGCCTGTTTTTTTTTTTCAATTACTCTTTCTTTATATAACCACATCACCTCCAAAGGGAATCGTTTCTCGCAATGTTTGATGCTATCAACAGCTCTCCAGTGCTTCTTACCAAGTATTAATTTCTGGAATAATCCAAAGGTATGCTCTGCCTTTAAATATGCCCTTGATGCTTTTGAGTGTTTAACAAATTTAACCTTAAAACCTGGCCAATACAAGTTTTAAAAAAACCCACACACACACTTAAATCATAACGAAATTATAAGCCGATAAACATAAAATGAAATGAATAAACAAAGAAAAATAAACCTTCCAAAAGCTTTTTACCATTTTTCCCCTTCATTTTTTTAAAAAGAATATCCGGATACACACAGTACCCCTCCTTCAAAACCAATTTATGAAAAAAAAAAAAAAAAAAAAAACTTATAAATACAAATAGCACTCTGCTGTTAATTCGGCAAGGCCTTTCCAAATATAAACAAATACAACCAAAACACAAACGTCACATAGCTCTTTAGTCAATAGAAAAGGTTTTTAAGTACTATCTAGATACAATGTGCCGTTTAATTCTTGGATATTAAAACTTTTAGTAGAATACAGGATTGGTATTTATCAAAAACATTTTGTTATCAGTATCAGTCCGAAAGCTTATTGATTATATAAAGTTCATAGAAATATTTCTGTCTGAAATGCTGTCGAGAAGGGAAAAAAACGAAGACCCTGACTTCGGTTGTAACAATCAAAATTAAGGACGATGTGTTTACATGCTGAAAAGTGTGCACGATTTTCACTATTTTCTCCGGGCTCAGACGACGGATTGAGCCCAAATTTGTACAATTTTGTCTCCATGTATATACTGAATCGCAAAGTAAACAGTAACACTGCAGCACCGGCTTTACCAATCCGATATTTTACCAATGACATATTAAATGTTCCCATCTGTGATGTAAAGAGCTGAAGAGAACTACAAAAGTGAAATAAAAAAAAATAAATAAAAAATAAAAAAACATGTAAGAAGTTCATGTGGGAATACACAAATGAAAAAAGACACTTAGATGATACGAACTACGGTATCTATTCTGATGCTAAACCACCGAATGTGCCATGTGACTATAGAAGTCGCTTTGAATCATGTGACAAGCCGTGGGTATCACGAACAGTTTATTAACGGGCGTCCAGCCCAATTGGCGCGAATTTCAATCCCATCCATATGTAGCTTGTGTAGATTTCCCCCGGACGACTTTGAAAGCTCAACACACCCCAGCCAAAATAACATGTTTAATAAAAGATGTTTAAAAAAGAAAAGAAAAAAATGATCAAGGCATGTGGGGATTGGACATAAATTTAAAACACAATTGCGGTCAAATACTGTACTAAGCCAATACAAACTAGCTATCTAGACACAAAATACAACAAATAACACCACCCCGCCCCTCTCCTACCTATACAAAAAAAAACTACAGACCAACATTTCACTCTTTTGTGTGCCAGCTTTTCCAGTATATACATTTCAGAATCATATCATGGAACAGTTTTTGAATCCAACGATGAGGTGTTTTATTACAAAAACACAATCATGCTGACCAGGCATTATGAATGAGCCAGGCATCATTATGGACTTTATGGACTTAAAAAAATTTAAAACAATATTCGTTATGATCCACATGATAAATTAAAAACACGTGCAAAGAGTTCTGTAATGCAATGATAACTGAATGTTTTTTCTTTTCTTTTTGACTATCAAATTCCTCAAACTGGGGTTGGACGTAGATGGCTTTTTTTTAAGGGTTGCAAGCATTTACTTGTTATAGTTAGTATATGAAATGATGAAATGCAATGCCCCATGCCAAAATCAAGCACTTCTTGGAAATAGTGACAACTGCAACAGCATGGAACATCGCATGTAAACTGTCATAATGAAGCTAGCCATGAGGCTAAAGGCTGACATTCATATGGCATGCAAAATCACATTTATAAAAAAACCTCATAAAGTTAAATTACTCATTCGGGTCTTTGATTGTTTATGAAGTTGTTAGTCTTGTGTAACTGCAGTGCTGATAAACAATGACAGTTAAATTCTTGATTTTTACAACCTTGAAATGCATTAAACAAGTACCTAATGCGTGCTGCATTAAATCTGCACGATTTAATAGATTTAATAGATTTCTACAGAAAATAAGCATAAAACTCTCACTGCTTTTGATAGACTACTGAAGCAAGGATTTAGTTCAGGGGCGGGTCCAGGATTTTCCAAACGGGGGCCGTGAAATTTACCGATCAAGCAGCAAATGATGATTGAAGGCAAATTGTGGCGACTGCAAGCGCGTAGCGCGAAGCCCTAACAGCGTGGGGTCTGGGGCCCTTTGCAAGTGGGTGGGATGATATCTCGATTTTTTTTTCGGAAGGAAAAATAGGGGGCGTGCACCCTTCAAGCCCCCCTGGATCCGCCCCTGTAGTTTGCCGGATGATGAAACTGTATTTATTCAATCAATTGTTTATCTGCTATGTCAAAGAAAGGTGGATTCATCAGGGGTTCCAAGACAAAAGGCTCAAAGATGCGCAAAAAACAAAAAACAAAAAAACAAAAACAAAAACAAAAACACAACCAAAAAAGGGGGGAACTAAAAACTTCCGAACCCACGACCTTTGCCAATAGACCAGATGTCTTACCACCACACCACAGAGCTTGCCTGGTAGCTAGAGGCAGTTCGAATCCTAAATTGTATCAGTGGGTACCGCAACGATTTTGTAACAAATGTTAAATTTGCATCGGGAATAAAAGAATATTATTTGTGTTTTACCCTTACACCGATGTGTCTTAAGTACTGTATACCCAGTGCTTTCCCGGGTCCTTTTTTAACAGGACTCGGAGAAGTATACTGAGTTGACAGCTATGTGCAGTGCTTCACACACATCGCAGTGTGTGGGTAAACCACAAATAATAGTCTTTACCCTCGATGCAAATTTAACATCTATCAACAATTTCAGATTAATGCAATTTTTCTGGAATCTTAAGTTTCCTCTTTGATTGTTTACAAATTCTAAACATAGTGTAAACTATTTCCACTAAAACTACAAATTCTCACCCATGATTGTATAAATGAAATAAGTTTATTATCAATTCTGGGTACTGTGTGCGGGTCTAGTTTTGAATTAAAAACTAACGATAACGCATTATTGTATATTCAAAAGGACATGTACTTGTGCAGTTTGTGGCAGCACTGTTGGCAATTTTACTATGAAACGTTCGTGTTCTGACAACAAAAATGGTTTACAGGGAGGGATGAGATTTGATGAATGTGAACATTCCTGAAAATGGTTTAGTGGCCTAACTTCCTCCTGTCTCAATTCAGGTTTACAGACTGTATGCATCACCATAAAGACAAAACTACAGGTTTGGTTTGACTATTTCTTTCTCCCTTTGGTGACTGCTTTACTTCTGTCAAGAAAAACTAAAAGGTTCAAGGAGGTTTTGAGAAAATGCTGAAATCAGGAAAATTCTTGAAAAAAATCACATGCCTGGGGTTTAACCTTCACACCATTTTGACAAGTATTTACGTCACAAGACCGCAACTAAACTATAGGGTGGTAAAATCAAGACCACAGGATAGCTCTTAAAAAGGGGAAACAAGTAAAATAAGAAACTTTGCACGGAGGAGATTTAATAAGGTTTGGGATAACACCTTTATGAAATATCTATGAGTTGTGGTGGTTCTGAAAAGAAGAGAATTGAACCATTTAATAGAAAACAAATGAATCGGTTCTTTTTAGAACGACCACAACTCACAGGGATATTTCATGTATATGCTGTTAAAAAAAAGGGGGAAAAAGAGGGAAAAAACTGGAAAGGGAAACGAAAGGCTCAGTGCAACAGAGAGCAATGACATCAAGTGCAAGACAACAATTCTCAAGTAACCATTCATTCATTCTCCAAGGTACTCATCGTTTCTTATGGCAACAGACACTTGAACCGTTTTTAAGTTTCTTTCTTCCACGTCTTACCCTTGAGGAAGAGGGTGAGAAACCCCCAAGAGATTCCTTTAGCTGCTTGATAGGATGTGGGAAATTTGGGATGGACTCGGGGAGCTGACTTGCCGAGAGGGGTGTCAGAAAGAAAAGTAAAGCATGACAGAGTTCAAGATGGAGAAGCAGATGATAGGAAGTGTCAAGGTTATTCATTCAGTGGAGTTTATATATACAAAAAGGGGGCCTGATGGGTTACTCTGGAACGCTAGGTGGCAGCAGACTTACCGGGTAAATTTTCCGGAAAGGACGGATTTACCTGGTAAGTCTGCTGCCACCTAGTGTCCTTAAAAGTCTCCCACTCCCTGGCTCTATTAGGGTCCATTCACAATTAGATATTTTCACGAGAGCACAAACCGTACGCTCGGGGAAAGGGGGTCTGTGCCCCTGATTGCTTTCTAAAGGAAAATACAATGTTTATTTTGTCAATTTCTATCATGCCAGTAATCGATAGCTAAACTGACAGAAACAACTGCGGATTAGAATCGAGTGCATCTCATGACATACGGTTAGCTTCTCATTACAGGAATCGACAGCGGAAATAGACTTGAAATCAAGTCGTTGTATGGGCTGTAAATAGCCGCAATTTCCCTCCATTAACCGGGCCCATTTCACGGCTCTATTTATTGCAATTTTTTTTTCTGTAGTTCAGAATTGTGATCCTCGAAAAAAAAAATCACCATTAAAAATCTTTACGACTGTGGCACTTTCGGACTGCAGAAAAAAAATAAAACGGGGGTGGGCAGGGGGGAGGGGTCCTGAAAAAGTGCAGTTTGTAAGCTCATGAGTGTCGATAACCGTGAACGGCCCCTTTTTTTTAAACAGGGTTGGTATAAAACTTGGTTTGGAAAACACATAAATAATGTTGACAATATGCACTCCGTACAACCTTATCTTTTAGCAAGAAACATTTGCTTACTGCAAAAAGCAGAGCCATAGAAATATGCACAATAAGCTGTGATTATTACAAGAAGTCACTTTCACCAACTATAAAAGTGGGTCCAATTTCATAAAGCTGTTTAAGTATGATATTTGGACCTTTGAAAAAGCAGGACAGTTTAATGAAGTAGGCCTACGGGGGCTGGACTACATACTTCAATACCAGTATAGTCAGGCTAGTTACAGTCCGCGGCTTCTTGTTTTAAAGTGCAGTTTTTGTACCCAAGCGCATTTCTTGGCTTTTTTTCTTAAAGTTCTATTAATGGTACTGCTCGTGCTCTCAGCTCGATGTGACTTTTATGAGATTATTGATTACCCACCAGCGCAGTTTGTCAAGTTTGACCGTAGCTGGTGGGTTTGGGCTTTGTATAAAAAATAAAAAAAATTAAAAAAAAACCTTTTCAGGCTATAACAATTTTGCCAATTGGTTGCAAGCAGTTGGTGACGTCACGTGCCAAGACTTTCAGATGCTAGGGTGGCAGTAGACAATCCCTGGGTTTATCTATTGTTTACGTGCGTTCTTCTGGCACATTTCCAAAACACAGTGGATTTACATGAACATCTGCTAAAAGTAAACGCATTAAATCTCTCCCAGTGTCCCATTAACTTCTTCAGACATTTTCAAAAAGCTAAATCTAAATCTAATCTCTCGGCAAAATGAATAGCATCAACTGAACACTTCTGTTATTACTAGATGTCAATGAGTTTCTCACAGGTGTTTTTGCAGAAAATATATTGCATGGAACAAAATGAATTGCTCAGAAAAAAAAAATTGTACAGGGAAACTAGTCAGGAGCAGTGTAAACTACCTTGTTTTTGGAGGGCTGGTAAAAACCCAGTTTTGCTAAGCAAGACTTTTCTGTGCTAAGCAAATTTCATGTGCTAAACAGCTTTATGAAATTGGGCCAGGAAGAAAAAAAAGAGTGAAGAACACGTTAAAACCAATACATGTACAGACAGAATGTGTATGAGTAAGGATGCTCGCACCAAAATCAAGGTGTCACTTTTACAAAATCTAAAATTCAAAGACCAAATCAAAACAATGCCCCTATTTAAACCCCCACCACCGCCCTACTCCCAGTCAGGGGGGTCTCTCAGCAGAAAATGACATGGCCTCGCTTTTGTAAACTTCTGTGGAATCTCTACGTGTCACTGCAACATTGAGGACAAACTTTTTTAAGAAATTACCCCTCTTCCTAGTCCAAATACACCCTCCCCTTCCCCCTGCTCTCTTCCCCCTCCCAATCAAGTACAGGCTATAATGTAATCTCTGAGTGGTAGGCATCCTAGTGCCATTTCTCTCACCAGGCTATTCTTGAGTCTCCACATGTCACTGCGGCTGATGTACTGATCCTTAAAGACCAACTCCACAAGATCCAGACCAACATCTTGAACTGACGAGACACGACAAACCTCCACGTCTTTGTAGGCTCTCAGCTGGAACAGGTTAGCTATTGTCTGATCCACGCTGATAATCTCTGACAAAAAGGAAACGTTTTGGGACACATATTTTTAAAAACATTATCTTATTTTAATTAAAGACATCTTAGTACACAATTGGTAATCATCGAAACAAAATGATCAGTTTCAGTCTGAAAGCTGACTCCTTTACAAAGAGTTATCTTTATTTATTTATTTATTTTTTTTTTTGGGGGGGGGTGAGGGTGGGTGGGTTGAAATTGGGTCATATATTCTTCAAATCTTGATGATTGGAATGGACAGTTCCTAACAACTATTGAATAATGCAACATCCCCTTTCTTTCTTTTTTTTCTTTCTTTCTTTTTTCAGTTTTTGGTGCGGCGGGGCGAGGCAGGGTCATTATTCTTAAAATATTGTACACTAGGTTCAAGTCAGGTTTCGTGGTGATTGAATCAGTAATAATGTGTCTGAGCTTTTTGTAACGCGCGCCCTCTAGTGTCAATTAATCACCAATCCAGTGAATTCCAGAAAGCCGCGATGGGTGATTGCAGCAGTGGATCGATTGTCGATTGTTCAGATGGACAAGGACTCGACGAAAGTATGACTTGGGTCAAGTCTAAAAATATTGATGAAGGGATGTTTCCTAAAAAAAACATTACATGGAGGTAAAAACATCTAACCTACTAAAAATTGAAAAGAAAATTGAAGTTTAGTTGTCAGAAAATATATTTCATTTGTTTTTTAGAGGCTGAGAGACTTTAACATACTTGTTGTGTAATTTTTAAATTAGCGTTTAGCATTGGTTGCTACTGGAGCCTACATAGTATGGTGCACCCCTGTCGCATAGCAACACTGCCCTCTTTTGGCCAAAGTGTTTTAGTTAGACCAGAGAAGTTGGAAATAAAGACAAATCACCCCCCCCCCCCCGGCAAAAAAAAAAAAAAGAGAGAGACAACCATCTTCCGATAATCGCTTTAACCCAAAAAGAAAACATCGTACCGGAAATTTGGGATTTGTTAGTTTAATGGGTATTTTTATTGCTTAGATGGAAAACATGTTTTTCATTGACAATAGTTAACTGAAATGTAAAAAAGAAAAATGTTTTTAATAAAATAAATTAAATAATGTTTAAATTTACTATTTAAAATGTTAGATAAAGATTAAAATACTGTTAAACTTACCCTTCTGTGGTAGCTCTACATCTTTCAACGTGGTCACTTGTAACAGGAGATGGCTGTTGAAGAAAAAAAACAGCCAAATTTTTATTTCATTGTAGAAAGAGACATCATGTATCAACATTTAAAGACAATTACAGAACAAAAATTAAAGTTAAAAAAATATATATATACTTTTTTTTCAAAAGAATTACAGGTAAAATATAAGATTGGTAAAGCTGATAGTCCAGAGTTCTTACTTTGTGCGATTCAATAAAAATTATATATGACAATACAAACCTACTGGAGATTTGGGCTTAATCTATCGACCAAGTCAGGAGAATATTGTGAAAATAAACGGCATACTTTTTAGCATGTAAATAATTGTCTTTAATTTCGATTGTTTACAATCAAAATTAAAATCGGGGTCTCCAAATTCTATTTTCTCGACTTTGACAGTATTTCAGAAATGTTTCTATGGCAGATTGGTAAGAATTTCACAATCAGCAAGCTTTCAGACTGATACTAATAAAAAGAAATAATAAAAAAATTCTAAATACCAATCCTGTATTCTACCTTTCATCTGAAATGTCAACATGACGTTCATACCACTACTAAGCCTCCAAAGACACATTTTCAATCTTAAGTTGGTTGGATGTTTTTTTTTTTTTTTTTTTTTTTTTTAAGAAACAAAATATTAAATTTCTCCCCCAAAACTCAACGATGTACATTTTCTATTTTAATAATAATCTTCAATTTTTTGTAATTCATAATCTTCCAGTTTTTTAATTCAATTAAATAGTAAATGATTTCACTTCATAATCCTCATTTAACTATCTGGTTTTGTTGCATGCAATTCCTTTCTTGCTCTCTTTTTTTTCCTTTTTTTTTTTTTTTTTTTTTTTTTTTTTTTGGTCTTATTTACATTTTATTCATGCAGGCACTAGGCACACATTGGTCAATGGTGGCGCTCTTTGTTTTAAGTCCTCATGTCGTTGAAAGGTCACAAGTATAGGTCACACATTGCATTTTGTTATGCACCAGCACTGACTGACACCGACACAATCCATGCAGCTGCATAAACACGACCGGGACAACTTTTCATTCACGCTCAGCTCAGGTGAGAAGTCTTAACCAAGATTTAAAGAGTTTTTATCTTCAAATATCAAGTGACATTTATAGTATATGGACCCGTCATGATCATTATACTTTTATGAACTATAGCTCTACTATTCACTAATTGCTGGTTTGATGGTCACTCATGCCAGTCAGTCAAGTGAAGTGGTGGCGTAACCAGACATTTTCACATTGACATTGGTGGGGTCATGGGATGGAGGAAAGCGGGGGCAAAGGCATAGTTTAGGGACTATTTTCGTATTCATTTTATCAAACCATTCATTTGCGCATTTTTTCGATCTCTTGGGGGGGGGGGGTGGCAAGAGAGGGAGCAAGAGTTCTGAGCAGGAGGGCTCACCCCCCCCCCTGTTTAAATGCCACTACACTACTGTAGTGTCACTGATGATGATATTGATGCATCGATTATTTTGTGTCATCAACTGTTAACATGGTTATGGTCATAGTCCTTGCTCTATATGACATGATGTTGGTAGGACCATGATGGTATTGTTTGGTATATAATGGTAGTGCGGCATGTCAGGGCCGAGCGTACATGTCTAGTGTACCGAATTTCAAGTTCTGGTGGCTGACTGAGTCATCACAATGGGTTCAAATCGTGGTCACGGCACTTGTCACCGAGTAACGAAGGAGAACTTGTAGAAACGGACACACACGTCAACATAACAACGAGCAATGTACGTGTACATACATGTACATAATGAACAACATAAAAGTTTTCACGGGGCCTCATAAAGTCATAGTGGGTTGTGTATAAAAAGAATGTCTTTAGAAAAGTTCAAAAAATCTTTAAAACAAAAATGAAAAAAAATTTACTTAAAAAAACAAAAGCGATGTTTTTTTAATTGTCATTGTTAAAAAAATCGTAACAGTAATCTCTTCACGTAAAGTGTCACGTACCACCCCTGTGTGGCGATGGACTGACAGTGAGTGGCGCCTGGCGGGCCACAGTGTGTGCGGTCATGCTACGTCTTATTACGATGGTGCGTGTTATACATGTACCTTGACAATTGAATCATGTTTCGGTAATTTGGGGGTACTGCACCTTATACGCCGAGAGCCCTTCTTTTCATACACAGGGAAATACAGTAAAAGTGAATTGTAGGTGGTGCAGTTGGCTGCAAAGTTACCAGACTGTGAAACCACTTGGTAAAACCATATATCAAGAACAAGTAAATGAAAAAAAATATATCAAAGCAAAGCACCCATTTGCAAGGAAATCTCCAATTCTGATAAACAATCATTTTCTATTTAACACGGTTTATTAAGTAAGTACTTCAATTTGAACTTTGGTTTCCTGACTCAGAAGCGAAGGTTCGTTCTACGCGTTTATTTTAACCAGGAAAAATTATATGGACTGATAGTCTGTCAATAAATCCCATTTATCAAACTCCATGTATATTTATGATGTACATAACCAATCAAACTTCATATTTATATGGAACTGAGTCATGTACTATGTAGTCGGGTGTGTGTATTGACATTAGGTACTATACTCAGCATACTGTATGCTGTGGTGTATGCAGCTTCGTACATGTATGGAGTTATGTACAGGGCATCATCTTTGTAATAAGGCCTATATTCTTGCTCGATAATTTTGCATGATACGTAAGATATTTTGATATTTATCAACAGCAGTGCACAGCACTCCATCCTGTTTGTAAGTGATGACGTTTTGGAGCCGGAAGCGCAGTGTAACAAACAGAGGCCCGATACTTCACGGAGGCAATGAAGGCGATGGCCTTCGATGCCCTTGGTCATCGCCTTGGTGCTCATTGAAATGTTCCCAATAGAAATTTACAACTTTCTCATAGTCATAGAGGTGCCCTTTATCAAGCTCCAAAACGTCATCACTTACCAACAGGATAGGCCTATACTTGCTCTATAATTCTGCATGATGTGTAAAAATTTTTGATATTTCTCTACAGCACTCTACTTAGATAAAAGTGTATGCCGATTCCTGCTTCTGCACAATATGTAAGTATGTACATGATGTATGTATTATAGGCTAAAAGTGAAATAAATTAGTGGGGAATTGTTACACTGTAAATGTACATCCTTGCTGAAGGGTTAGGGAACGTCTCAATAGTCGGGCAAGTTCTAGGAGCGAAGGAGCATTCCCGTAAGCATACGCTCACAGTCCATTGGACTGTCAGATTGTTCCACTGGACTGCGACAATATGCCAGGTAACGTTTCTAAACAAGAGACAGATATACTGTATATTACAAAACGAAATTCAATGGTGATAGTACTGAATGGTAGTGAATGGTGTTACAATGGCGCCAAATACCCCCTTAGCCCCCCCCCACCCACCCCCCCCCCCCACCCCCCGATCCGCCAATGAATGAAGAATCGGGTCTGCCATACACAGGTGTACAACAATACATAAAATAATACTACAGTTTACAGGGGAGATGCTTTATGTTATATTTGCTTTTTAGTTGATTTATGTGCTTCAGTACATGTAGCTCTTATGAAATAGACCCAGAGCTTGAGAGCGGTGCTCTGCACTGGGCCATGACAAAATGACAATATATATTATGATTTCGTTTTCTTTCTTTCTTTTTCTTTTCTTTGGGGGGGGGATATTGAGCTTGACAGCAGTGCTCTAGACCAATGGGCCATGACAATTTTTTTTTTTTTTTTTTTTTTTGTCACTTCTTTTTTTTGTTGGGAGGGGAGATGTTTTATGTTCTATCATAGTACAGTAACATCACTCAACGCTTTGATGCTCACCAAAAAAGATCCCCAAAAGAAGAAAAAAAGTCCCTACATGTACCGTGCTTATACTGTACAGAGACAAAACATAATGCAAGACTGAAGCTGGTACATGGTGCTGTATGAAATGTAATAAGCTTCATCACTGAACATGCTGAAGGTGATTGGTGTTCCCCGGTAGTACGAGAAATGTAAGTAATCCGTAAATAGGTGAAATGGTTGTTACTTAATCCTTGGCAATGTTTAGAAGGGACCAGTTGTCAATCACGACCGCCAAGATGTGTAGGAATACATGTACGTCCCATTCAGCTTGGCACACACCAGTATTGGGTGTGATCATAAACATAGGCGTTTTGGGACTCTTTTATTCAGGGGGTCGGAGGGTTTGATTGGCCTGAATTTGTACGCAGACAAAAACACCAGTTTCTAATAAAAAGGTGGTGTTTTTCTTCTCCTTGCTTTGTCCAAATTTTCCCCGTTGTTTTGCCCAAATTTGGAGGGGGGGGGGGGCACAAATGCCCCCTGTTCATACACCTACATGTATGATGATACACAGGGCATGAATTTCGAGGGAAAATCCACAAGACAGCAGGACTTGTAGGATTAAGTTTTTACTAGACCCAGAATTCATTTTACTAGACCAGACTCTAATGAGAAAGAACTTTCTACACAGTTTAACACGTACACGTAAACTGGTTTTTATTTGAACAAACACTCCTTTGTCTAAATGGTGCTAAGTAAGCTTTGATACTCAACTCAATTAAAAGATATTTATTAGACTCCTAAGTCGACATTTGAACCCCATTTTCTTTTTTATCAGTCAGTGAGGTACTTTTAGTCAATTGAAAAAACACAAGACCACCAGACTTGTCCAGTCTCGAATTTACTGGTCAGGGGCTAAAATCACTGGCCTTGGGCCTGCGGTCCAGTGTTAATTTTGAGCCCTGATACAATGTAACAACATATAAAATGTAACAACATAAAATTAAGCTGAATCTTTCTCTCTCTCTCGCCTTAGATTAAGGACTTCAAAAAATATAAAGTATAATGTCGTTTCTGTGGAAGTACTCATAAAAAATGGAAGAAGAAAGAAACCCCACTGTACCTTTATTTTTTGTATTCATCCTCCCTCCAGTAAAAACAGATTTCTTTTCAATTCCATTTTTAGAATCTATGGAAAATGGCAGAGATGGAGGTAATCCGAGAAGGTCCCAAGGATCTGAAGACTGACATAGTGTCTATCTGAACATATTTTCCCCCTTCATATTCGTATCCTTGAGTGTTTTTCAAATTAAAAACAGCTTCAACGTGTACACTTCACACACACAAAAATGTTTTGTCAGGAAATAACTTTGGAGGAGGATGGGAGACAAATTCAATTCAATATTTGGTGTCCACGTTAAAAGAAAAAGAAATTTGACACATCCACTAGCCGTAAAAAAAACATACATAATTTTTTTTTTTAATTCTGCGGGGGGGGGGGGGGGGGGGTTCTCACACTTTTTATTAAATCAGAACAGCAGGTTTTGTTGGATCGAGCGTGCCAACTGCCTTTTAATGACCTTAATGTTCTTTTGGGTAACATTGTTCACTTTTCTTGTTTTTGTTTGTTTGTTTGTTTTGTTTTTTTTAAGTCTCTATGAACAAAATAAAATAAAACCATTATTTTCTTTTTTTTTTTTTTTTTTTAATCGTCAGGCCGTTGGTGGGGTCTTGAGCACATTGGGTTGTAGATGGTGATTCAAATTCAAATGCTGTCTTCCGGACTGCTCTTGTATTTCTGACAGAGATATATTTCTCAGTAGGATTGATACTCATATGAGCTTTATCATCAGTGAGATTCAGATTTAAAAGTTGTTTTGTTTCCAACTAATGATGTATCTTTTAACACTGATCTCCTTGCTAAGATTGCCGTTTTGGATTTTGTCAAATTTTGTTTTCCCCGATCCTATACTTGTCTTTGACAGAACCAGTGGATGGCATCCCAAGTAATTCCAAATCGTTGTACAGCCACCATACCGGAACAACCACTGACCAATCAAGACAAAAGAATCTACCCTACAAGATGTACGAGACTTTGTGAGGACCAACAAAAGCACCAAATAAATATGTGCACAGACTACGCACCACCACTACAAACACATGCCACTAATGGCACTAGAGAGGCACAAAGGGATGACGATAAGAGAACAATAGCCAACCTACGTGCCGAGCTCAAGAGATATAAAAGAAAGAACAAAGCGCTCAAGGAACAACTGAAAGAAGTTCTCAGTAAGTGAAGACTTAGCCCTTACAAAAAAAAACTAAAGGAGCAGTAATCACCGATTGATTTATTTCAATCTGAAAGCTCATATCTTTATATGCAATTTGCAATCTTTGACTTTTTTAAAATGGCAGACACTAGCAGGCCTGGATTTACACAGAGGCCACGGCCTCTGTTGCCCTGGTCTTGGCCTTGGTGCCCTTTCAAAAGGTTCCCATAGGTTTCAAGATTTCCCAGTGGTAAGTGCCCTTTGAAAAATGAAAATGGCCTTGCCCCTCTCAAAGATGAAATTCCAGGCCAGCACTAGCTGTGTGTTTGTGTTTTTGTGTTGCACTCCAAGTGTGGACCCGAGAACAATAAGGTGTCCCCGACTGTGAAGGAACTTTGAAACACTGTAAAGGAGCTACATGTACACACGTCCCCACAGTGTTTTCACCAATTCGATGTTCTTGTTTTACTCAAAAGAAAGGCATTTTCTGTCCATCATTTAACATCTTAAAATAAAGTTGTTGTTTTTTTTTATTATAGGGATCTCAAAACACTCTCTAATAGAAATGACCATGATTGAAAAATCATAAATGTCTTGTTGACTGCTTGCTGACTGACAAAAAAACATGTCCACACAATGTATGTCAGTATGTTACACACGAGTGTGCTTGAAGCTTCAACTTTCCAAATGAAACCACTGAATTAAAAAAAAAAAAAAAGCCTGTCTTTCCTCGCGAAGGATAAGAAAGGGCGCCCTCTACCATCAAGATGACCACTTGTTACTAGATTCTTTTTCTTCCCTGTTATCAAATTGGATTTACTGTTTCAGACGTGAAAGAGCTTCAGAAGACTCTGCGGATGACACTACACAGCTTTGGAGTGCCACTTCCACGTACACCGCAAGGCAGAACAGAAAGGTGTGTATTGCCATGGCAAGGTGGTGATTGCCGACAAGAGATGGTGACAGTGATTTCAGATGATGGTAAGGAAGAAGAGGAGGAGGATAGTAATGATGTGCAAGGTAAGATGAGATTACTTTCCTTCATCGGGAAGAAATGGTTCTCATTTACTAAGAAAGTTTGTAAACGTTAAAATACAAAAATCTCTGACAATAAATGAGGTAGAAACCTTTGCCCTGGCACGGCTATCCTGTTGGACTTTTGAGAAATACAATTACACAGATTATTGTTCTTGCTTGAATATGGATATCTCCTGGCAAATCAGTACACACCCTGATAATTTTTGTGAACACATGTACATGTACATGTACATGTACATGTAGGTGTTAGTTTTTGTTATTTCATTTTGTTTAGTTTTTCATTTGTACAATTTAAGAATTGAAGTACATAGTGTAATTAACTGACCATGGGGAAAAATAACACTTGTTTTGTTTTCAAATTGAGTTTGTCATGACAAGATGATACACTAATTTGGGAAGTTTTTACACTTTACATTACTGTTAACATACTAGACCAATACATTAAGCCCCTACCCTTTAAACACATTGACCAATCACAGCATTAGCTACATCACCACTGTACATGTGGGCAGCACAATGTGCGTCTCTTCAATGCCACACTGCACGACTTGAACACGCGCTATAAGTACGCGCGCGCATGTTTACATTTTCCAATGGGATTTTATTGAACCGGTAATTTGTCAGACTTTCTGTGCCGTAGCCAAGGCTGTGATTGGTCAACATATAAGGGGGCTGGGCTTAATGAATCGGTCTATTGCATGGAGCTTGGAGAAAAATCTTACAAGAAAATAACGTGAAAGGTTGTAAGAGTTTTCCAAATTATTTCTTCAGATGCCCCTAGTCAAAACCATAAGGCAGTACCCCCTCCCCCAAGCTTTGTAAATCTTTCTGGTTTTAATTTTCAGCCAGAGAATGTCAGGGACCTCTGCAAAGCCATGGATCCTACATGTGTGCGTTTGAACCTCCAGAGGGCCTGCCGTATTTCATGTCAGAGTGCAATAGTGAGAGGGAGACAACAGGGGTGTTCAATCACAACGCAGGTAGTCTGCCGAATGGCGATGTAGCAAACGGGACTGTACACTGTCCATCTCCGGTGAGTACATACTTGAACGATTTAAAATGATTCAATTTTGGATTGGAGGCGTACTTGATCGTCATCTGGAGCGTCAGTGCAAAAATGTACCCCCAAAATATAGGTAGCGGTGAAACTTGGGTAAAGATGTAGGGGGCACAATGGGGTGCACCTTCTTTCTTTTTTTGTAAGGGGCCACTTCTGTTCACAAAAAAAATATTGAATCAGTACATAAAAGCTTACAAAATGTAACATTCTACTCTGGTAATTTTTAATCTCTAAAAGTCCAGATTTCAAATGAGGGGGAGGCTCAGACATCAATTGGGGTGGCACATGCCCCCCCCCCCCCCTTAGTTACGCCACTGCATGATACAGGCTTTATTGAAACTACAATGTCCGGTATCTCACTAATACCAGGAATGAGAAGTTTTCATCTGACTTCAGACCTTTCGGTGTCAGCCTGGTGAAAAAAGTAGCCGTTATTTTCTTCAGATACAAAGAAATCAAGCTCTTTGATCTACTTCTCTAGTGTTGAGGGGTACTAAATGGTGGAAATGTGTGGGTTATTTTTTTTCTTTCTTTTTCTTCTTTCTAATCTGACCTATCTACTCTAGTTTCTTTGGCCGGTTACCATGTTTATGACAAGCATTCCATTTTTGTTTTGACCTAAAAACTGCAATATACTGATCAACGCAATTGCGTATGGGTAGTCCACAGTTAACAGTGGTTGCTTTTGCTTACATGTTTAATACCAGCCTCAAGTGCTTTAATTAAAGTTACAACTTCCTGAGACAATACTCGCTCATTTATTAAAAACACACAAAGTACAAAGTTGGTAATCATAAAAGAACATGACTTTCAATCCGACAGCTCACAAACTGTAACGTTCATAATACTGTAGGAGTACCACTCCTCCACAAGCCAGAGAAATTTGTTTGTCTGACATTGCCTTATGTTGAGATAAGAGCATTTGAAGATTGGCCACAAGTCACCATTGCTTACTTGCATTGGCAGAAACCATGTAAAAAACCTGAAAGGGGAAAAAAGAGTGTCAACGAGGTTTTAATCAGCCGTTTAAAGCCGTCAGCGGCCGTTTAAAACCATCAGCGTCACGGCCCGTGTGTAAGGTTTTAAACGGCCGATTAAGACAGAGTCACCTCTCTTTTATTCTCATTCATAAATGCCTTTTTATTGTTATAAATAAGATGTTGAAAAAAAAACAGAGAACGACATCATCGAACCTTGCTCGCTTTGCAATGATTTTTGATGTACGATACATTCTGCTTTTGCACTATGGGTCTATTTTGCACCTCTTCAAATACATTTTCTAGTATTAGGAATGTCAAAGCAGAAAACCAGACTGAAATAACCGGGCTTAAACAACTCCAGCCGTGTCTTTATCAGCCATTTAATATCAGGTAAACACGGTCATGTGACCACCTTTCAACAAATAGGAATGCCTCAACTGTCTCGGGGTATTGATGAATTATAAATTATAGTTCCCAGACACAGATCAAAAATGATTGCATTTTTTACAAGCATTCAATTTCAATTTTGGAAGTTGAACAAAGAACATACGGTTCTATGATGTATGACTAGACCCCCCGAACAAAAATATTGATATAATCGGGAGATCACCAACATATATACGGCTAGATAGCTCAGTTGGTAGAGCACCGGCACATAAACCTGGAGGTCGCAGGTTCAAATCCTGTACTAGTCAAGTTTTCTTTGTTCACCCTAAAATTGAGTTACAATTACCCAGTCTTTTACTTAGCATTTAATTGCATTTCCAAAAGCAGGATGAGCTAGTCCCAGAGCGTGCCGGGAACGGTTTCTTGATCGACCCCGAGAGGCTCAACTCCCTCGCCCTCAAGAAGGGGGCTACCTACACCCTCCTCACAAGAAACCTGATGCCTTTGGTCTTCAGTATGGATGAGATGACCACTAGCTGTGTACGCGGAGAGAGGGCAAGAGGGAAGGGAGCAACGACCTCACCCGCCAGACAGGCGCTTGACCAGATCAAAGTCCAAGCTATTATCAGTGAGTTACATAAACTTTTAGTCTTTAGTCAAGGCGCTCGAGGGGCCGTGGCAAACGAAGGGTCCAACTTGCCATCAATGGAGCCCATGGCATACCTCGCCATACTCTGTTGGCCAATATGGGTACCAAGAGGCCACCAACCAACAGAGTTGCTCTGGTTACTACTTTCCACCCCAAACTACCCAAGCTTTCATCTTTCCTCAACCTGGGTGACATTCTAGTGAGGGCTAAACTCCCCCCAGGTACAGGTCAAGCTTCCTCCTCACAAAATACACTCGCGACAATCCGGATGGTATTCAATACAAACAGTAACACCACTGCTATCATGAATACTATCCGTGCTGCCGCGAGCACCTTGACTAAACGTTAAGACTTTCTTAAAGACAACGTCCAGGATTAATAGTTATTGACAAAATCTTGTTTTTTAGTTTCCAACCAAAAGCTCACTTATTATAAATGTACATGTAGATCCTCCACAAAATACAATGAAATACTGTCAGAATTGAGAAATTAGCATTATCAGACCATCAAATTCACCAAGGATGCTTATTTTGATTGCTGTAATTGGAAGTACATTTAAGCCTGATATGAATGTGCACAAAATCCCACATAAAATGTAAACTTTTTCTTTTGTTCAGTACAAAAACGTGACCTAATTTTATGAAATCACTCTGTCATTCTGTAGACCTTGTGTACATGTCACGTGTACACCTGTAGATAACACCACTGGATGCAGCTTTTTCATTTTATCAACCAAATTTTTATTAAAAGGAGGTCTGGCTACCTTAACGAGTAGGCTGGAAAGTCATTGCACCCTACGTGCCTATTGGTTACGACCACATTGCACAGACTCTTCAATTCTTGGAGTGGCACCCCAAACACCAAAAGGACCTAGCACTTTGACCTACATGTACATATGTAGCCTTTCATCAAGGCCTTCGCGGCATAGACATCTGTGTAGCCACAAAGCCACTGCAACTGCAGCAAAGACCAAGTCAGCTAGACTGGTTCCCGGTCCCTACATCGTTCTCTTCTGACTGTATACATAGGGACCTGTAGCTGCTACCGATATGGCACCTTTGATAGGCCCTCGATTACACGGGTGCAGTAATAATTTTCTAGTCTTTGAGACAACGTCAGATGTGATGGGGTCAGCATGTATTAACATTATCCACATTGTTACTGGCTAACCTTTCAGTGCTGTTCTTGTTTGTGTGAAAAATATGAATAATTTATTTTTGAAACTTTGTGAATAGTTCAAAACGCAAAATCAAGTTGGAAAATGCCCTCTTGGCTTCGCCAGTCGATCGTGCGCACTGACTTGTGCGCACTGGTCTTCGCGGTTGTCCAAGCCACGAAGGCCTTGGCGAAAGGCTATAAACTTTGACCACACGTACGTACATGTATTCAGGGAATAATCTCACGATCAAGGCCCATATTTTTTCCACTAAAAACAATTAAACCACTCAAACATGTGCCATCACATTCTCCCTTTCTAGATTTTGTGAGACACAGATTCCCTAATGTCCAGAGCTACCAGATTATACAGAGCATGAACCAGAAGTTGGTAGATGTGAGAAGTACAATGCAGAAACGCAGACAGCAGGCAACAAAAAGAGGCGCAGGGACATTGCAAACCAAGTGAAGTCATTAAAACTATTTCTCGTCGATTTTTTATTTGGCTGTCCAAAGTTTTCAACATTTTTAGGGTTCTACAGAGAGTACTACTTTTTTAAGACTCCACAGGCCTAATTAAAATCTCCCATATTTTGGGAGATTTTAGTGTCACCATTTCAGAGGTTATGATTGAGCCAACCTCGGTTCCAAACAAATTTTGCATCGAGATCATTCACCCCTGGGAATGAGGCTGCTTATTAACTTTTTGTTTGTGCATGGCAGTTTCTATGTGCATTCATATGATAATTTTAGTAACACCTCTCCCCACATCCCCCATACCAATTAGAAAAATATAAGTAATGCGTTCTCCTGCCCATCGCTGACGTACTTTGTATTAAGTCCCCGGAAATGTTGAAAACCTTGGACGGCTCCTTACAAACATTGACCAACTGTTTGTGTGATCAAACTCATAACGAGTTCGGCACAAATGTAATCCTTAATTTAAACCGTTTATCGAGAATTGCATGTACCTACAGACTTAATTTGTGTTGCTGTCAAGCAATTGATTTATCAGTGATTTGGGTAAATTGAAAGGGTTCCGAATAAATTACGATTAGTAGCCTATAAATTGGTTACCCCACAGGTCATAATTTGTTTTGGGTATCGAGCAATTGATTTATCAGTGATTTGGGTAATCTGAAGCGGATCCGAATAAATTACAAATAGTATAAATTGGTTACCACACAAGTCCTCAGCCTTTTGTAACACACTGTTTTATAAAGCTTAGTAGCCTATAAATTGGTTACCCCACGAGTCATAATTTGTTTGTGGTATCGAGCAATTGATTTATCAGTGATTTGGGTAATCTGAAGCGGATCCGAATAAATTACAAATAGTATAAATTGGTTACCTCACAAGTCCTCAGCCTTTTGTAACACACTGTTCAATTCCGAACCACCTCCTTAAAATTCAAATTCAAATATTCATGTATGCGCATGAAAAGTTTGATATTTCTGACAGGCCCATAGCAATTATTTCTATTCCAGTGACAGTCCTGAGCTACCAGACCTGTGTAGTATAATGGTTATTTTTTAAAGGCAAAGTTTGTCGACAAACAGTTTCACATTGCCCTAATCATACTTTAACCTAAATGCCTTATTGGATTTACATCAGACTGCACATCGGGTAATTTCTCATCAAATCCAGTTTTGAACTCAGCTGCTCAGTGAGTAAATTTTGAACTCTATTGAAAGATTTGAGTTTTTTGTTGTTTCATTGACTCAGGTTGCCACATCTAAAGATTGTTTGTTATTTTCATTAACCCTTGCCACTCCCAGTCCCTATTCCATCAAACTCTAACAGAAGGTTTTGTTCGATTTTGTTGGACTGAGGACTGCATGAGTAAACTGATCATGCTCTACATGGGTTCAGGTATACCACCATAATCAGAGTACCACAGTTTGGGTGTTGAGTTAGCCATATGGTGTTGGAATTTGTTAGAGTGGGGAAGGGTCCTAGTTAATCACTCGGGGGAGTTAGGGCTAAATTAATCTTATTTACCATTTACTTAATGTGTTAACAGGTTTCCAGAAATGTATTCTTTGGATTGTCTCAAAGCAAAAGATCTTAGGCTGTGTCCGAATGAAGCGGCTTCGGCTACTGGCTGTGGCTGTACAGCAGGAACAACATTAAGAGATAGGACTTTGCAGCGATCTGGCCATAGCCACTATTGAAGCCATGAAAGGGCCCAAGAAATGGAATTTTTCTTGATGCAATCCTTGGAAGTGCACCTTTGAGTTTGTGTCCCATTTAACCTTATTTTCAATCTTTTTTAAGGGTGTTGTTGGTGTTGATGGTGCATTTTTTTTTATGCTAATGCAAATTCCATATATTCATGAGAAATAGTGTGATGTCATATCGGGCAGAAACCTCAATGTTCCATTTAGTTTAATGCACAAAAAGTTGACAATTCATGATGTTTCACTGTCAAAAACTTTCCTTTCTTTAATGGTTCTTTGTGTCAGTTCATGGGAGGAAGCCAATGAGCAAATTTTACTCACATATGTTTTCAATTATAAGAAAATTTTGGGGTTCACAATCTCATGAATTTCAACAGAAAAACAGTGTCTTCCTGCAATGACATCACGGCAACAGCGCCCTCAGTTGTCCAGAAAAGCATGGACAATTTAAAGAAGTACACTTTTCAATAAAATTATTCAAAAAGTGCTGTCAACTAGTTTTCATACACTTAAGGGGATTAGAAAATAGCACAAAATATGTTCCTAAGAAGATTTCACTTCCAGAGGCCCTTTAATTCGGGCATTGCCCCGTATTTATTACATGTACCATACATGAGCTGCCAACATTTGCATCTTGCAATCAGGGATATTTCATACAACAATCAGAGAGATATTTAGAACTACTTTACATTTGACATAAGTGGGGAAAAAAGTTTCCATAACGGGTAGATTTTCAACTTTGTTCATCAGAACATGGAAAGATTGGTTTATTTTCAGGGAACTTTCTGCAGAATCAGGGAGAGTTGGCAGCTCTGTGTGTAGTTCATGTAGCTGTTTACAAATTCCACCGAGTTGAAAGCAGATTACCATGATTATTCAGGTGTTATTGAAAAAGAAACCTGTCCAAATGCTCAACAGTAAAGTAAAGTTTATACGGGCATGACGGGTAGACTGGTTTGGCTGGCCAATAGCCTTGTTTTTTGTTCTGAGCAAAGTGTAGTTTTATAAACTTGGCTTCAGACCTTCTTGCTGTTTTTAAATGTTTGAATGTTGAATGTTTTAATGTTGAATACTTTGTTAGTACACAATCATAATACACAATTTGTACTTCATCAGAGTTGTTAAGTGAGGCCATTAACAAATGTTTGCAGAGTTTTTAAGAGTATTTTTAAATACTCTCTTTCGTGTGTTTTCAGGGAAGTCTTTCACTTTTCCCTGATTACTGAGACCTAACTGTGATTACATGTATACGTTTACATCGAACATCAGGTTGAAATAAGGGAGTAAAAGAGTGGTGTCTGAGGCACTACTCTTTTATTCCCATTTATAAATTAATGCCCTTTTTGTTAAAAAGCGTAATAATGTAGGAAAATCCGTGAAACTTTTGCTGTTCTTTTTATTATTTTTTTTCCCATTCCTGTCACGTTCTCAGGCTCCTTTTTGCGAAGGGTCAAATTGCATGCGATGTGCACGTACACTGAGTATAGACTTTGCATTGAGTCCGGTATGTATAAACACTCGCGGCCGTGTCTTTATCAGCCGTTTAAACACCCCCATGTGACATGCTCTCGACCAATCAAAATGGATTAAAAACTGTCTGAGGGTATTTATGAATAATTATAATATTGTATAGATGCTTTACTACTTGTTAATTGATGTTAATTATTTGATTTGCCATAGTTATGTTTAAACTATTTATGCCGGGATTGAAATACCCAGTGGACCTCTGGACAGATTCCAGTAATGTTAGCAATGGGGCAAGCAACCTAAAAACTGAACAAGTCTAGTAGTACAGTTTGTTTTTCAGACAAGCCCCACCACCTCTACCCCCCCCCCCCCACCCAGCCCCCTTGCTGTTTATGCCACTGCGTGGTATCAATTAATTTTGCCATATAGATGCCATTTGCCATAATATGGACACGTGGATACCGACTCACTTGGCACTTTACTTGTTCCATTTCTAGTTCTCTCTATGCTAAGTACATCAAACTTGGAAAAATATCAATGGCCTCAAATGCATTTTAACCAAAGGTCCTTCACATGGCTGAGAAGCAGATTGCAACAGCCAATTCCTGTTTTTGTTTTCCTTTAAAACTACCACACATTTAAAGGTCCCGTGAATTATCTTTTTTTATTGGTTAAAAAAGGAAGTATGCCTATCATAGTATATTCTTATTTTTTAAACATTTTTTACATGCCTATTTACTGTAGACAGAACAATTTCTAAAATTAGGGGATTGCCGCGCTCCAACTGCCCTTCTTCATTAGCATAAAATCTGTGACGTAGACAGTGGACCGGCTGACCGGGGCCATGTGTGTGACAATAACACACAATGCATTGTTGACCACTCGGCACCAGAGCTGTCTTTGAAATGTTTGACCACTGTCTACGTCACGAATCATTGCGCAATCAAATGACACACATTTTCGGGGCTCAATTAAAGTGTATTAACGCATAACAAACACATCAAAATAGTCAATGTTATGTTTTGTTAATTTCAAACCGGATATTAAGCCACAAAAATGTAATGTGACAAAATACCTCTTCATGGGCCCTTTAATAACTGCTCCATCCCTTTCAATAACAGTTTCCATGTGTATACACATGCAAAGTTGGCAATTTGTTTTTACATTTTATCCACCGAATACTTCTTTAATTCTTTGTTTCACCTTCTTTGACTGGTTGTAACTCACCTGTTCTTTTCATCCGGATGAAAAATCTCCAAAATATCGCCAACTTTTATACCTGGGAACTCCTTCGGGTTTAAGATGAGTTCCTCCTCTGAAATGGTTAAAATTCAAAGTTGTGTTAATTGATTATTTTGCAATTATTTATTTATATTTTATGTCAAATTAATTTGCAACCGGTATATATATATATATATGTTTTTTATTTCAAATTTATTTGCAGCTGGTAAGGTTGGATTCACATACAATTTTAAAAACATCAAAATACATTACATTTTAAAAGGGCAAGATAAAGTCAGCCAACCACAGCTATATCAGTGACAACAACAAAAAACATGGATTAAAACATCAAGCGGGCAAAAAAGAATGACTGCAAAAGACCGGGCAAAACTATTAAAAAAAAAAATAATAATTGTTTAAAAATTGGCAGGTTCTTCGAGGGAGGTCGAGTACAGCCCCCCCCCCCCCCCCCACCCCTAGTCCACCCTCCACCCACCCCTCAGTGGGTGCATCACTGGCCGCGGCTACCAGAGTTGTGGGGATATTTTGCCTTGAGTTAAAATTTCATACAAAAAGTAAAGAGTACTTGAACCTGAATTTATGTGTTAATTTACTCCTCCTGATTGTCTCATTTGGTTAAATCTAACAAGAGCAAGGAATTTAAGCTTAAAACTACATGTACCTCATCCCATAATTTCTTAATATTGCTTGAAATGGTTTTGGTTTTTCTAAAGTTCGAAAAGAAAAAAACAGTGGTGAAGTACATTTTGTATAATATAAGAGATCAGTTCGGGTTCGAATTTCTGTGTTATTTTTTGTTAAGGTAAATAATTATTTACATGGACAAACAAGTTTGATGTCATTTTGACACAACTTGGACAGTTTCCATAGTACAGTGTTTGTTTTGAGCTGTTTATGTGTTCAACAAAATAAAGAAAATTTACTTTTTTACATACACTGTTTGCGTTTGTTATCTTTATCATGTTTACAGGCCTGTCCCTTGTGGTTTATTAATTGATATTTGTTTACATCGTTTATTTATAATGTTTATTCTTCAGTGGTCAAGACAACAAAATTACTCGACAATTTTATAAAAAGCACTCCCACTGACTCCCCGAAACTGTCAATTTCAGGAAATGATTAATATTATGAGTAATATGGCAAATGAAATCTAGCAGGATAAAATAGCAGGGCTTGATGTAAGTTTATCAATATCAACAACACTTGAATAATTGAATCATGGGGTGTGATTGTCATGCTTGATACTGTACAGAAGTAATGGAGGCAATTGCCTCTGTTGCCCCTGGTCATTAATGTGGTGCCCTTGAAATGTTCTAAATTTCCTCATGTAGAGGTGCCCTTTATCGAGTAAAAAATGCCTTGGTGTCCTTGCCCTTTCAAGAACGAAGCAATCAGGCCTGGCATGCCTGGGAGTCTTGCCCATGAACACAAGGGTCACTAGGCCACGACACACTACAACAGTGTCTTGCACCAAAACAAGGAGTGCGGTTGTACATGTATTTGTACAAGGTTGAAAAAAAAATCTTGAAAATTTAGAGGACCTTGAGGCGTGAAACACCTTGAATCTCCAGGGCAGTGTTTCCCCTGGCCTGATGAACTGAGGGAGGTTGTAAAAATTCAAACTGATTGAAACAAACTTTATGCAGCCTGCAACTTGACAAGAATGCAGAGCACAGGAAAATGTGTGATGATTTCAATTTTGTCAACACATTTATCAAATACAGAAAAAGAAAAAAAAAATTCAGGAAAAAAAAATCAAATAGAGCGACCCATTGATTACTCACCACTAAAGCTTTTCTGGTGGACCCACAGCTTCATCGTCAAGTCAATACTCTGATATCTCCTGAGTCAAATGCTGATAATGTTTTATTGCTGATTGAGCCAAACCGGCATTGTCACGACTTGTATGGAGACTACTACCACGGCAGGCTGGATCTCTTGTTGAAGGCAGTCTATACAAATGAACACATTTGTCTTTCATTATGATCTGATAGTAAATAGAACAGACTGAATTTAGATTATATTCTTTACAACAGGCATGTGAGTACACTTCAAAAAAAATAAATAAATAAAAAATTAGTGCAATTAAGAAAACTGTAGGAAACTTGCCTGGTGTGCTAGTAACATTATTGTTCACATCTCTAGTTATCATGAAAAGACACCATTTCTCTGAGTAAACCTGCAATTTTATTTTGGGAAAACCACACAGATGTTTGTTCTCCAGTTTTTTTTAACTTGAAACAAAATAGATCTCTAATTATAAGAAATATTACGGGGAATTGTGCCTTTGATGATATAAGCATTGAATTTGGCACACAGTCAGAGTATGTCATGAAAAAGATATTTGGCTGTACTTGATAGTAAAGGGCCATCGCAGATTTGAATTTTGAAAAAAAATAAGGGTATAAAAACAAGCAACTGGAGACTTTTCAGGACGCTAGATGGCAGCAGACTTACCAGGTATTTCCATCCTTCTCGGAAATGTGAGCGTGCTCATAACTACGTAAACAATGACAATTTACCTAGTTAGTTAGGAATACTATCTACACTTTTTCAAAGGAAAAATCTGCGATGGCCCTATACCTGTATACATGTATCTAATTATCAATGACGTAGTCTGACTGTACACGAAAATTCCATACTTGTAAGATGTCAAAGGCACAATCCCATCACCTACACTCTGCCATACTGAGACACAACACTATCACATGGCTGTTACAAGAATCTAGTTTTGAAAAACAAATTGGGGAGAGATAATGGAGATGGACACCGTTCTCTTTGATGGTCTTCCTCTACTTCAAGGTTTTTCTAGTAAACTATTAGTCATTTCCTGTTTCATTTAATGCCCCAGCTCAACACCGGCAAGAAGAAAAACATAAATGCTCACAGATTTACGTATACAGTGTACGTTACATGGTATAAAGATAATGATGGAAGAAAACTTGCCTTGAAATATTTCTGCCTGAAGTGTTAGCGTTTGTAAATAATAAATGAAATAAGATCCAAAATTAGTTTTCGTCTCAGTGAGACGAAAACTCTGCCTATAGGAATGCATACATGTAAATGCTGAAGGCATTTTTACCGTTTTCTCACAAATGAAACAACGAAATGAGTTAAAATTTTCACAGGTTGGTTTTATTATTTGATTTGTGCAAGGAATGGAAAAATTTTCTACCGTCAGTTTACCAATGTTGAGCTGGGGCTTTAAAGGTAAACGATTGATAAAATGATGGAACAAATGAATGATTTTTATTCTCAAAGCTTACTGATATTATTACTAGGTACCCATTCAAGTTCAAAACTTGCCCGGGACAAATTTTAAACTTGCGTAGGTATCTCCTTTTTGCTCAACAGTTTCAATTTTCCTGAGAAACAGTTCAGTCTAAAAAGTAAAACAACACAGGTTGTATTTTAAAAAATTATCCCCAAACACTTAATTTCTTTATTTCAATTCAATTTCATGGGAGAGAATGTACCAAACTTGAAATCCCTGAAAATTTTATAACATCCTCTTAATAGCAAGTTAGTGTGAAGCTGTAAATGAGCTACTGAACACTGAAGCTGAAGAAACTGTACTCAAAACTACTAGTAGTATCGATTAGTTCGAAGCACTGGACCCAACAACGCCTTTTTTAACATATTATTAGACATGATCTAGCCCCACAATACATTTAAAACACAATGACCCCCTTGGAGCACGGTTAGCATGCTACACGCCGAGAGGTAGTTCCACGCCGAGAGGTTTTGTTTCTAAATTTGTTAACAAAATGATGGCTTAATCTCCTTTGTGCAACATAATAATGACTGGGTACGAAACAACCTGGGTACGAAACGGCCTGCTTCATTCATGTCATTTACAATTACATCATCAATGAACCTGATCGAAATCTACAGTAGGGCCTACAGGTTTTTGGATCATCATCTCAGTCTGACCATTTAGTGAATGTTCAGGGTAGACCCAGTAATGTACTCCTTTTTTGAGATTTTGACATTATCGGTCATACTACATGTAGCTAGTACGACCGATAATGTCAGAATCTCCAAAAAAGGAGTACAGTGCCCAGTTACCATGGTTGCTGGGTCTATTCAGCATGTTCAGGGTACTGTCTGCTGTGTTATGTTGTGTAGTGTTTTGTAAGTGTATGGTTCATCATGGATATGTTCCGTCCCAACTTGAAAATCGGCCCAACTATAGTTGGGAATGGTCCCAACATGAGTGTTGCAGTTGGGGCGCCCCAACTATAGTTGGGATTGCAGTAAATACAGAGTACCATCGGAGCAGTACAATATCTTAAGTATGTGGACATGGAGGCAAAATTAGCGACCCCCCCAGAATGTGATATGTCCGCACAAACGGCAACACAATACTGAGAAAGTATTAATGACAATGTTCATTTCTTCAATTATTTTAACGAAATGAACAAGAATAAAAAAATAAAATAATAATAGTATGAAGTTATTATTAAGACCACTTTATTCTAGTACTTGATAACATTTGAGATGAATTAAAATTTTGGTTTCCACCGCCAGAACCCTCTAAAAAAAGACACTTGTAACCCACATGTTTTGTACATAATTAATTATGACGAGTTAGCAGCCCAGAAGACCGATCAACCAAAGGGCCTTTTCCAAACTTCGTCTTTGGCTCCGGCTCCGCTTCGCTTTCGTGTAGTAGAGCTGCACGGGCGATCCCAACTATAGTTGGGGCGCACCAACTGTAACACTCAAATTGGGACCTGTCCAAACTATAGTTGGGGTGACTGTCAAGTTGGGACGGAACAATTACATCAAGCAATAGTATTAGTAGTACCATGGAGGTAGAATTCTACCTCCATGGTAGTACTAGTAGTAGTACTTAATAGTAGTACTATAGCCCATTTCTGTTGTTGAACTACTCTGTAGTCTGTAGTGTTAGTGTTACATAACACTAAAAGAACACTGTACTGAGTGATAGTGACTATATTAACAACACAATCAGATACACACTTCTGCTGGCACTGCACTCGCTGCAGTCCTCAGCTAGCTCAGCTCAGAGCTAGTTCAATAAAAAGTAGCATAATCTTAAAACAGATCCAGAAATTACTTCAGCCACAGTACCATTTACAATTAGAATATGCAACAGCAATCTGAAGGTGTTACCTTTCCGAACTTTTCCAAGGCAAGCCGCCACTACACTGTACACATGGTGCGGCCATCACACAGCGATCCCGATGTTATGATTTTGCCAAATGCTGAAAAGGTCATGACCTTAACAAGTGTAAGGGACCACCTCTAAAGCTCTAAAATTAAATGCTACAAAAAAAACTTACAAAAAAGCTATAGCTATTTTTGTCTTAATTGCATTTGTTATGATGTTTTTGTTTTTGTTTGTTTTTTGGGGTTTTTTTTATGTCAACGTTGCTTCTTTTAGTGAACTTATGAATTAACTTATGTAACGCTAGCGGGTGATAACTTTAAAAGAAGAAAAGGGGGTCGGGTAGAATAGAACAGCCGTGTACTTTCCATACCAAAAATGTCTGCTCTCAAGACGCCTAAACGCGAAGTTTTGTGTAATAAAGCAAAAAAAAACTTACAAAATAGCTGATGCTATATTTGTCTTAATTGCATTTGTTATGATGTTTTTTATGATGTCAACATTGCTACTTGTAGCAAAATTATGAATTAGCTTATGTAACGCTAACGAGTGATAACTTTTAATTAAAAGAAGAAAAGGGGTCGTGTAAAATAGAACAGCCGTATACTTTCTATACCAAATATCTGCTCTCCAGACGCCTACATACGAAGTTTTGTGTAATAAATGTGACTGCAACATATGGCGCCAGTCTAAGTTGAATATTAAAAACAGACAGAAAACTCAAGAAACCTATTTCGCTCGTGTTGTTGCTCGAAATCGTGTAGATCGGCGGACAAATTGTGTGGAAATGGCTAAAAAAGTATATTGTTTTTTCCTGATTCTTGCAGCTTTTGTTTTTAGTATTGAATTGGTGACTTCCTTTGGCGTTCAAGGATCTGTGCCGCTCGATTCACTGACATTCGACAAGGTAAAAACTGTTGTTTTCTTTTTTAGGTACTGAGCTGAGTAGCACAGCACTGCCTGCCGTCCACTCATCCATCTTGGCTCCATTCATTCCATTCAACAAAGAAAAGGCAATGCCAATGTCAACCAATCAAAGCGTGCCAAATCGCTCAAAACTAAAAATTCTAATGCGGACATTGGTGTGTTTTAAATTGCCACATTTTGTACACATAATTTAACATTTGTATCCGTGGTCAGCGTGTATCTATTCTAAGCATATTCGTGTGGGGTTTTTAATTTTTTATTTACACTTTTAACTAAGTTCTGTTGACTAACTGAACAAAATATAGAGGGTATGCACAGCCGTTTTCCTGCAGTAAACTTTAAAGGCCGTTTTGACCTCAGTGAGGGCGCTGCTTGTACATATCTCTATGGGACTCAGGACGTCAGATGCATTATTAAGGTCTATTGGGGGAAAACAACAAGATTTGAATGATGCAGTTTTCTGATTGAAACTTGAAAACAAACATCTCCATTTATTTCCCCCCCAAAAAAATCCCCGAATTGACTGCCACCTTTTCTTTCAATATGACCAAACGAAACAACCCAGATTTAATTATGTTTTGGGTCATAAAAATCCCAAATGGTGACGAGTAAAAAAGGAACAGTAAGCGGTCAGATTTGGCATCTCTCTTCTTGTATATGTAGTTCGTTTACATAGATATGCCTGATGAAGTTGTGGGGTGAATTTCTGTATTCCACTTTTTCACTCGTTTTGACAAAAAAGATATTATTTTAGATATAGAAGATATTAATTTAGGTCAAAATTAGTGAAAAAGTGGCGCTCAGATAATAATCATGATAATCTACAGAACTCTTCCTTTTATTTACAAACCAGGGGTGGATTTCACAAAGCACTAAGATTCATCTTAAGATGAGTTGTCAGTATTACCATAGTAACTTGCATTTGGACATCACACTTTGCTTAGCAGTTAAGAGTGATTTGCAGTTAAGATCAATCTTAGCTCTTTGTGAAATCGAGCCCAGGCCTGATACTTCGGTATTTGTTTAAGGGCAAGCAGTATTTCCTTAGCAGGGTTCTCCCCCATGCACAAGCTAGTGTATCGGGCCGATATGCCAAAATTCTGGCCTATACGCCAAATTTATTGTTATTATAAAAATAATTGATATTTTATTTTTTGTTAGGATCAAATTCACACAAAAAATCATAACATAAAACCATTTTAAATTCTCTTGATTGCACAGTAGAGCTTCTCAAACCAAACATGAACATCAAATTAATACCATTTCGAGGACCTGGTTTTCATTAAGCAAGCTTCAGCCACACTTTCAAAAGTTGGGTCCAGAAAGCTCTGTACAGTTTTGAAAAATCCTGGGGAGAACCCTGCTTAGCCGTAGCATTAAAGGTGCACGTTGGGAAAAGGTCTCTAATTTCTACTGAAACACTTCAAATGGCACCACAGGCAGCGACACGGGCAGTGAGGTTGTTGCCTCCATCCTGCCTCTGGCAGTGACATCAAACAATGATTCTTAAATCTTGAATCTCAAATCTTATTTGATGAGTCATGAAGAATGAAACATAATCCATTAACAGAAGCACGGACACCCTGCTTAAATGTAACGTAAGAAAAACTGAATTTCTAGTTTTTATCATGATTATATTCAGGTAATTGGTAAATTCAAAGCAGTCTTGGTCAAGTTTGATGAGAACTACCCTCATGGAGAGAAGCAGGAGGAGTACAAGAAGATAGCATCTAGTGGGAGTTCCCAGCCCGAATTACTGATCGCTGAGGTTGGAATACAAGGTGAAAATACTACCCTTCATAATTAAAAAAAAAATTGCTGTTTATCATGAAACTTGTAGAAGATTGATGGATTTGATGGTTCTCATGTGATTCCCTTAACAGTGGTCCGCTGGCCAACTTTAGTTTAAAACATGCTTGAGGACCAGTTAAATTCACTCCAAGTGCAGGCCTTGATCTTAAGAAAAACGGGGGCAGGCCTTTGCTGGCCAAATCAGAGAAATTGTACAAGGGCATGCTGGCCAAGTTGGTAGTGACAATGCAATTTTTCTGAAGGGCATGCTGGCCAACTCGACAGGGCATGAGGCCAATGGCCTCGGTGGGCTCGGTTAAGATCAAGGCCTGCAAGTGGTCTTCCTGGCTAGTTCAGTTTTGAAAAGCATCCCTATTTTAATATGGAATAAAGAAATAGTGAAATGAGCTACATGTAGCAGACTAGTGAATAGTCACCATGGTCACTAAAATGTTAACGGCAAACTCTGGTAGTTAATTTAGTTGAAATGGTGAGAACAATTCAACTACTTAAAGTTCTTTTTTTTTCTTTTTCTTTTTTCAGTGTTTGAAAACCAAATTTTGATTCCCAATTATTTTCTGTGACCCACCCCAGCCACACACCCACTTTGGGGGGGGGGGGGTTTATTTAATAGATTAAAATCATTCTGAATGGCCCCAAACAAACTAAAAGAAAAATGTGGTTATTCTATTAAGTCCAGCAGATGTTTGCAACCTGTTTGCCCACATGTTATCAGAAATGAAGACCTGATAAATTGGGTAGTCATGGTGTAAGGCGCTGTAATAGTACCTCATTAAAGCCCCAGCTCAACATTGCTAAACTGACTGTAAATGCTTCCATTCTTTGCACAAACCGAGATAATTGTAATAAAACCAACCCGTGAAAATGTCAGCTCATTTCGTTGTTTCATTTGCGAGAAAACAGTAAAAATGCATTCAGCATTTTTGTACGTGTTCCTATAGGCAGTGTTTTCGTCGCACTGAGAAATATTTCAAGGAAAGTTTTCTACCATCATTATCTTTATACCATTGTAAGGTACATGTAAATCCTGTGAACATGTATGGTTTTTTTTCATCTTCTTACCAATGTTGAGCTGGGGCTTTAATGCTTGAATACTTCCTATGATTGTTAGTCAGTGTAAGAATAATGGAAACCGTTACTTACAGATTTTGGAAGTAAGGAAAATGGGGACTTGGCGGAACGCTTCAACATCGTTAAAGAAGAGCGACCCACATACAAACTTTTTCTTCAAGGAAAGAAAGAGCCAATCAGCTACAACGGAGAAATAACCAGCTCCAGCATCTTGGATTTTGTTCAGGAACGCTCCGGCCTTTGGATTGGTCGAGAGAGCTGCATCGAGAGCTTGGATAATATCGTCAAAGAGTTCATCAACGGAGACGAGACGGAGCAGAAGAAGCTCCTCCAAGAGGCAGTGGAAGAAAAAGAGAAATTAGAGTTGCAGGATGAGAAGAAATCTGCCGATATTTATGTCAAAGTGATGAAAAAGATTCAGGAGAAGGGGAAAGACTTTGTAATCTCGGAGATTGGGAGGGTCCAGAAAATTCTGAAAGAGAAAGTCAGTGATGCAAAGAAAAAGACCTTTGAAGCCAAGCTTAATATTCTGGCGTCGTTTAGGTCATTCATTAATACTAAGCAAGAACTCTAAGGTAACAAAGAGTCAAGATATATTTTTATTTCTTTTTCACATTTCAAAGTCTTCACTATGCACAATTAAATGGTTCACATTGAACATAGTCTAGACTACATGTGGTGGGATATTCACTCAAAGATTTCAACATTTCCATCACAGTTGTTAAGCGAAAATTATAATGCAACTCATTGTAAATTAAAATGTTTGTAAATTTATACCTTGAAATCGCTTAAATTTATCAAGAAAGAAATGTGCAATCTTAAAAATTAAATAAAAATAATCGGGCTAAATCGCAATGTAAGATAATTAATGAAGTTAAATCATGGAATATTATTATTATTTACACACATCCGTGTGTGGGTAAAAAAATAATAATAATATTCTTTATCCCCGGTGCAAAAATTAACATTCATGGAGTAGGAACTATTCAAAAATGTAATTCTACAAATATATTTTGGACGATAATGTAGCTCTAAGTTTCAAATTTAGTCACTTAGTGGCCTTCAAACAAGATTACTTAAATTTTTCTATTGATTGTAATTCTAAATGGAGCAACTTTGTATTTGGAACAATTATATCAATTACATGTATATCAATCACTATATTTTAAAGAAGTTATAAATGCAATACACCTTGAATTACTTTTCACATCATAACGAATGTGTACTACTTATGTTGTCTTTTCTAAGTACATTGGCAATCTGTGGCTTGGTATGGAGGGTGTTAGCTAGGATGTCGTCAAGGCTTGAATTTCTAGAAATTACCACTATACCAAAGGTCTTTTACATGTAGCTCCAAAGTTTCAGTGGACCAGAAATATTTGTTACAAGACCTTAAATATTTCTTCTCTTTTTTATTTATTTATTTATTTATTTATTTATTTTTTTTGCTGAACTTTTAGGAGGACGGTTGGAATTGAAAGTGAAAAGGACAAATATACTTATTAATATCAAGCAATAAACCACAAGGGAAACTGACTGGGTAAAATGTTAAATCAACTTTGGGGTGAACAAAAAACAAATTGACTGGACAGGGATCTGAACCTGCTACCGACGGCTATATGTATACTTGTAAAAATATAAATCTTAAAAAAATATGTTTGGAAAACCACAAGACTACCAGACTTTAATAACAAAAAAGATGGTAAATTTGCATGGGCGGGTTGGGGGGGGGGGAGGTCAAGAATATTATTTGTGTTTTACCCATACACAAAATAATAAGCTTCTGGACTTGTTTGGTTGTGGGGTTACTGGCCCCAAAGCTTAAGTTACTGGACTCTGGCCATTGGTCCAGTGGGTGGTTCAAGCCCTGGTGGGGTCTTAACAATTTTCTATAAATTAAAAAAGGAAGTTTAAATAAGTTTGTCAAATTCCTCATTTGCAATTCTTTGTTTTCCTTTTAGATGTAACACATTAAAGGTAAAGTATAGGATTGGTAAAGTTAATTAGTGCAGTGTTCTTATACTTTGTGTGATTCAATATATACAGTGACACACGATCAAAAACAACGTGACAATTTGGGCTCAATCCGTCGTCCGAGTCGGGAGAAAATAGTGAAAAACCGTGAACAATCGGGGTCTTCAAATTCTCGTTCTGGACAGCATTTCAGACAGAAACATTTCTATGGAAGATTTGTACTGGTATGAACTTCATAATCAGTAAGCTTTCAGACTGGTACTAATACATGTAAATAAATTAAATGTTTTGATGAATACCAATTCTGTATTTACCTTTAAATATTAGGGCGCGGATTCATGGGCGCATTGGCTTGTTCGACTTGCCCATGGTCCCACCCAAGGCCGAGGGTGAAAAGAAAAGAAAAAGAACAAACAGGCCCTAAATAAATATTTTTGAATAGTTTGTCGTGATGTGTGTTTTGTTATTCACTTTTTCAAGCCAGGCAGGCCCCTCAAAGCCTCTTACTTTACGACCCCCATTCATCGGTCCCTTCAAAAGAATTCCTTAAATTGTATCAGCCCCTTAGGAGTATGCAGCACCGGTAACCGAATAGGTACACAAGTTGCTAATCATTCACGCCAACAATCTCTACCTTTCTCAGGCTCACACATACTTGTGTCGTTGGGTAAGCACTGGTTGTCATTACTGAAGAGTAAATTTGATAATGTTTTGTGGTCGAGATTGTTATTATTAACATTGTATATTAGTTATAAATATGGTATTACTACTTCAGATGTTCTCTTTTGCAAACTAGGACATTTCAGAGGCGTTTTACATTTTTTGTTCACCATTTTTAAATTGGAAATTTGATTTATTTACCGTTCATTTTTATTTTTCAGCCTTCGGCGCCCACCCTTAATTCCACCACTGAATATTCACTTAATGTCAAGTGTAATTAATTAAACTGAAAAACATTTGCATTAAAATTTTGTTTTTGATGAAGCAAAAAAAGAAAGAAAAAAATGGCAATTTGAGTTGTGTTTAATTTTCTTAGGGGTTGTCCAAAGTTTTCAACATGTGTAAGGACGTTCAGATCGTACTGTACTTTTATTAAAAATACTCCTCAACCCCAGGGTCTTCTTAACATTTTTGTGCCCGTCATTACAGATGTGCAAAATAATGTGAAAATTCATGCCAACATGGACCAAAGTAGACATGTTGAGCTTGTCCCTGTTTTCTTGGGAAAGCCGGTCTTTGTTGATAGAGGGCGCGCTTTGGTCTGCCGGAATAATGAAAAAACACGTGACGAACTAGTACTGCACATGTAGTGCTTATCCGATCCTAGATCCGGATTCAGAGTACCGAACTGATGAATGACTGAAAGGGTGAGCACTGATTTTTTTTGTTCAAAACCATTGTTTTATTGCCGGGGGACTAAGGTTGGAGTATGAGCGAGGGTCTAGCTGGGTAGTTGCAACTTAAGTACAACTAAGTATTGCCTAGTAGTATTACCATGAAGGAAGGAAATCCACGGTATTAGTAAATTACGTTAATATTTGTATATTGCCGTTTGGGGAATGCACAGCCGCTTTCCTGCAGTAAAGTTACGGCTGTTTTGACCACATTGAGGGCGCTGTTGTACATATCTCTATGGGACCCATTACGTCAGACGCATAAGGTCTAATAAGTAATAATATTAATAATAGTCGACTGCAACTTCGATTTTCCACAGCAGTTCATCCATGTATAGACTAGACTATTGCAAGTCCTTGCTTTTTATTAGTTTATTATGAATGATCCATCACCATGCAATGCCTCACTCGGCACGCTCCCTCAGCCTCAGTCAAGTCGTAGAGCAAGGAAGGATCAGGGTCCTTGTTCATGGTCAAGTTACAAAGCACACAAAATGGTAGTCCGATTCCGAAACTAACCCTTGAGGCCTTCACGTTCACAGACGTCCTGCCAGGACTCCTGGTGGACACTAGGGCCCATTTCTGCAATTTTACGTAGTACGTAGAAGTACGCGTGTGTTTGCGTATCGCCGTAAATAATTCAAATCTTATCTATCTGTAAAGTATTGTAAGAAGCTACTAGTGCTTATCTCACCGGATTAACATTGCATGGCCGCATATAATTTATGGCTGTGGGTTTTCAACGTCAGATGGTCAGATATTCCTCATAAATCCGTCATTTTCAGGAAATATTTCTCAGTCTCAACCATGTCATCGTGTTCGCGTACCTAGCATGTTGTTGGCGCAGGACAGTTGTGTGTAGTTCGTCCCTATTTTTAGTGCTGTGCGGTCAGTGTATTTACGGCGATACGCAAACACACGCGTACTACTACGTACTAGGTAAAATTGCAGAAATAAGTAACGTTGAGAGCTGAATTATTTCCCGAAAGTGATAGATTTATAAGGAATATCTGACGTCCAAAACCCACAGCCAAAAAATGTATGCGGCCATGGACTAGTGGGTGGTACGATTTTATTTGCAGCGAAAGCGCGCTTTTTAGCGTAGCGTGCTTAAAAAAGTTTGTTGACCCCGTTGAGCCAGAAAAGGCTCTCCCAGAGTACTCTGCATCAGGTCGAGGCGGCAATTCAGACCTGCGTACACGGTTGTGTATTTCTGGCCCAGATTATGTGTGATGTTTGCATGTTTTTGCTCATATTGCTCATTGGTGGTACACTAACTGAACCCAAAGGACCTTCTGTAGTACGCGTAGTGTAACACCAGGTAGCAATACACACAGTGTTTTGAGTGGATATCCTTCGCTCTCTGGGCATGCCAGATGTCTCCTAAGGACCTTCAAGAAGAATACAGAAAGTTGTATGCATATAAAGCGAATTCATTTGAATACGCAAATAAAAGCATACCACCCATGTAATCAAATGCAAAATGCGCACAATTGCCTTGCAGGGTGTTAATCTGGGGAGATTAGTAGCTTCTTACTTGTAAGTTTTGAATTATGGCGCTCTGAAATTCCCAGCCCCCCCCCCAACAGAAACGGGCCCTCACAGCTAGGACTCTGTATCTGTGTACAGCACAGAGGAAGAGTCCTATACAAAGGGCTAGGGTCCAAACGTGATGCCATTAAAAAAAAAAATCCATTTAGGCCTATACAACAGGTAAGCAGTGTGCAACAGCTAATTTTTCTTTTTTCAAGAAATAATTGAGAAACACCACAATGTTTTCAATGTTTTAGAACATTGATTTTTGGTCTTTTCTAAAAATAAAAATTTAAGCATTTCATTCAGGCAAAAATATTTCAACATGTTCAAGGGAAGTTTTCCACCAGACCAGCCATACAGTGTAGGTTTGCAAATCTGTGAACAGTTTTTTTCTTCAATCTTAATGTTGTGCACACCCTTTGAAAGACTAAGTACTTTTCATCGTCCACTGATGTCGCTAAAAATGATCGGAATTAAACCTAATCTACTTTCATTTTAGCACAGAAACCCCGCCTAGTTTACTGACGCTTAACCATGGAAACCGAGCCTGAAGGGAACACATCGTTACCCATGCTTCTTGTCAATACGGCATTTGAGTATGACACGCAGAAGATCGTTCACATCAAGAATAAAAAGATCGGGTTCCTAAATCGGCTTCTGCAGCTTGCCATCATTGGCTATATCATCGGGTGAGTGGAACAAGACAAACTTCACCTTCTCTCTTTTTACCTGAAACCCTTTCGAATGCAGCAATAATAATTTGGCATGTCACATCTGTCATTGACTTAACCACTTGGCGTCGAGGTTTAAAAAAAAAAATTCTGTACCCCCGTGACGGGGTTAACTTTTTCGGATGGCCGGAATAATTCGAGAATATTGTTGTCACAATGAAATCCTGACTTAACAAAGCAAAGCCAACAAAGGTTCTCTTATAAAGCACTGGGATTTATTGTTTTCTTTCGAGACAATATGAGAAACATTCAGCGTGAATCACAAAACCTCGGCCATAAGCCACGGCCGATAAATGGCCCCTTGGCCAGAATCTATGCTGGAATCTCGGTTCACTCAGACTAGGCTCCCGTTGAGCCGAACACGATAAACATCGGTGGCAGCCTGTATATCTCTTGTAATCCTCTTTGTATAACAAAAGGACAAAGGTCTGGAATAGTGGATTACACAATAGCCAGCACACCTCCCCCCCCCCTAAAAAAAAAAAGGTAAAAGGGAAAAAGGGAGACTTATATTATCATTCCAGTACCACATGTCCCTATTTGTACAAAGCGTTGCACAGTGAGTGCATGCTCCAAAATGGAATGTCAGGGCGTGTATACACTAATCTGAGCAGCTCGTTTTTATGGTGGTTTACACCACTGCAGCTATGCCCGTCAGCTTGCACCAATCAGCGCGGAGGATTCACAGTGCGTGTGCATCAACCCGCGCGTACGGCCGCCATAGCTGCGGTGGTGTAAACGCCCATGAAAGAGCTGCTCGGATTAATCTATGTTCCGGTATTCTGATTTTACACAATAGTGAGTGTACATGTCATCAGATTTGTAGTTGGGATTATATTGGCGTTAATTGGTTAAAGAGGATGGGCCATGGTGATTCATGTTGACGTTATTGTTAAGTTTTCTGCTTTCTATAATTATTGCATCGGACAAACTTCTCTTTTGTGACATTAAATTGACAAAAGAAGTGATTATTTGCACAGAGATTTTTCTCCTTAAACTAGCCCGCCTCCTAAATTTATCGAAATCCCGGAAATGAGGGCAGCAAACAAATCATGACGTCACTGGAAGTACTGAATCCCCGAATAGTCTGCACTGAGCAATGCCTCAATGAGTAACAACCAACAGCCGTTTGACAGAGGAGTACTTCCTGCAACCTCACTTATCTTTAGAATTTCTGGAGACAATTTTCAGGCACCGACTGCTGTTGTTTTGATTTCGGCTCAAGGCGGGGGAGTGAAAAGAGGCTCGGAAACTGCCTTCTATAATTCTGTCACCATTTTTTTCGTGGTAGATATAGGTGTATTTAGGGAGGCAAAACTTTTTTTAAAGAGAAACTTCTAGCGTGGCCCATCCTCTTTAATGCTCCGTTATACACCTATTGGAGCAAGTTGTGATATTTTACATGACAGCTTGACAAGATCAACACGTCAAGTGACTTGAACGATATCAATTCATTTTTCAGGTTTGCCATCATCTACAAGAATGGGTACCAGTCAACGGATGATGTTGTGAGTTCCGTCACGACCAAGATGAAGGGTGTCTCCTACACCAACATCAGCAACCTCCCAGACCTTAACATCTTGGAAAACGAGACTGCGCCATATAATAGAATATGGGATGTTTCAGACTATGTCATACCCCCTCAGGTAATTTACAGTGTCTGGGGAACAAATTGAAGAGGCAAGTCTGTTGCTTCTCCCACCCCCCCCCCCCCCCCGCCCCAGTACATTTTCTTTGATGAAATTGCATGAAATGAGATTCAAACCCACATTTCGAGGACTCAGCCAGAGTTTGACGCACAGATGCTCAGCCACGACACACCACTAAATCTATATATTTGTTTTGAATATCTACTTCCTTTAACACGCAGAGGCCGTGTTAAAACACCAAATTTGCAAGGACAGAGGAATGGGGACCGTCTAAAGTTGCGTTCGTGTGCGTGCGGTTTATGTGGTAACACAGATCTGTGTATGACGACAGTGAATTACGTGGTGAATCGCTCGGAACATTCATTGTGTAATTTGTAGACTAGCGTGTACCAGGCATGCCATCATGGTGTCACATTTCATTGGCACAGAGTACAAATAGGGACAAGGCACTGTAATCTATGATCAAATTCACTCTTTACCAGGGATCAGGCATGGACTTACATAGAGGCCACGGAGAGGCCACGACCTCCGTTGCCCCGGTCTTGGCCTTCTTGCCCCTTCAAAAGTTTCCCGTAGACTTTAAGATTTTCCACTGGAAGTGCCCCTTTGAAAATTGAAAATGGCCTTGCCCTCGAAAAGATGAAATTCAGTGCCTGAGGAATATTTGTGTAATCCCCGTTTCCAGACCTGCGTTCCTTTGTCTGACGTGTTAGGATTTCGATAGATCCAATGGCTGCCATGGATGTTCCGATTGTTCTGAGCACCGGTGTAAGAGCGAGATTCCAACATAACATGGCTGTTTAAGAAACCTGTAAACCCCAGTGGCAAAGACCACCATATTTGTTTTGACTTTGTTAAGTCATTTTTTCATTTCAACAACACTGTTCCACAAAGTACTATTGAGATTGATCACCGAAGTTCATACCGAGGCTGGTACTGTACAAATTTTGGAAAAGGCTGAATTCAACTGGTCAACGTTATTGTGAATGTTTGTCTTTTTTTCCCTTAGCAATCTGATGCATTTTTTGTCATGACCAATATGATTATTACACCAAACCAAAGAAAAGGACGATGTGCCGAGGTAAGGAGTCAATTATGAAATATTCAATTTCATAAATAAATTGAATTAATATTGTATTGTTTAATAGATATTGTATTGATAGAAAGCATGAGGTTGGTTTTCCCTGTGCACAAGGAATGTGCATTAGAAGGTGTAAGCATTAGAAAGGCTTAAAAAAGCATTAAAGGGGCTGTGTCGTCATGATTATAGCAGGATAGCAGGCCTGTGGCTCTGCATGGAAAGATGAACTCTCACCCAGAGCAGTAGCACATGAACGTGCTTGTGAGCAAATCACAAAGGATGCCGTCTTTGTCAAACTGATGTGACCGCTGGCGCGCATGCACGCGTAGTAACTGGGTTATTCCATTTACAGCTTTAATCATGAAGAAAAAGCCCCTTTAAGCATTAGACTAACAAAAAAAAAAAAAAAATTACAATTTTTAATTTTTTAATTTTTTTTTTAAAAGAAGATTTTCTTTTTCTAGTCTTCATGAAATAATAATAATACTTTAGTGATAATCGATTGCATGCCTTATACTTCCATGGAGACAACAAATGCACTTGCCGCCATGCTACTGGTCATTGCCTTGGTGCCCTTGAAATGTTCCTCCAGTACAATTTTACAATTTCCCCATAGCGGTGCCCTTCAGCAAGGGGAAAATGCCTTGGTGCCCTTGCCCTTTCAAGAACAAAGCAGACAGGCCTGCGTTTGCGGTGCCCTCTGCTACTTGCAGGATTGAAACTGCCCTCACGTTGTCGGGCATGCGCAGTAGTCTATAGGGTAAAAACATCTGACTCTAGAATGCAGGGAGGGGGTCTTTGGTTCGAATCCTACCCAAGTAGCCTGTGGATTTTCTTCTGTATAGGACTTTGAAAGCACTGAGTATAACACTGAGTACTTAACACACATCGGCAAAAAGGGTAAAACCAAAATAATGTCTTTTTAATAGATGTTAAATTTGCATCAGGCTTAAAGATTATTATTTAAAATAGTTTGTACATGTAAATACAATACAATTGAATTGTCTGCCATTTGTATTGTATTTACATGTAGGTTTTGTTTGATAATATTTTTCCTCATAAAGAAATTTATTTTGCAATTGTTTTTATTTAACTTCTTTATTGTCTGCCATTTGTATTGTATATAATGTAGGTTTTGTGTAATGTTTATCCTCAGAAAGTAAAGTTTATTTTATAATTGCTTCTATTCAATTATTTTCTTTGCTAGTTATTTAAATGTTCTGGATAATTTCTGGTACGTATTTATTAATTAATTTTTTTTTTTTTTTTTTATTTATTCATTTTTCTTTATTTATTTATTCATTTATTTATTTATTTTTCATTGAATGTATTTGTATCGAGTGCTTTTTGTTGCCTTTTTAACATCTCCCTGTAATTGGCGGTTATTCTGCTGTTGGATGAGATTAATAAAATATAATATAATATAATATAAAGTATAATATAATATAAATATATTAAATTTAACATCTATTAAAATCGTTGCGGTACCCGCTGCTAAAAGAAAGGATTCGAACTACCTCTAGTTACCGGGCAAGCTCAGTGGTCTAATTGATAAGACAACTGCTCTAGAATGGCTGAGGTCGTGGATTCGAATCCCACATGAGCAATGTGTATGTGGGATTTTGTTCACAGCACTCTCGAAAGTACTGAGTATACAGTGCAGAATAATGTTGTTATTGGTTCTTTGTAGGATCCAGATGTGTTTAATATCAGTTGTTCTACTTCTGCCGATTGCCAAAAAGGAGTACCAGTCGTCAACGGAAATGGTAAAGTATAATATAAAACAAATGTCATCTAAAAAAAAAATTTAAAAAAAATTGGTAATAAACCAAGTGGCAGCTATAACAAATGAGTAATGAATGCAATATTATTTGTATTTCACCCATGCACCGATGTGTGTTTAAAGAATATCATTTATTATAACACACCTCTCCCTGGTTCTTTATCCTGATTGGCTGAAACACGGTCACGTGGGGTGAACTAATATAGCCTAGTGCATGAAATCTGCACCACACGCACCGCACGCGCTTCATTTGGGGGAAATAGTTCGCAAAGCGGGAAATAGTTTCAAAAACCTAAAAACTATTGACTGGTAAAGAGCGCCCTCAAGAGAACGAAAATGGCGGTGTCTGCGGATCGAGAAAAAACAACTCCGGCCAAAAAAACGCGATTTACTCTTCTAACTGACATTTTGGACTGAGGTGTGTTATAAAACACATATGGACCGGCATTATTTCGGGCAATAGTGCACGTCTATGCACCCCTCGGGCCTGTGAGTGACCAGGAGAGGGTCCTATTTCCCTCAGCTTTCGGCCTCGGGAAATAGTCCATATATGTGTATAATATTCCACTGGGAGGGTACTTATAGTCTTTTCTTATGGAGCGCTTAATCTACAGGATTCTCAGAAATGTTGTATTTGTTACCAACAGATATGCTAAGTTTGAATTATGAGACCTATTTATTTAGAACCTTGTATTGGTTTTACAAGGTGATGCAGTGCAATCCGCTGCCAACCATGTCATAAACACCGGGGCAAACCCCTTCACTTCACACCCCTTCTCTTTACATGCATTACATAACACACGGGACCAACAGCTTTGCGTCCCATCTGAAGGAAGAAGCAATAATGGTTGCGTGTGTTGCTTAAGGACACAAGTGTCAAGACCGGGACTTAAACCCACACTGTGACAGCACCAGAACTTGAGTCCGTGCACTAGACTGCCTGGCCCCTCCACCCCATCATGCCCATCAGTAGAGGAGATAGGAGTAAAAACCAAAATAATAGCTCTTCCTTTTTTTTTTTTTTATTCAGGGATGTCACAGTTTTTACTCTTGTCTTTAAAAAGTCTGTTCTCAATTTGTGTAAGCAGTTTATTGAATGGTGTCTAATGCTTTTAATGTTTTGAATGTGTTTGCCAATGCTGCAGGAGTCCAAACTGGGGAGTGTGGTACCTTCACATTCCCAAACGGTAGTGAAACTCAAACATGTGAGATCTTCGCCTGGTGTCCTGTGGAATATGATGTCAACCCAACGTAAGTCCACAACAATCTACACAGCAAAGTAGATAAGATCACAGATCACAAGGTGTTGCTGCACACCAAATACATTGATACATCACCTGCATTCGAATTGTCTCAAATCACTTATTAGTAATGTATAGATTTTGAAAATACTGCAAACACCTTAGGATGTTTTTTTCTTGCCCAAACGGACAGAGAGGTTGGGGTTAAATATAAATATCAGTGATTATCTCTTTTTTTTTTTTTAATTAGTTTGAATTTAGGATTTTAGGCATTGCATGGTGAGGTATCAATGTATATTTGGTTTGCGGTAACACCATGTGATTATATCTACTTTGCTTTATACAGTAGATTGTTCTTGTGAGAACTTGTCTTGCTATTATTCTACTACCGCGGAGTAGATTAACCAACGAATTCCGAAATCTATTCCGCGGTAGTAGAGTAATAGCAAGAGTAATAGCAAGACAAGTTCTCACAAGAACAATCTACTGTATTAGCAAAGTAGATATAATCACATGGTGTTACCGCAAACCAAATATACATTAGTTTGAAATGTTGACATTTTTTTCTCATTGATTTACAGGAAGAGTGAGCCAGTTTTGAACGATGCTCGAGACTTCACTGTTCTCATCAAGAACACAGCTACGTATCCCAAGTTCAATTTTTCCAAGTAAGCATTAGTCCAGTCTAATGCACTTATCCGTCGTTGGTTAACAGGAAGTAGCAAAAATAATTCCATATTTCACAAAAACAAAAGTTTACGGATTAATGATTGGCATTAATGAAGTGCTTTATGTACCAACTATACAAGTGTCTCACCCTTTTATGTTCTCTGTTCACCAGGACTTAATCATTCCTGATTTCACTTCAACTCCTTTGGAGTATGCAGCACCTGTTTTGACATAAACCACAACAAATCTTTACACCCTTGCAGATCCGCATTCGCTCCTGTGTGATGAGAACAATCAAAGTTAAAAGTCCCGCTCGAGGGCACAAGCGTCATGACCGGGGTTCGAACCCACCCTCCAATAACTCGGCCATCAATAAATTTAGTTCGGTCTGCTAGATAGTTTGGTCATTTCGCGTTTTACGTTGCGTTGGTTTTCCATTTCTTTTAATTGTTGTTGTTTTTTGTTTTTTTTGCAGACGAAATATTCTTGAAAGTTCCAATACAAGTTATCTCAGAGGATGTCAGTACAGCAGTCAGAAAGACCCGTACTGTCCCATCTTCAGGCTGGGAGACATTGTCAAGGAGATAGGGCAAGACTTTAAAACATTGGCGTATAGTGTGAGTACTTCAACTTTCTTTCAAACTTATAGATGGGTTGTCAGTTGGTTGCAAGCAACAGTTGTTCTGTTTTCTGAAGCTGCAGGGGTTTCCATATGATCATTATCCAGAGTAATGCAGCTGAAGAGACTTCAAAAGGCCTGCGTCATCATGATTGTAGCAGTGAATGGAATAACCCAGTTGCTATGCCCGCTTGCGCGCCGGCGGTCACATCACAGTTTGACAAAGACCCTTTGTGATTTGACCACAAGTGCTCATGTGTGCAGTATCTGGGTGGGAGTTTATCTTTCCATGCACACAGCCACAGGCCAGCTATAATATCGACCACACAGCCCCTTTAAGCGTTATCGACACATTCTCATAGTAATGTTTCATAGATACTGTGTCATTGTTATTCTGGGCTTAAGTTTGTCGGGAAAATCCAAAAGACCGCAGGGCTTGTAGCTCAAAATTGTTACTGGACCAGAATTGTTTTTACAAGACCAGGTGTGGATTTCACAAAGCACTAGGACTAGTCTTATCTCCAGTTAGGACGAGTAACTAGTCCTAACTTATAGGACTAGTCATAAGTTAGGACTAGTCCCAAGTTAGGACTAGTTTTGTGAAATCCACCCCAGAGCCCAATTTCATAGAGCTGCTTAAGCACAAAAAGCAGCTAAGCGCAATAAAAGTGTGCTTACCAGGATAAGCTTACCAGTCAAAATACCATGTCACATGTATCATCTGTGACTGGTATCCTGCTTAGTGTTGCTTAGCAGAAATTTGTTTAACCAATTTCTTCTGCTTAGGCAGCTCTATGACATTGGGTCCGCAGTTTAACATTTTGAACTGTTTCAATTTGAACAAGCACGAAGAGAGGATTTATCTCACTTGTATCATGGGTAAGAATTCTTCAATACTCAACAGAATTGGAAGAGATTTATCAGACTGAAAGTGAACATATGAACAAGGTACAAGACCGCCAGACTTGAGACGTCCAGTCTTGAGACGAACTGGCCCGGTGCTAAAATCACCGGCCTCTAGCTTGCCGGTTCAGTGTAAATTTAGAGGCCTGAGCACTGGGTACTCAGTGCTTTCCAAGTCGTGCTGTAACAAATCAATACTAAACCTGTTGACGCCAGATGACCCGTAGACATGCGGATATTGTCCGAGCCAGCAAACGGAGGTCGTGTAAACACGCCAGTGTGTAAAATTGGATTACCTGGAACAAAGGTTACTCGGACATTTTTCGGAGCATGCACAGAGTATAAGCTCACTGTGCAAGGCTTCGTTTTACCCGCACAAAGGGGACAGATGGTGTTGACAGTTGTGCGTTGGTTCTCTCCTGTGCCACAGGGTTTTTTCTGCGGGCCCTTCTGGTTTTCCTCCCTCGGGAAAAATCAAACACTTTCCATCTGTGGCTGTGCTCTGTGGTCATGTATCAGTCGATTTGGCTGACCGCCGAAAGGTCCCTTTGCATGGCTGCAGCTCGTCTACCTTCGCAATTCAGCTTCTCAGCTGAGAGTACGGACGGATGATTAGCCTTCCATATTGTTATTTTACCTTTTCCGGTTTTGTTTTTTTTTTAATCAGGGAGGAGTGGTAGCAATCTCTATCAACTGGAATTGCAATTTAGATTACAGTGAGAAAGAATGCCGACCCGTTTATACATTTGGAAGACTGGACAACAAGGATGCCAAACTCGCAAAGGGATATAACTTTAGGTAAGTCTAAAACCCATTCAAGCCATTCAGAGGATGGGATTGAACAAAAGTGTGTATCATACCTTGAATGTCGTGGCCGAGCGGTCTAGTCTGCTGAACTTAAGTTCTGCAGTTTACAGGAAGTGGGTTCGAATCCAGGCCTGGCCAGTCGCGGCACTTGTGTCCTTGAGCAGAGACACTTTACCATAATTGCTTTGTCTTTCGGATGGGGCGTTAAGCCGTAAGTCCCGTGATGGGTAGTGCCTGTAAAAGAACCCAGAGCACTTGTCGTGAAAGAGTAGGGGTTTAACCCGGTGTTTCTGGTTCAGATAGCAAGCATCCTTGTCTACAGGTTTCCTCAGGCTTCCGGGCTACAGTGATTAGGTTCACTTTTGAGGCATCCTTGGTTTCATTACCAGAAATTAATAATAATAATGATAATAATCTAGGGCTAGAGATTTGCACTGTCAATCAGTCAATCAATCACAAGGAACTTTGATGTTGTATCACAGTAAAAAGTTTGGTTTTACCCTTACACAGGTGTGTGATAAGCACTGTGCTTGCTTGCTTATGGTGGGTGTTGTTCTCGAATCGTGATGGCCCGCCAATGTCTTCTGTCCTGCATTGCCATCTGCAGGTCCTCCCCCTGTAACCCAGTGTCTCTTTTAAGAATGTCTATGTATGTGAGTTGTGGCCTCCCGGGTGTTCAGGTTCCATGCGTTGGTATCCAGTGATAAGCATTTTGTACAGACCACCTAACCTTTGTTTACAAAAAGAGTGACCTTGTACATTTCAGGGACTTTTTTTGCAGGTGAGGTACTGCACTGGTCATATTGGAATTGTTAGATTTTCTATCATAGGTTCCACATAATTTCAAGAGTTAAAAAAATAACAGCTAAACAAGTTTTGAGATATGTCATGTATGTCCCCTTTCTTCATATCGAAAGTTGGTAAAGATAAGCGCAATCTCCACAAAATATAAGAGAGTTTATGTTCTCTTCCATTGTACGAACCGTGCCTGTAGGAGGTCCAGGCGCCGTGGCTCTTTTGTAATGTGATGTCTCAGGTCAAAAATGGTCTACACTCAGTGCTTTCCGATTTCTGCTCATCAGGCCTCCAGGAATGCTCTGGATTCAAGAGAGAGGCCAGAACAACACATGCTTGTTGTGTTTACCAACTCACACCTCTTATCATCTCATAATATGATCATGAATCCAAGATAAACACCGCACCCTGGCACCTACACTTCCCCTACCTAGGCCAGTGGCCACGGGGGAGCAGTCAATTACGGCACGCATCACGTGGCTGATACCGGCTGCTGGTGTCAAATTACGGAAACATTGACGAGCATGGAGGAAGTGTGACTGTGTCTTAAGTAATTTGTCAAGATATCTTTGGCCAATTTTTATGGATCAAAGGTGCTTGCATAATATCTTTTGACAGTACAAACAAGAACATGGTAGAAGTTTGTACATATTTTTTTGTCAGTAAACTCACAGGCAGTGGCTCAATAACCCCCCCCCCCCCCCTCCTTGTTTACACCTCGTTAATTATGATCAGATAAAACAGATCACATTGTCCAAACTGCTAACTGCCCCAGGAGGATTAACTAGCTAATCATGACAATGTAAACATGTTTGTGTTTTTTTACCCATACACCAATGTGGGGGTAACAGTCAGAAGCCATTCAACCGGTTGCCAGTGGCGTAACTAAGGGGAGGCACAGGGGGGGGGGGGGCACGTGCCCCCCCATGGTTCCCCCCATGGTTCCTCCCCCCCTCATTTGAAATCTGGACTTTTGAGATTGAAAATTACCAGAATAAAATGTTACATTTTATGACCTTTTTCGTAGTAATTTCATTGTTTTAAAACCATTTTTAATTATTTACTCACATGGTGTATTTTGTTTTACCCCAACTTGTCAGAAAAGGGGTTTGTTTAGGAAAAATACAAACGGAAACCACAGTTTTAATTGGCCAAAAGTGCCCCCTAGAAAAGATGGTGACCCCCCCCACCATCTTGTGCCCCCCGCCCCTAAAATTTTACCCTAGTTATGGCGCTGCCGGTTGCTGCTGTGTAGCCAGGGATCACACCCCATTATACGATACAACCATAGAGCTAGCTCTATGGATATAACCTGGGAGGTGGCAGCACGGGGATCTACCTCAAGCATGTTAAAGGGTGATGCAACTTTTTAATATTTTTATTTCAACTATATCAAACAATAAACCACAAGGGGAAACTGACTGGGTAAAATCAAACTCTGTTGAACTGTCATCTTTTTTTGCTGTGTGCAGATTTTCCCACTTTTACCAGAACACCAAGGGCGAAGATTCACGCACCTTGTACAAGGCGTATGGTATTCTCTTCAAGATCATTGTAACAGGCACGGCAAGGAAATTTGACTTTGTACCTCTGATGCTGAATATCGGATCTGGCTTAGCTCTACTGACCATGGTATGTACTGATTGGAGTATTGAGACCGTCCACCTTATCATGGTGCTATTGTTTTGGTTTCCGTCCATTCAAATCAATGTAACCATAGTGAGGCTGGAAGGGAAAAACAACATTTTTATATTATTTGTGTTTTTTTTACCCATACATCAATGTGTGTTAAGCACTGTATACTCGGTACTTTCCAGAAAATTTACAGGCATATTCCTCGGGTGGGATTCGAACCCATGACCCCCGCCATTCTAGAGAAGATGTCTGACCAACCAGAGGCAGCTAGAGGCAGTTCGAATCCTATTAGTAGCGGGTACTGCAACCATTAAGTCCTGAGTATACAGTGCTCAACACACATCGGTGAATGGGTAAAAACATAAATAAAAATCTTTATCCCTGGTGCAAACATTAATATGTATTATAATGGTCGGGGTATCCGCTGCTAATAGGATTCAAACTGCCCCTAACTGCCTCTAGTTGGTAAGACATCTGCTCTACAATGGGGGTGTTCGTGGGTTCGAACCCCACCCAAGGATTATGCCTGTGGGATTTTTTTCACAGGACTTTGGAAGTGCTAAGTATACAGTGCTTAACACGCATATTCTTTATCCCTGATGCAAAAATTAATCTATTATAACACTTTTATAGCCACCTACGATTTATAAGATTTAGTTGATGTAAAATTACATGCTCTTTTAAATTTCGTTCGCTGGAATAAATTCATTTTCTAGGTAAAATCGGCTTGAGCACCGATGATATATCTTTAACAATAGGGACAATTGGTCCATGACTGCTATCACAAAGGAAAACATTGGGGTCCGCATTTGTCAGGAAAGAGAGTTGAACGAAGGCTGATCCACGATTGGAGGCCATTCTTGGGTGTTTGTGGTAAAGTCTCTATTATTACCTCTGGAACAGGCCTGAAATTTCATCTTAGTGGGCAAGGCCATTTTCATTTAGCAAAAAGGGCACTTCCATTGGAAAATCTTAAAGTTGATAGGAAACTTTTTAAGGGACGCCATGGCCTCAAAGGCCTTTGAGTAACTCCAGGTGTGGATTTCACAAAGCGCTAAGACTAGTCTTATCTTGAGTTAGGATGAAAAACTAGTCCTAACTTAACTGACTTGTCATAAGTTAGGATAAGTTAGGACTAGTCTTGTGAAATCCACCCCAGGCTTGGGCTAGGATGACCTTCAGATAATTCCTTTCTTTTTTAAAGATTTTATTGTGTTTCTCTAGTTTTATGTATCGTTTATTTGTTATTATTTTACAGTCAACTGTTGCCTGCGATATCATCGTGTGTTACATCATGAAGGGACACAATTACTACAAAAAGAAGAAGTACATGAATGTGAACCCTGGAGACGATGCGGATTATCAAGTGAGTCAGATCTCATCTTCTTCAAATCCATTCAAATCTTGTGTCCTTTAATCCTAACCACCCCCAGGTCAGTCAAAATCCAACAGGGGGCATTGTTGGACTTTGGACGGTTGAGTTCTGTGAATCTTGTCTCTGCTGTTGGACTACGGCTGGTTGAGTACCAATGGTTCAGGGGACTAGTGTTGGACTTTGGCTGAGTGTGGAAAGTAGTATGATATGCAAACTGTATTGTTGGATATTGATGGGCTTGGTACTGTAGTACTTCTCAAATAATCAAGCTCTACCCATGTCATAACATACCCAGTCAGCCAAAATCAAACAGCACAAGACCTGTTGGAGTATGATGGGTTGTGTACTGTCCCCATATGTGTACTGTGGGAGTATGATGAGTTGTGTACTGGCCCCACAAGTGTATTGTTGGAGTATGATGGGTTGAGGAGGTCTCCTAATAAAAATGCTTAGGGGGATAGGGTTAAAGGTGCTACGTCCTATTTTGTGATGGGCGACTTTCATTTGAAAACAATTAAAACATCATTTGCTACTCAGAAATCACCATTTGCGACACGGTATCAGCATTCGTAGTGTCCACAAAACATATTCAGTCTAAGCACGTTGCTGTGGGAAATTTCTGGGACGAACTCGCTCCGGGAGTCCATGTTTCCTTCAACTGATTCCATTTTGTGTGTGATTCATGTCATTTCAGATCTTTGAATGAATGGTTTGGTCATGTCGGAACATCCACAGAGAAATTCATCAGAACATTTACAGGCAGTTTATCTGTGGGGTAAAAAGGAATCATCAGTACTAAACGTTTTTGATATATTGCTGTAGTTTTTATATGTTTGTAGAACGGGAGACTTTAGAACGCTAGGTGGCAGCAGACTTACCAGGTTATTTTCCACTGTTGCTTACTTCTGAGCAGGCGCAAACGTCCGAGAACAATTAATTTAATCTGGTAAGTCTGCTGCCACGTCTCGCATTGCACTTAATTAAAACCCTCCTGGGCAGAAGGAGTTCGTAGAGCTGAATCATAACAGCACTGGGTATATTAGAATACAGAAAAATTTAATTATCAAGTAATAAACCACAAGGGAAACTGACTGGGTATATACAGAGAAGTTGACAATAAAGGGTTAGTTACTTTAAGTTGGTGTAGCACTGGCAGATAAACTTGGAGGTCCCGGGTTCAAACCCTGCTCTAGTCAGTTTGTCTTTGCTCACCCCAAAATCTACTAAATTTAATTAAAATGACCACAAGTGTTTTTTTTTGTTTTAATTTAATTTTTTATTAATTTATTTATTTTTTTTGTTCTATGGTATCCAAGCATATTCAAGCCAAAAAAGTTATTGTTGACAACTTGACGAGTAAAAGTGAAAGCCCCAGCTTAACGTTGGTAAGAAGAAAAACATAAATGTTCACAGATTTACACATACCTTACATGGTATAAAGATTATGCTGCTAGAAAACTTTCCTTTGAACATTTTTGCCAGAAGTATTATCGTTTTTAAATAATAAATGAAATACGAACCAAAATTGGTTTTCGTCTCAGTGAGACGAAAACTCTGCCTATTGGAATGCGTGCAAAAATGTTGGATGCATTTTTCCTGTTTTCTCGCAAATGAAACCACGACGTGACCTGACATTTTCACAGGTTGGGTTTTATTACATATATCTTGATTTGTGCAAAGAGTGGAAGCATTTACAGTCAGTTCACCAATTTTCAGGTGGGGTTTTAAGCCAATATACGCCAATGTGTAATCACCCGGAGGGGCTTGTAAAAGTTGCCCCGAATGCTTTCTACAGGTGGTTGGCACACAATCATTCGAGATCGATCCGTACATACTCCATCCCAGAAGCCAATACTATGCTGCAATGTGGATAGTATAATATTAATATTATGCAGGTACATGCTTGTTTCGTTTTGGCACAGTGAAGGTAGACAATTTTCATGTTCACACCTTGCCGTATTTTAGATTGAATGTTTTTTTTTTAGGAGTCAGGACATTTGACAAAAACTCTTTATAAATTAAAAATAAGTTAACACGTAGGTACTTTACATATACCATTGGACTAGAAATACAAGTGCACTGAAATTAGGCACTGGCATTGTGGGCCGACTCGAACCCAGTTGTTTGGCATCCAAATTATGTGCTTAAAAAACAATTTTTTTTTAAATAATCTTTTCTAAATGTTCTTTACAACGTAATGTTTGATTTATATAAAAAAAATATTTAAACCTGTGATATTTTAAATTAATGTATGCATGCAGAGTATATTTTGACATTTTATAGCAAAGTAATAAATCTGAAATAAATAGAATCATTCCAAATTGCGATTGAAGCTAGAAGTGCCATAACGGTATTAACTACTTTTTTATAATGTAAGTGAGCAATTATAGGCTCAATTTTGAAGCAAAATGATTAGCAATAATACAAGTCACGGTTTGTCATACCATGGTCTTTGGTGTTTATTATGTAAATTGTTCGTATAATTGAAGAATGTTCACACCCCCAGTTTGTTAATTTAAAGCCCCAGCTCAACATTAGTAGTAAAGAAAAACATACACCTTACGTGGTATAAAGATAATGATTTCCGTGAAATGTTATCGTTTTGGAATATAAAAAAAAATGAAAGAAGATCCAAAACTGATTTTCGTCTCATGTGAGACCAAAAGTCTGCCTAAGAATGCGTACAAAAATGCTGAATGCATTTTTACCGTTTTCTCGCAAATGAAAAAACGAAATGAGCTGAAATTTTAACAGGTTGGTATTATTAAATATTATCTTGATTTGTGCAAAGAATGGAAGCATTTTACAGACACTTTACCAATGTTGAGCTGGGGCTGGGGCTTTTTTTAAAGATACTAGCCAGCATGCCTTATTCATATCCTCTCCCTTTCTGCTGAAGTCACCACCTTCATCGACAGACGTCTCGTTATAGACCGTTCCGGCGTTGGCAACAAGCCCCGCATACACACCTTAGTTTGTGTGTGTTTACTCTGCACGTGTGACCAAGTTTGACCGAGGTCATATGACCAAAAGGCGTGATCCAATTGGTCAATGTGCACAGTTTGATTGACAGGCCGGAACGGTCTATTGGAGTTTGACCTCCTTAACCTACGCCCATTGTCTTCCAGTATAATGTTGGATGCATTGTGTATTATGTGTTTTCACCTAAAGCCGAGTTCTTTCAAGTGCCGCAAATTGCACAGAACACCGAACCGAGGAGTTTCCTCGATTTAAGCTCAAACAAATCAATATTTTGAAAGTGTATACTTATTTTGGAGTTGCTTAAAAGTGAGTCTTATACCCCTAGCCTTTTGGATACGTGGTGCTGGGAACTCGTACTATAAATCATCTCGATTTGAAAAAAACAATTGGAAATAACTGTTAATTATTGAAATGTTTTACATTGTAATGAAATACTGATCTACAAGTGCATATTATTGATTTTCTTATCTGTATTTGCATGCAGTGAATGAAATGTAGGAATGAAATAAAAAATTAAAAAACGAAACTGCTATGATAAATACACAGCGTTGTTTTCCTGTCTTTGGTATTCATGTAATTTTAAAGGTAATGTACTGTGTAAAAGGACCCAAATAATAGAGCTGCTTAACCACAAAAATTACCTAAGCACAACAAAATTATGCTTACCAGAATAGGGTTACCAGCCAAAACACCATGTTACACCATGTTACATTTACCATCTGTGGCTGGTATCCTGCTTTGTAATTCTATCTTTTTTAATGCTGTGCAATGGAAATCAATTCTCATATTTTTAACGTGACGAATAAAATAAATTGAATTGAATTGAAATTTTAATTTTTGCTCAGCAGTAAAGTATTAAGCACTTTACATTCTGCTGAAGGTTCCAAAACAAAAACAAAAACATTCAGCAAGCATCTAGTTTCTAATTCCTCATGATTTACGAGTGACGTGTGGGTCTACAATACTAAATGTGATTTTCATTTAAAACAGCGGAATCTCAAACCATGCCGGACCGTTGTCATGCAGTAAGTAAGCAAATCAATCTTGCCTGCCGTGGCGCAAATTATGAACCAGTGTTAAAACTGACCTTTGAGGAATGAAAAGTAGAGAAAAGAATAACGGGGGATGCTTTGATTTCTGCGCCGTTTCTACATTGATTGATTGACAAATCATACTTCTTCAGACATATGTAATCAAAAATCGCGGGGAACAAAAAAAGAAGTACATGAACTTTTTTTCCTAACGAATTAAACGGGCACTGACGGCTGAGCTTACCCGTCCGTTATGATGGTCAGTGCGCTTTTTACTAAATCCTCACCCCTCCACCCCTGACGTTTTGCGGAGAAACCATGCACATCAACTCTTTTAGAAGCTGTGGTGGTTCTGTATGAAGAATCGGTGATGAGAATAGTCTTGACGTTTCGATCAGTATGTTCTGATCGTCTTCGGGAGAATGCTGGACTCTGATACTACAAGCTGCTTATTAAGTACCCTGCGATGCGTCAGGAAGCCAGTTTTTAACTGGACTTTTCCAAACAAAGTGTCTCAATAATAAATATATATTTTTAATCTGTATTCTATGATATCCTCAGAAAAACGCCTGAGAAACATATTTTAGAATTTGAGTGGCTACTGCCAAAGAGGTTTGACTAATGGATAGGCTTAGCTCAATGGAGCGCGTAGGCAGGAACTGGAACAGGATAAGCTTGGCTTAGCTCGGTGATGCGTGAAACTGGAATTGGAGTTGAAACCTAACAGTGGAGAGTGTGGAACATGTGCTCACTGAACCGTGTCAGTTGTGGAAACAAGTACAGAAACAGGGAAGGGGGGACCTAGGGAGACTGAGGGTAAACATTTCCTTGAACAATAATCTTTTACAGATTATCTCCGTCTCTTATTGAGACATGTCCAAAATACCAAAATACTCGGTGATGTGTGAAACTGAAATTGGAGTTGAAACCTCACGGTGGAGAGTGTGGAACGTGTGCTCACTGAACTGTGTCAGTTGTGGAAACAAGTACAGAAACAGACGTGAAGGGGGACCTAGGGAGACTGAGGGTAAACATTTCCTTGAACAATAATCTTTTACAGATTATCCCCGTCTCTTTTTGAGACATGTCCAAAATACCAAAATACTCTAGTTTGTTTTTTATTAATCATTCGAGACGTTGTTGTGCCATCCCCGACATAATCATTTGTTATGGGAGAATTTTGAACCGTCAGCGGGCGCCCCAGTCAGCTGTCCTTTTCTTAAAAGGACCGCTTACTGGGGCGCCCCTAACGTCTCAAAAGTCTCCCATTCCGCATCCTCTGCCAGCACAACATCTCGAAAGCATTAATTCTGTTTCGGTCTGCCTTTCCAAACTGCCCATGTTTCAAACCGATAATGTGGCAATCGGGAAAAAAACAAGAGCATCCATGACTCGGATTTTTGTTGTACTAGAAATTCCTCTGTCCTTCCATCCGTCCATCCTTCCATATTAATGTCAGTTAGGGGTGATGACTACTCACCTTGCCATGGCGAGACATCTTTTGATTTCTCAGGCGCCTCTGCCATCACTGACAATATAAGGAACTCAGGAACACGAAAGCATTAATGACATCAATGTGGGAATATGGTTATTTAAAATGAGAACAAGGTGTTGAAGCAGAAAGGGCGGTGCGTGGTGGGGCGGCCTCACGGGTCTCCTTGAGGCTCGGGACTTGAGGGGTCGGTGCCCGACTGCATCGCTGGTTCATTTAGTCTGTTGGATCGTTTGTACTGTCTTGCTTGTGTTTCATGTTAAGACTACTTTACGGGGGGGGGGGGGGGACCACAAGATAATTAACCTTTTCAGGTTTTGAAGTAACATCTTAGATTCATTATCCGATTTTTTATATATATTTTTTTATATAGGTTGATTTATGTTTGTCATCCATATCAAAGTGCAGTCATCTTGTTTTCTCCTATTCAAATCAATGATAACGAAACTGAGGCTAGAAGGGCCAAATTAGTCTTAGCCCTACTTGGTTATAGGCTATTGGAAACCACTATTCAAAGGTTGGTTCGTGGCGCCTGGGGCAAGCTGGGTGAGCCCAACCTTCACTCTGTCTTTGAAAATCTTACCACTTTTTTGAGATAATATTGATAATCATAGGCTTATTTGTTAGTCACAACCACGAGGGGAACTTACATTTCAAGGTGGGGACACCATCTTCATAAAAGAAAAAAAAATGAAATAAAAGAAAAACAAGCTTGGTCGATTTGGTGGCCCCTGCTTGGGGCTTGTGGCCACACACCCTCACACACCCAGATTTGTTGGATCCCGCATTGTTGGAATTCTTCTCCCTTTTCTAAAGATCTTCCCTGTGTGGTCCAGTCTTCCTAAACTCTCAAAACGTTGGTTTAAAAAAAATAACATATATTTGGATTAAATCTTAACCAACCTCGTATAACCAGGTGAACAGCCCAACAGTTGGGCAAACTGCTAACCAACCTGGGTTGGTTAGAAGTTTAATCAGTGGTTAGTCGAAACAATTAACCAACTACTTGTCAACTGCACTTTACCCAACTTGTTGGGTAATACAAAAATTGGGCATTAATCAGTTGGTTATATACTAAAGGTTGGGTAATTAATCTCCACTAACTGTTATTTAATTCTTAACCATATTTTGTTGTTTAAATTCTGTTTTTTTGTACCTAATTATATTGAGATTCCTTGTGGGTACTTTGTTCGGGTTGTTGTTTGGACCAACAAGGTATGGTGTGTGCTCAATGAGCCTACTATACGTATTACAATATCAACACTTTTCAATGGAAGACCGTGGCAGTCTCAGCTGTGGCTTTACTGCCAGATCGCTGAAAAGGCGATACTCTTCTCAAAGTTTTCGCTGTTGGCCAACGGCTATAGCCATAATCAAAGTCGCTTGATTTGGACACGGCCTGAAAAATAGGGTGGCGGAAATCAAGATGTTTGAAACTTGCCTTAAACATACCTTGAAGAGCCACATCTCCATCTTCACTGGTGAGAGTGTAGCAGGGTTAGCAGGGCTCTGTAGCCCACCATAAACCCATGTGGGACAATTCGGTTTAGACGCTTGTAGGAGTGTACGGGTGGAGACACGCACTCTGTGGTAGCTGGTTCCATGGCTTTCTTTCCCACTCTCTGGCTCAAGACATTTTGCCTAAGTTTGGTCTTAATTTGGTGAGTTCATTAGTGTGACCTGTGTCTGGGTCGATCTTGTCAATTTGTGTCATGATGCGGTACGTTTGTATGAGATCTCACCCTCTTCCTTTTGTCTTTGAGTGTGATACCGCGGAGGTTTAGTCGGGTGAGTCTGGTCTCGTATAGGTCCTTCAGTTTTGGTATGATTTTGGTAGCAGCACGGGCTTGTACATTTACATAAATTTTCTTGTCTTTGGATAGACGGGGGGGGGGGGCTCCGGACCCGCATACACTTATCTAGATGAGGGCGAGCAAGCGTCTTGTATAATTTGATGATGGGTGTCAACAAGGGTGTGCTGAAGTTCAAGCGCCCGAATTCCATGTATGGAATTTGTATGCTAGCCCTAACCCTCCACGAAGGACTTTGAGTTCATTCCCAGTCAGCAATGTCATTCTCATAATATGCATGAGATGACTGCTTGTACATTATTAGTCTAGTGCCGACAACAACGGCCCCTCTCGTCACATTTAGATGAAGGGGACGAATAAAAAAAAAAACAGTGCCGTAGTCTATGAGATTGGTGGTCAATTATTTAGCAGTTATTTTTTAATAATGTAATTCTGGTGGGACCGTCTTCAGCCGGAGTGACGCATTCATCAGCGGTTCATCTGTATAAGGCCCCGTAGTCGTGGATGTCGGCTTCATTCAAGTTGTTCAGAGCTGATCCATTACGGGAGGAAATTGAGTAGACGGAATCGTGCTCCAGTAGGCTTCTGTAGATGTGCACTTTAAAGCAGGTGATTGGGAGGGCGTGTTTTTGCTGTTTTTATAATTAACCGGTTTTTTTTAAAGGGGATGTATAGAGAGGCATTTAGGGAACACGTTCACTACAATGGCCGGTACACTTCATTTCGTGGAGTGTGACAACACCACTTTCTTAACGGCGAAGCGCCTGTTTGTTTCCCCTCCCCTTTTCCTCATTTTTCTTTCTCGTTCTAATGTAACAAACGGTCACATTAATGGTTAAACACCCATGTTCCAACAATCCTACAAAAGTGCTTTTCTAATCATAACACTAACCCTATCCCTAAACCCTACTCTCTAAACTAAAAGAGTAAAAATTTCACTCACTCGCCCGAGTGGTGTCATTTTTTGCTCTTTTGAGAGTATGTGCATCACCCTTTTTGAGTGAAAATATAGCGAACTTCACCCTTACTCTGGTTGAAAATACCGGTCTTCACCCTAACAAAAAAAAGAGAGTTGTCCGCCATATTTTGGCTTTTTGTAAGAGTGGTATATGGCGGACAAAACGAGTGTTTTTTCACTCTTTTACATTTAGAGAGTAACGAGTAGATCACAAGGGGGTTATCGAAACACAGGGTGATCGAAACACAGAGCACTCGTCACATTAATACCTTTATACAACAGGGACAATGTTGGAGTGTTTTGTGGGTAACTTCCGGAACACCCCCAATACATGCACTTAAATCATTCACCATCTCACCCCGGACAACCCGGGGAGAATTTCCCCGCGGAGTCGTAGCTTGAAGGTGAGGCTGAGCATTAGACAGAAAAAAAACAGGAAGCAAAAATTGAATGGTGACATTTTTATCAACAAAATACATAAGTAATCTTATACCGTCAACCCATTCGGCCCCGTGTACAGCTTGACGCGACTGTCCCGGCTGTACATTCGTGCGTCTTCAAGAACGTCTTCACCTTCTTACTGATTTTTCAACCTGCTTTTCAAACCTGGTGACACTTCCTTTTATATAGACCGATCCATTAAGCCCCGCCCCTTACGTGTTGACCAATCACAGCCTTTGCTACGCAACCGAAAGTCCGACAAAATTCCGACACGATAAAATCGTATTGGAAAACGTAAACATGTGTGCGCGTACTTATAGCGCGCGTTCATGTCGTGCAGTGTGGTATTGACGAGACGCACATTGTGCTGCCCACATGTACAGTGGTATTATAGCCAATGCTGTGACTGGTCAATATGTTTAGGGGCGGGATTTAATGGATTGGTCCATTGAAACTTAAACAGCCTATTCTACAACCCCTAGAGTTAAAAAAATCACTTAACAATAGACCGATCCATTAAGTCCCGCCCACTGTGCACGTGCGCTGTAATAGGCACCAAAGTGTTTGTCGAACTTTTAGTTGCGCAATCACGTCTGTGATTGGCCAATACTGCAAGGACGGGGCTTAATGGATTGGTCTATTGTACAGGAAGGGGTTTACTGCTTTGGTGGACTCACCTTTGATCTTGGGGTGCCTTAAGATGAACCGATGCATTGAGAGATTGCAGGCTCAGTCATCGAATTCATTACCAAAAGAGCTTTTGCCGACACAAGTTTACATCTCCCGAAGGGCTACTTTTTGTAGTCTATGATGTTATGCGATATACGTATTCTTATTCATTTATAGTGCAGTGGCGTAACCAAACCAGACATTTTCATTGGGGGCGGGGTCAAGTGGGGGGATGACATGATTTGGGGCTATTTTAATAATGTATATGGAACCAATTATTTGTGCATTTTTTTCTCTTGTGGTGGAAGACCGCGAGGGATCCTGGACTCGCCACTGATATGGAGCAAATTCTTAATTATTTTTCTTCTCGTCAACAAGGCTGCGAGGCTATACGTGAGTAGTGTTCGCCTTTCTTATACCATGCTTCCAGCTTGTGACGAAAGTCCACACTATATGACGCTACTGCATCTTTGTCAGGTTCCCAGTGCGCAATAGCGATTACTAAACGACGGTTGTCAAATAAAGGTGAAGGGCCATACCAGTCTCACTTACAGTCTTGTTTTGGCTACATTTGGTGTGTGGAGGGCAGAAAATCAAAATGGCTACTCTTTGAATTTAGATAAAAATGACGTTAATTGAACATTACAAATCCTCAAATACCAGACTTTCAAACAGTGCGTCTTTGTCGACGTGCGCCGTGGACCTTTTATCAAAATGGTTAACTTTCTTCCATGAAAGTCACGGAACAAAACTCAAAGATATTTTATTTACAGGGTTTTTATAAACGCATGAAGGTAACTTTGAATGTAGACGAATTTCTGTGCGTGGAATTGATTATCGCTCGCAACTATTTGTATCAGTAATAATTCAGTTGGTTCCGGTGTACCTTTTCCTGCTTGAAATCCGGTGACTCTTCCAGACTTGAGGCAAACACTGTCTTCCTCCTAAATTATGTCAACGACCGAAGAGACAAAATACACAACATGGGGGCACCGGTAATTACAGCACCCAATTACAGACCAATGGATGCAGTTTTCCCCAAATACGTGTTCAGAATCATTCGAATACCAAATGAACATAGTTCAGTCACCCACCTACTGAAGTCACTTACCCAAGTCACGGAGGCTCCTACTTTACAACAGGAGTCAACGCCACTCGAGTCTGTCATAGTCCTTCCCTAACATTACGAGCAGTAGGCCTATAGGCCCGGAGGTTTTTCACACGATCACGCCATACTGCAAATATTTCACCCATCTTGTTTTCTCACGTCTTGGTTTTTCTCCAACTTACCATGGGAGTTTAAATCGAGGCTGAAGGGCAAACACTATTTTTTTTTAATTGGAAGTTGTCGGCCTCCTGTCTGTTTTATTAGAACGAAAGTGAGTCTGTCTTGGAAATGGGCTTTCCCACAGCAGCGATCTTCATAGCGCCCCTTCGTACTGAATGTACTGGAAACTAAACACTGCGAAACACGTTAACAGTTTGGACACCAGAGTGGATCTCAAAAAAATGAGGCATAACTACAGCTAGCTAGAGCTATTGGCTATTTTATTCTCAAAAACGTACACTAAAAAGCAGAAGCAAGTGGTATTAAACCTCAAAATAATAATCGCACCTTCACTTTTTAGACCTTTAAATAGGAAGGGCGCCCTCAATCTTAAATATGATTGTTTTATTTATTTTTTTCTTGGTAGACCTTAGCTTTTGTTTATTTGAGTTGTATCTTATGGATCTAAGATATTTATTTATTTTTTTTTTTTTGACAGGGACTACATTTGGAAATATCTTATAATTACAAGTTATTTTTATGATGTCTGGCAGCACTTGCACTTTGGGGTTTGATCTACCAGTGCAGTTTATACCCGGGGGAAATACATCGGTCTGGTGCAAACTGTGTTCGCATATGAATTGTAATCGCTTCTCAAAGATTAAAAAAAAATATGAAATGAAAATGAAACCCAGAAAACGAAATCAAGTGCTGAATTTTTAAACAGCATGGTGAGATCTGTTGCAAGACTTAAAACTATTTTTTTTTATAATGTAGACCATTCAAATCTTCCCGCGTCTCATACGAGAAAACAATATTTATACCAAAATATCCGGAAGCCAACATAAATTTCCAATAATTGTTCCAAATAATAGAATGAACAATGCTAATATTTAATCATGTGATTTCAGTGCAATAACATTGAGTGTAGTAGTATAGCATTAATAGTCGGAGTTGCGTGGTTTTAACCACGCTTCACTGCGACGCTGCCCTTAAACAGACGAGGTTGTGCCCCGTCGCATTCGCTGCTCCTGAAGCCGGTCAAGTCATTGCAATACGTACGTGCGGGTATTATAGGCGTACACTGAACACCACGGCGGCACCGGAGTGTTTTTAAGGATTGTTTGAATCTCAAATGCACTGCAAATGCCTAGCTTAAAGCTGCTGATCAACACACTACTCCACAACATGCACGCTCTATTGTCCAACCAGTGAGGGACGATCCCTGAATGGAACGAGCCATCTGGGTTTTTTTTTTCGAAATTGAGTTCAGTCTTGAAGGGATTTGGAGTGGAATTTTCTTTGTTCACTATTTCAAAAGCCTGGAACTTGATGATTTCGAACTTTAACTGTGTCTACAAATAGAAGAGACGAAAACCCCGTTGGCGTGACTGCGAGCACTGGCGGTGAGTTACCAGGGAATGTTTAGATGTCTTTACAACACGTTTCATGACTATGAATATGATTAGGCTTCCACGAAGTCCTCGTCGAGAATGTTAAAGTTTTTAGTGGGCTTACTGATCCACAAGTTTGACAACATGAAAAGACATACTGAGTGCATGATTCTTTGAATAGTCAATCGCCGACGAAGCCGATGTTATCTGAGAAATGTGTGGGTAGTTTTTTGTCCAAACGGGAAACAACTTTGGATGTTTGTGCGATTTTCGCAACTGATAACAGATATAATATGTGTGCTGATGATTAATCTCATAACAAGCGCACGATTTGTCTGTACGTTGGATCGTAACGTGAAAAGTGAACGTGGTAAAATCAATTCCGCGGCTAACGAGACCAGTGTTGAAATGTATCTCTCCCTCGTCAAAGACGTCCTAACGTCTGCTTAAAAGACTAGCCGTTTTCTTAATTTCACAGAAGCGGGAAAATCTCGGTACGGTGAGTTGTTTTAACGTCTGCTCAACCTGTGCGGGGGACATTACTTCGTGGTGAAGTTATCCATCGTCGACAGGTATTTTGTGAACACACAGCAGGTCGAGTGCTATAGCGAAGATGGGTAAAGGAGTGGGGAATTTCGGGTCTAGGGTGGGTGCCTTCGTGGGGATGATGTCGGATCAGTTTTTCGACTACGACACGCCCAAGATGGTGCAAATAAAGAGTAAGAAGGTCGGCCTTATCAACAGGGTCGTACAGATTTGCGTCATCGCCTACGTTGTTATGTAAGTAAACCACTCTTTTTTTGTTTGTTGGACTTTCGTAGTTTGTAAATTTGATACGCCTGTTCGTTATTTTTCTCATCCCCAATAATTAAAGAGGTTATGAGTACAGCATATTAAGATATCATGGCTAGTGTGTTACAGAGGTCAAGGCCCGATTTGAAGGAATGTTTCGCAATAAACTTGACCAGTAAAGGCTTCATGGCAGGGAACAGTGTATGGAGGGAATTCTTTTAATGGCCCATTCAATTTGTTTTCCCCATCAAATTCTTTGGCAAAGGAATGCAAAGAACTTCTCCTTCAAATTTTTCCAAACAAAGGGCCGTCGGCCCAAACACGCTATCGGGCCCTCTCAAGGATTAGCACTTTAACAAGAGGCGCGTATGTATCTTCTAGTTGCGTGGGTATCGCTGTGATATCCAGTTTAGAGGTTGGAATTTCAAGTCTACTCTAAAACCCGATATTTTAGTTCCTTACTCTTAATCAACATACGTGTGCGTGAAGCCGAGGACTTTAACGAAGGGGATGCGGGTGTTTTGACAGAAAGAGAGCAAAAAAAAACAATTGGGACGTCACTATGGGGAGAGCAAAGAAATCCTCGATTTTACGGACCATCGGACAGACCTGTCCAGTGACCCGTAACCGGTGGCCGGTAACAGACCTGTCTGGTGACCAGTCTGCCCGTGGACGTTTCTGCATGCACACAGTGAATGAATAATTGTGCCTTTAACAAAAGCTGACACGTTGTAACTGGAGAGGGTGGTTTCGGTTTGCCGCGGTGTTCGGATTCCCACAACAATTAAACAAAAAAGGGATACCATAGAATGTCAACTTTTTACGCCATTGTATAACCTTGTAGTGTGAATGTGGTGGGGAAGCAGTAGGCATGTCAACTGTTTGTAAAATTAATTTGATATATATATATATATATAATACCGGTACACTAAAGCATCACTTATAGATTGCGTTGTCTTCTAGTGACAAAGATATTAGGAAAAAAAAAACTCCACAGATTCGTGTTTGATCCGTCGATATCATTTTATTCGGGTGAGCGAAACATTACTGACACTACCCCGCCGGCTCCCTCCCAACCCGGTCGCCAGTGGCCTAAACGTTATTGGCAATTCCCATTCGTGCGTTATCGCGTGTTTTCCCGGATTTCCCTCATCCTCCCTGATGATATCTCCCATTTTGTGTAATTGTCGATGCTTTCTTGAAAACGGGACAATGAAATAAGAAAGACATTCCCAAAATTGTTGTTTTTTATTTTTTATTTTTTTATTTTTATAAAGTATCTTAAAGACAAAGTAAAATATTCGTAATTTGTTGGGATTTGTTTTTTATTTTTATTTTTTTATTTACTGTCAATCAGTCTGACAGCTCACGCATTATAAAGTTCACACCATTACCATTCCTCGACGGATCTTCCGTCTGAATACAGCCAAACTTTATAAGGAAATAGCATTTGAGGTCCCCACAAATCACCATCGGTTATTTCGATCGTCGCAATCGAAATAAACCATATACTTATCGTGCACTAAACTCATGACGACACATTGGCCTGAACGGTTTTGGCTGTTTTCACTAAAATGTGACGATTGAAGTCGACTTCTTCGCGGATTGGTTGGATGGCGTGTTTATTGGAAATTAATGGGTTGGAAGTGATTTTCTAGTCCAAAAACATCGTTACCTTTCTCTTTTTAGTCGCAATTCAGCTAAACTGTTTTAACAGTGGCGTTTGACAGAATCCTTCCCATGTATTTAGTTTACGAAATAATCAACATGAATAGTCTAAAGGTTTGTTTTTTTTAATCTCTCCTTCCATTAACACGTTTGCTGTTATGTCAGACATGGACAATTACGTGCGACCCATTATGTCCGACACATTGAGTCCGAAAAAAACATTAAGTCCGACCAGTGTTCGATAAACCATTATGTCCGGCCCATTATGTCCGTGTTATATCGGACAAAATTCGTTCCGTTCGCCGGACACAATGGGTCGGACAAAAATATTAAAAATTGTCGACGGACAAAATAGTCCATGTCGGACATAATGATGGGCAACGTATGATTCGGTTAGTATAATTTCTTGTCTTAATGCAAGATGCTTACGGCTACAATGAAAGCACTGCGCAAGATGCTCGATGTCGAAGCCGACTTTAGCTTTTAGATTATCATCTGAAGTATCCTTTACATGTATAGGCCTATGTCTATCCATTTAATACCGCACGGTGTCATCATTAATAGCAAGATTTATGTTCGCCAGACAGAACTATTATGCTTATTTGGCCTTCGATGGAAAGGTATCCCAAATAATTTGCTGACTTAACGGTCCTTAATGATTATGCTAATTGGGTTAGCGTTTTTAAAGGCGTGTGCGTTGCGTGTTTAACTGCACATACTAAATGCAATTAACTGTTAGTAGTGCAACGGCTCGTTGCGTTTTATGTAAAACTATAACATCATACTACTGTATAGGGAGATCTGACACGCAATAATTGATGATTGCTCAAAATGTAATCATTGAATCGGGTAGCCTACTTAATTCCACATTTTGGACGGAACTAAATGACAAATAACTGTGTGAAATATCATCGTCTGACATGCTTTCGTCCTCGAGTATAATTGATAAGGTTGACGGGCAAATAACACGTCGTAATGAATTATAAAATGTGTCAACTTTCTTGCTCTGTTTTCCGGGCACCTAATATTTCACCGATAATTCTCACAGATGTTATGCGACCAACTTTTTTTTATGAAAACATTCCGTACGATGTCTGTCGTATGACATTGAAATTCAATATCAATAGAATTTATGTGACCTATTAATTATCAAATACTTGACATTGGGTCTGCAAGGTAACTTTAATTATCTCGGTGAACAGATGCGTTCGGGGATAAAAGAAGCGTTGGAGAAATTGAGCAAAAAGTCGCCTCCCAAAATATAAAATCATTCAGGTTTAAAGACAATCATCATTTTGTAATCATTGCACTGTTATTTCTGGATTGCTGATCTTGCAAAACAGACGGTTGAGAGATAATGGTACCGCGCACACTTTCCCCACATATAGTATTTTGAATGAGACACCTTATAGGTTATCGCTGCTGCAGTCAGCTTCTTGTCTTGGTATATAAAAAAAGGCTTTACGATGTATTAGATTGATTGATTGATTCGTTTGAGAGGGAATAGCTTATGATGAATCGCCACCGGCCGCATGTAAGAAATGGAGCATTATTACGTCCCACGCGCAGGAACGTTGTCTTTCCACGGCGAGTTGAGATAAAAAAGCATCCGAGAAACTACTGACTTATTAATCATGCGTGCTGGGGTACACAATTGATTGCCGTGCACAAGGATAGCGTTGCTGTGCTCTGGTTTAGTTTTATTACATGCCACGCCTGCCTCGTTACAACACCATAATTATGTCACGTCAAGTGTCTCATTTGGGTATAGACCTATCTTTACTTTATTTATTTGGGGCCATTTTAATAAAGGTTGGACGGTTTCATTACCATCATTTGTGTTATATACAGAAGCTTCAGTATATCCATTTTAATGTAAGAGGGTGCTACGTTTTTGTGTGTGTAATAAATTTCTGTCAAGTGATAATTTATTTCAATAGCTCTTATTTGATGCCAAATTGCTGCAGGTGCCAACCACTCTGAAAAAAAATAATTCCTTTTGTATATTTTCATTGGTATGGATATGATAAAGTTGGTCGTTTTTATTGTGACAGGTTAAACGCATGCATTTTTTGTATGAAATGTAATGAAAACTGAACCTCCACCTATTACAAATGACGTCGTTGGAAAGAATATATTGTCAATCCAAAATTCATTTGGTACTGTCACCTAAAGATGCAAGGTTCCCCTTTTGGCCGATTCGACCCAAAAGTTTAGATTTAAATTTTCAATAATTTTTTTTTTTAGATTTGAATAAGTAATAAGCTTTCATTTAAGTCATTGCAGGGAAAAGATATCCGCCAAAGATAAGTTGTAGTTTTATTGAAAATGGAAACAAAAGTTATTGTCGGGATCCCGACATTTATCTGACGGCCGTCGGCCGTTGCGCATTGTCCGTGGCATGTGAGAAACATTTTATATGTTTTCCGTTTTGAAATAGCATCATCTGTCAAAACTCGTCCCGAGAAGAAGAAGAATAAGAGTAGTAAAAATAATACTTCGGGCAGAACAGTCAGGCTATGCAACTTTGAATTATTTTTTTTGGCTCAACTGAATCAAAATTACGGCTCAATAAAAACAAATGTCCAAGACTGTGCTGCAACTGTCCTTTCTAAACCTTGCAGCGGTCGATGTCAAAAATATCCGCTCCGTCAACCAACGTATACATTAATCGGTAACCTAGCTCATCATGCCTGTAACGTAGGTGCCCCTTTTTTTGTAAAGAACCTTTTGCAGAAGCCCGTTGTTATTATTAGGTCTTTTTTATTAAGTGGGGGTGGGGTGCTCTTATAAGAATGTGACGTTCATAAAAGCTAGAGCAGTCACTGTTTAGAAGGTCTTTTGACTCAAGCCTCCTCCATTAGCTTCCCATAATCTAATTTACAACATTACACGTACATGATGTGTATATGGTTGACAGACAACACAGGCGACGCTGCACCGGCAAATGATGGGACCTCGATGCTGAAGTAAAAAAAAACAAACAAAAAAACAGAAAGTTCCCGAAGGATTTACAAACTAGAAGACAAATAGGCTTAATACGTTATTGGCCAAATTCTATCCAATTTTAGCGTGATGCAAACAGTTTGAGCGAGTCATGTCATCTGTTGGCATAGTCTTGCCGTCGCTTTCGTCAAGGACCCAGCCACGATAGAACAGACCCGGCTCCTGCCCAGTGTGCTGGATCCCGAAGTGAAAAGCACTTAGGGTCGTTGTGGCCATTTAATGCGGGGCGAACAGGATTTACCTTTTCAAGATGTCAAAACACGATCAACTCCTTCAAAGACGTGCTGCCTGGTTCGATGTAATCACCGAGAAATAACTCGTCCGTATATCGACATGTTTTAAAGAGTGTATATTTTTATAAATCGCACCGAACCACGTCCGATTTATAAGTCAAAAAGTTTCCGAAGTGTAGTGGTGTATCACTAGAGAGTTTGAAAGCTAAGTTTTGGCGCTGACCTGTTTTATTAACTTACTTACCTACATTACTAGTACACTATGGGTGTGTAGCAAAAACGTAAGTAAGATTATGTTTTAGCGGTCATATGTATCTAGATCAAAAGGTTCAAAGTTCCATGCCGCGACGGCCCCTTCCCTAATTACCCCCTGGATCTTTCCATGTTTCTTTCATGTAGGCAAAACCGTCTGCTTCATATTCAGAACTTTGCCGTTGTGGGCGCTTTACTAAGCACATGATTACGTTTAAACTATGAACCATTTTTTTTTCTTATTAAAAAAAAGAGTGACAGGGTGCATTCCAGGGCATGTTCTGGTAGGCAAGATACTACACTTGTCTCAGTGTGAGCAATGTCACAGTTTGTATCTCAAATTACCACACAAAACCAACACGAGCAGCTGGCAAATTCTTAGCTGTATACCCTGTTCTTCATATATCAAAAGTTAATGAAAATTGCAAGCTGCCATTTTAATATAAAAAATAAGATTTATCGTGTTTGCCTATTTCTTCGATGTGTACAGATTGTCCCTGCAGTGATTTCAGGCTCTGTGGCCCCTTTTGTAAACATGATTGTAATGGCAAAGGTCACATGATCTATGGTAAGAAACTAGTCTGAATTGCATGTTCTCTCTTGGTAGTAAAATATCTACATTTCGAGGTGAACATTAATGACCTTGTGAAGAAATTATCTTTGGCATATGGCTAAATTGTGAACCCCGATATTTCGAATACCCAGTTCTTAAATACACCAGGTACAGTATTATGAATTCATAGTTCGTACAATTTGAGTTCAGGCAGTCCATACGCGGGGAAGCTATATATTCACGTGATGACTGACAGATCAAGCTTTGGCAATGTAAATAAACCCAAATCAGGAATAAACTAATTTGAACACCGTGAAAATGACCATTTTCCGCTAATAATAAAACCTGCACACGAACGCTGCGAGCCCGGGCTTTCTAAAACAAACACGGGAAGCACTCTTCGGAGAAAAATAAGGCACGTCATTTTGTGACGCGAGAAAGAAAAACATCCCTGTATAAGTTCCCTTTGAGTTACGCCGGGGTATTATTTTCGTTGCGAGCTCGCAAAACTCTTGCAGCGTTTTCATTTGGAGAGCCGTCACTGTACTCGAACCAGTGGATGCCGGGGTCTTCTTTTTCGCTGACAGGTGCCTCAGGGTTCCGTGTTTGGCCCACAATGATGGCCGTCATCAACGGTAACGCCTCATCACCGTTTGTCTCTCCGTATACGTGGATGAGACACAAGTCAAGTTCCTCCGCATCATCGAGCGCAGCATCTCTTCGTAATCTCCAAAGACAAGAGTCTCTCAAACACCTCGCGTCAAATTAAATGAGTAAGAGATAATGAGCTACCCCTGATCTGATAGCTAGGCTACGTATCTGTTCCCTGGAAACGGATTTGCCCAACACTTTAAAGGATTGCCACAACGCAAACGCGTTTAGCTATAACTTCACTATTTTGTCTTGCAAAATTGTAGTACTTGTACAAAATATGTTTTTCCCCGAGCATTTCACCCAGACCTCGTTGACTGCTGTATGTGCACCACTCACCTGCAGTGGACTATGTAGAGGCCAAGACAATTTAAGGAACAGCGGAATGGCTGTGTTGGTTTCAAAAGAAATGCCCATGAAACTTCCCAAGCTGTCGGACGAAATCGTAACCGGTAATCCTAGAAGGAGATCAGTGCAAAGGATACTTTCAAATGCTAGATCCGATGTTTAGCAAAATTTGACCCCAAAATTAAGATTTAAACTTTCAATAGATATTTTGTATAGACTCGGGAAAGTTGTATAAGCTTTCATTTAAAGGCATTGCAATAACAAATCCACCAGTGATGTTGTAGTTAATTAAAGGATAAAAAGGAATTATTGTTGGGATCTTGACAATATCTTATGTCCATTAGGTACAAAGAATGTTGCATTTTAAATGTATTTTGTGCATTGTCTGTGGCATGCATTATGCAACAGTTTGTGTGTATTTTTTTTCGCTTTGAAACAGCATCATCTTTCAAAATGCGTTTAGAGAAAACATAAAAAAAAACTTTTAGCGAAAATCGGGCCTTGCAACTCAGTGGGGAAAAATTAACCTTTAGTATTATTTTGTCACTATCCATTGGATAACCTTTTAAGCTTTGCTTTTATGGTGATGAGAGGTAGGAGTGAGAGGGGGCGGGGTAGGGGGCAAAAGTAATACTGAGTGATAATCGAACTATTATATCCGGATATTAACGGACCCCAATGGAAATAAGCTTTTTGGGATATCCGAGATGGAATCAACCGTCCACTGTTTTTCTTGCCTATTCGTATACTTGTGCATTTGTTGATTTTATCTCAATAAATAATAATAATAATATCCAAATAATAATATCCAAATATGGAAGATACCTTGGCAATAAAGGTTGTGGAGATTTTATAAATGCACCAAAAATCCATAAGACGATTGAAGATTGTTATCACAATGTTTAAATATATAAAGTTATTTAAAGTAGACAGTTTTATTTGATAACTCGAATATTATGTTAAAGATCTACGAAACACGTGGAGTATCAACGAATGTTCCGTGGGTGGTATGTTAACATGATTCCAAACAACTCGTTCTGCAAAGTTTTGTACTCACCGCTCTTTAATACTTGGACCCCTAAAGTGACAGTTTTGTGTCTTCACCCTCAACAAAAGGTCTTCTTTTGTAGCGTAGAAAGCTTGCAGCTTGGCAAAGAACTTAATAAACTCACAGCGGCTCACACAATGACGGACAACGGGGTGTTAAAACCTACATTGCCATGGTATCAGTTTAATATCTAGGGACCATGAGGCGGAATTGAAATGCGTCAATTACAGAGTAATCCGGTACAACGTGTTGTAAAAGAAGAACTCATATCGATCGATAAATCAAATACAAGATTCATCTCCCGAAGCCGGCCTTTACAAAAAAAAAAAAAGTGACCACGCTCCCTTCCTGAGATCACACTTTACGGTCATTTTCTTTACACTCCGCCGTGTCGGATTCTACTTGGCAGAATGGGGCGGACAGCCACCGCGACACCGCGGTGCGTCATTAGTATTTTGACGGTGCAAGTGTTCCGTTCACCGGAATTATGGCCGCGTGTTACAGCTTGGGAATGTGGGATCTGCACACGCGGCGACAAAACTGCACTTTGCATTATTAATGAGCTGCTTGGCGGTTTTGGATTTCTTGGATTGTTGCAGTTTATGACACAATAAAAAAAAATATGATCACCACTCTTTATATTGATAAGGTTCAGGTGTAGGCTCAAGTAAAATGATGGCAGCAACCTAAATTACAATATCTGGTCTTATCATGATTGAAGCCCCTAATAAAAAAAAATAATAAAAAAAACGCCTAGAAAGTTTGTCAGTCGTAAATCTAAACATGATTCTTTTAACAGCCTGTATCCCTGACAACTCGAGCACCTCTGCTATGAATTTATATATTATCAAAAATATATTGTGTGATCTCGTAAAAAACGAATATTGGAATGAATGTTCTCTAATGATCTCACTAAAGCCACCTCCGCTGGGCAGTTAGTTACACAAATGTGCCTCTTGAAAGACTTCCTTTACAATACATAAACCGTTTGCGTTGTTTTCCTCTATAAAACCTGGCCACTGGATTTGCCGGTAGTGAACTGTTCACTGCATTGCTACTTGTGTTTTTGTTAATGCAATTCGCCCATCACAAGGCCCAAAGGCCACTCGAGGTGGGGGCTACTTTTTGAAGGGATAGAAACCTACCCCAGTGCGCAGAAACAAGACTTGGCGAGATATGAATGCAAGTCTCTTCACAGCACAGCTAAGAACAGGGAGGGGTAAATGAATCCGTTGCGAGAAAAAAAACATAACTGCCTCTTCCCCTATTTTGTTTGTGTATGGTGTGATTATAGATAACTTGAGGATAGGAATTAATTTACTCTTCCCCAAAACGTTGATGTTCTTTTCCGTGGACACCTTGAACATTAAATCAGCAGAATGTCAGTGTTAGGTTAGTACTTCGTCATTTGATCCAGAAAACATACTCTTCAGTGTGTAGACTCAACGGCAGAGATTCATCTAATGTTTGCTTATTTCTTGGCACATCGGATCAATATCGCCAAAGCCCATACCTCTTAATTGCTAGCAGCTCCCGGCAAAAAAGGGGGAAAAAAGGCTTTCCTGACCCAGTCACTGGTCTGCGGGTACACCCTTGCAGTCTATAGGGGTGAACATAAAGTAGGGGATAACACCTTTTCACGTTTTCATTTATTTTTCAGTACTTACTGCATAAACTTAACCAAGTGCAGGCCATAAGTGGAAAATGTTTGATTACTCTTGGATATCTAACAATTTGTGGCCTGTCTTGGGCTCAAGCTCTTGTGTTTCTGATCAGTAGAGTGTGGGTTCGAGTCCCGGTCATGACACTTGTGTCCTTAAGCAAGACACTTAACCATTATTGATGCGTCCTTCGGATGGGAGGTAAAGCCGTAAGTCCCGTGTGTTGTGTAATGCACGTAAAAGAACCCAGTGCACTTATCGCAAAGAGAAGGGGTTCGCCCCGGTGTTCCTGGTTTGCTCGGCTGCAGATTGCGCCACAGCACTTTGTAAACCGTTACATGGTGCTCTAAAAATAACAGGTATCATACTTCACAACGTAACTCCGCATACCTTGCAGGAAAATATACTTAGCGCTTTGAGACGCCCAACGGGTGTGATAAAACGCTATATAAGAACTGCGTATCAGACCAAAATGTTAATCATTGTGTCAATGCTTTCGGGAAATGCCATAAAGATGGCTACGGCTGGACAAAGTTCTGATTCAGATCCTATCGATCTTCTAGCCCCACGGATCTTGAGCTTTGTTTGTGAGATCAGCATTGGTTATTAAGGCCCAAGTGGCAAACAGGTTGCTAGTCCGAAGACTGGCTTGCATTGGTGCTAATCAGACCGTGCAGTTCAGGTTGACTGGCAACAAGTCTGATGTCTACAGTTTATGTGTATTCATCAGCATGCGTGGTCTAAGGATGGTCAGTGTTGTAGTCAAGTACTTTTCAGTCGAGTTTGAAGTCTTGCCGAGTACTAGGGTGGCCGAGTAGTGCGAGTACGAGTATTGGGCCATCGAGTACGAGTACTTAGTGACCGACTACCGAGTATTCTGATACCCAAGTACCGAGTTCAACAGCCGAGTACCAAGTACCTGGGTCTCCGGGTACAAGTACGAGTACGAGAAGGCTAATTTTAGAAAAACAAATGCTGAAAATGAGGGTTAAACATTATTTGTTTTTTGACTAGTGTATATTTTTTGACTAATGTATTCTTTACGACAATGCATGCTTGATATGATAACTATGATCTTTTAAAGATAAACACAACAAACACACCTTTGCTTCACTTAATATTGATTCTTTCAGCAACATTTAACGAACGTATAGAAAGGCGGAAAGGAAAGTGGTATCCGTCCACGAGTACTTATTATCGAGTGCGAGTACATGTTCAGAGGGATATCGAGAACATTATTTTTTCAGTTGAGTATTGAGTATAGACGTTATGTGCTTAATGGACTCTGGGTGCGGGTGATGTTATTGGGGGGGGGGGATCTCCTTCAAATTTTCGGGGGGTGGGGTGGGTAGGGGTATTTCCTGCACCCCTGGGATTTACACCACGCCACCGAAAGGCAATTTGAAGCGAAGAAGGGACCGCAGAGTTCAAAGTTTACCAGTTCAAAAACGCAGGACTATCATCCGTGAGTTTAAAGGGCTCTGAAGAGCAATTTTTTTTAAAACATTTTTTATCAAATATCCATGCTTAAGGACAGTTTAAGGAAAATTAAAAATATTCGTTTTTTTTTATACTAATATTAAGGTTTAATGTAGTAATTAAATTTTCAAAAATGAAATGTCTTAAACTGGACACATGAGGGCTCTGTTGTGTGACAGAACAAAGTCTCACAAAGTTTCACAGCAGGAACAAAGTCTCACAGCAGCATTAAAAATGTACAAAATCAAAATCCAAAATTTTGCAAACGAAAACAGCCGTCACCCCTACATATGTACTGACAAGTCTAAACACTCATCAATAAGATAACAACCAAATATTAGTGGAGTTGCCATTTGAAAAACAGAAAACACATTCTTAGGCAGAGTTTTGAGACGAAAATTAATTTCGGATTTTATTTCGTTTATTGTTCAAAAACGTTAACATTTCAAGCAGCAATATTTTTTAAGGAAAGTTTCTACCATCATTATCTTTATACCATGTAAAGTAGATGTAAATCTGTGACCATTTTTGTGTCTCTTTCTTACCAATGTTGAGCTTGATTCCATTTTAAACCTTTTCAAAAGAATGGTACGCAAGTTTTTTGTTGTGCTCTGCTGAAGTACGCGCGAGTGTTATGCGAGTGTCGTGTATTGATGAAAGGACCCCCTATGTTGTTGATGCCACCGCACTGTTTTGTGAGCGGCTGTAGGCCTTTCTTGCTCTTTTTCATCCAATTTGCAAACTCGTCCATAATCGTGAGTGTCTTCATCTGACGTCACGATGCTGTACACCGGTGTTCAAAGCTCCCTCCATCATGGATGTAGATTTGCGGTCGCTTTCTCAATGTCAAAATTTATGACGTGCGCCTATATAACATTCAGAACAAGAAAGTCTACATTTTTTTTATTTTTATTAAAGACTATTTATAACCACAGAAAGGGTTCAAATCGCTCGTGAAATATCACAGTGACATAATTGAGGCAAAAGCTTCCCACAGAACTATTATATTGTGCACTTTTTGTGGTCAGTGCTTTCGCAGAACGAATTTTCTTGGATGGTTGACGTTAGTGAGTAAAAAAAAAAAACAGGCGGGTTTCTTGCCTTCCATTATTGAGTCATCAATCAACGATTGAAACATACAAAACGTAGCGTGCGTGGTCTAAATTAACTCTCGCGTTATGTATTTATGTATTAACGTTTGACGACAGCGTATTACAGGCCCCCACTATAGCAAGCCCCGAACATCGCGGGGGGGGGGGGGTGGACTATCATTCGAGTATCCGGTGTCGTTAAAGAATGATCGTTCAGAGTTTACCTTGAGGTTATCGCTGATTTATGGTATTACGTGGTCCGATACATGGCAAGCCTTATAATATAATTATCGCAGGCCTGATGCTTCACGGAGGCAACGGAGACAATTGCCTCCGTTGCCCCCCTGGTGCCTTGGTGCCCTTGCAATGTTCTGGCGTACACATTTACGATTTCCTCATAGAGGTTGCCCTTTTATTAAGAAGAAAATGACCCAGTGCCCTTGGCCTTTTTATAACGAAGCAATCAGACCTGCATTAGCTTGGTAGATTACCAATAATCTGACATTATAATAGACATTATTGCTAGTTTTTGTAGTGATATTTCATAATTTTGTTATATCTGAGAGGCCAGTTTTTATTTTATTTTTTAACTTTGAATCTAAAAAAAAAAGTGGTTCTGCTCTCGAAAGCTAACGTCTCATAAAGTATGTTAAGATACGCCTTTAAACAATTAAGTTAAAAGTGTTTTGTGAAGCGTACATTTATTTTATACACGGCATAATGTGCCTGTTGAAACACTATATTAATGGACACGCGCAGCACAAAAGAAACCACAAGTGTCAATCAATATCTGTGGGTATGACTGTTGAACCACAGTGGGTGGGGCTTATCCGTTTTATTAGTGGCTAGAAATGTCTGTAAGGTTACTTTAGCAAGGATGATGCAATTGTAAGAAGTCGCTAGAAGTATTTACTTCGTAAATAAGTTGGTTGAGTTTCAAAGTTCATTATTTTAGTCGTTTCTAGAAAATAGTTCAAATTATATGAATATACGGACTGACAGATATTTCGGACAGGGCTTAATACCCCCAGACTTTGGAATTGTGGAGGTAGTCGGAGAGCTCCCTGTGTTTTGTTAGTGACGTGGAGCGTTTTGAAATAATTCGTCTTGACCGAGTGCAGTGAAGAGCTGAATTTAATTCCGGAAGAGGCATTTTATGAACTAAATCTACAGTTAAGTTTTGTAAGATTTTTTTTTCTTCCTCTCCCTCGTATTTGTTTGTGACGGGAGTCAGGTCGTGTCCCCGTTGTTCCGACTACGGTATTTCCGGCCGTTTGTTGGAGGTGAATTCGCCCTGCTTTCCAGCACGGTTTAACACTGTCAAAGAGCTGTTTGTTTTCCGCTTTTCCCCGGGGTCGGCGTTCGCCATTATAACCTTTTGAGTCCCGACCCGTACCTTCGAATTCTACTTCCCGAGTTCTCCGCCCGTATAATTTGTTCTTCTAAAGATATATTCTTGATTGTACACTTGAACTTAATCATTGTACACTTGTTAAATCCTAGTATGATTTATCATTAATAAATCACTTTGTGTCTTTCTTCATTATAATTATCAGTGTGTGACCTTATTTTATTTCCTTGATGCATCTGAGAAAATTCAGGCTTTTTGAGTAGTTTATATTCAAGGATAGTTTGGAGTTTTTCGGATCGTAACAGTGTCTACACGTTTAAAGCGAGAACTTTAACAAAAGGGATCCGGTAAAATGACATAGCAAGGACAGTCATTGCCTCGCTTTTGTGTACAACAGCAATGGTGACGTCGACAAAAAAAAACAATTAGTCCAAGAACAAACGGAAGCCCTCGATTTGCGTCATTTACAAACTTGTGCTACGTGGATGCGTTATTTTATAAACAATAAAATGAATACCGTACAGTTTCCACATCGCGAATTTACTGCCAAATGACGCCAGTGTGAATTGTAATAGTCAACATTTTTTGGTTTGTTATGTTGTTCTGTGCCAAGTCAGGTTCATGTAAGGACATTATATTCTTTTTAATGCAAATTAAATTTACGCTTTTAAAGGCAATGAAGTAAAATGTTCGCAAGGTGCAAGCTTTCGCCTCATTATCAAGCAACACGAGAGGGCTTCAAACGTTGTAATGGTCATTGTCCCGTATCGATTTCTACATGATGAGGCAATTTAAGTTTTGATGGATAAGATGGATTCATTATTCCTGGCTTTTTAACGACTTGTCTCAGGCCGACCGTCATTTGGGGGAGATATCGAAGCAGGTGACTGCTCCATCACAGGGCCTCACTTCCTCTGGGCAAGGCTCAAACGGCACGTACTAACCCACAGTGCATCGACCCTCTCCCCCCCCCCACACCTCACCCCTCCCAGTTGTATTGCCATGGTCAATCAACATCTACCACTGTTCTTTAATAACGCCAGTTTTCATGTCATTTAATGAAGCTCGGTTGTTTTTGTCGATGCATTTCCTCCAATTAGGCTTCCTGGCGAAAAGGGGCAGTTCTATAATTTCATCAAAAGTGCAGGAACCTTTTGGGGTTCTGGACCCGAACTTTTTTTTTTTTTTTTTTTTTTTTTTTTTTTTTTTGGGGGGGGGGAGGGGGCGAAATTGCATCGATCAATTCTTACCGATCTGTCTGTTTGCTCATTTGCCGTGTGTGTATATTTAGTTGTCCATTTTCTTGAGTACCTATTAAGTTTCTGTCGGAGTCTGCAAGATGATGACGATCTGGAATCCCTCGTGCGTGAAATCAGAAGAGTTTACTTCTTTGAATCGAGTTTTCCCCTCGTATACACGGGATTGAATTATCTCTGTTTAGCCGGCGTGGCTTTTATGGAAATGTCGCCGTGAAGTCCGGCAGGAGTTGGGACTATAGCCGCACTACTTTATTATTTTGTTGAAAGTTAGACATTGTTATCACGTAGCTGTATTGTGCAAAAAGGTTAAGCGCTGAGGGCTTCCGTCATGGTAAATGTTGTGCTTGATGTCATTGCTATCCGTGTCCCTAACGTCATTGGTACATTGTGGCTCTGACGTAATGTTGTTCGCCTCATTGACTTTCACCGTGTCATTAGGCAAAGAAAATGTCGTATTTATAAAACATGAATAATACGGTACCCAGCTGGCTTGCTCGTTTTCTGTGGGCTGAATTTGTTATAAAGACGCGAGAGATTGCCAAAAAACAATTTAAGTTAGTAACGATACAGAAGTATACATTTGTTTGAGTTGTCAGCACGACTCCCAGACTATTAAAAATGACACCATCTTTAATAAAGATTAAAATAAAACACACACGCAACAAAGCCCTGACCGATTATCTTTATGATTTAATTTTCCCGAATCCCAGAAAATTGAGTTTCAGCAGATGTAGATGGAAAAAATAAAGAGGAAAAGATTAAAAGTCATTATCAAGAATTTCTTTTTATATTTGTAGAATAAACGTTTGTATAATTTATCTATGATTACTTTATACAGATCACAAGTTATCCTCCTAGGAGAAGAGAAGCAGTCAATTGTTAGAAAAATAAAGAGGACAAGATTTAAAGTCATTATCAATAATTCCTTTATGTATTTCTGTAATAAAGGTGTTTGTTATTTATTTATGATTACTATGTATCTTGATAGATCCCAAGTTATCCTCCTAGGAGAAGAGAAGCAATCAATGGTGGCGACCCTTCGTGTGACGCCTTGCCAGTCAGAATTAATACTGATCTAATGCAACGATACTAAGAGTTATTGCCAGGGTTGCAGCGCACCAGTTGTTTTTCTTCTTTTTTTTCCCCCTTCTTCTACTCAAGCCACGACCTCGGAGAATCTTGATTCGTGCTCTTCATTAATTCCCGAGATTTTACATCGGCCCTGGAACCGCTTCCAATCCATCCCACAGTGTCACTTCTTAATCTTCTCCACAGCATGGACTTATTGTTCCGATATGTTTGTCCCTCGTGGCTGTTCAGCCAAACCATTCTTGTTGGTCGCAGAAGATTTTCTTACGTCCCTGAAGTGTGCCTTTCCAAACAGTACGGGATACATTTACAGCCGATCTTCCCTCCTGTTATTTTTGTTCACCCAGGAATCGGGTCGTTGACAAAAGAGCAAGATCGAGGCACATGCACTGAAAACTTTTATACTTACACTGCATAATGTTTATTTATTCACTATTAACTGTTTTGTTTTCTCAACATCATACGTCGCACTTAGTTTTTATTTTAGCACGATAACCTCCGAGGTGTTTCCGTCCGTTGCGTGCCGTGGCATTGCGGTCCAGCGCACGGGACTCAAGCTCTGGTGTTTCTAATCTTACAGCAGAGTGTGGGTTCGAGTCCCGATCTTGACACTTCCGTCCTCAAGCAGGACACAATCATTATTCAATTCAATTCAATTCACATTTATTTCCATACTGTCAAAAATATAACATTAATTGCATACAATAGCAAACAGTGTAGTCTAAATAAATAAAGGTTTATACAGTCAAAGAAAGGGAACAGTATGGAGGCCGATTATTGCTTCGTCCTTCGGAAAAGAACCAAGTTACACTTATTGCTAAGAGAAGGGGGTTTGCCTGTGTTTCTGGCAGTGGCTGCTGAATGCGTAGCGGCAACTTGTAAACCCTTATAAGGTGCTACATAAATGGGTCTCATTTATCAAAAAATATCACAAAAATTCAAAAACTCGTCTTGAAAAAGATAATAATAAGCACTGAGCAGCTTTATAAGACTCCGGTATTATTATTATTGTTATTATGCCCTATAATGTAATCACTACCAGCAAAGCTAATGCTTCATCCACAATATTGCAGCCATCTTTGATGTTTACCTTTCAAACCACAGTTATGAAACCGAGGCTGAGCGGTGTGACCGTATTTTGCACATTTTGAAATCACTGTTAAGTGCAATAAGTTATTTCATTGGTGGAACGACCTGTCACCATTTAGCACGGTATACTCAGCGAATTCCAAGCACCGAGAAAAAAAAATCCGCATGCACTTGAGGCTGGAATCGAATCCGCGACTTCCCGATTTCTCGAGTAGCAGTTTCGACAGCTATTCAACCACCGAGCGCGCCTGTGATATAGAACCTGGATGGGTGCTCGTCCCTGCACTCAGGAAAATTAAAAACATGGCGGCAGCGTGTGATGAAGTGTAACAATCTCTTATGTGACTCATGTTCTTCTCGTCTATAGTGTGGCCATCTCTAGGTTGGGTTCCCTGATACACAGTGCTATTGGCAGTTCTAATTATTATATCGTGTATATATATCGTCTGGAAACAGACTATTTTTTTCCTTCCAGCCTCGATATGATTTTTACTGTAACCTTAATGGAAGAAACCCGAGATTACTGATAAGGGTCTACTATTCTGATGTCTGTTCCCTTGATTGTGAATAAATATCACAAACAAACGATACACGGATATTATGATATTATAATAAGAGGAACGAACGAGTCAGGAGCAAAGATAGTCATTTTTACGTAGTCAATGTAGATTTTTTTTATGATAAGACGAGCAAAGTACACTGTTGGAAACGTCGAGACCAAATCGGCTCTTTTAATACAAAGTTGGATTTGAGATTGGAGTTGACTTGTAAACTCAACGGTATAAAGGGAGTGAATATTAATAAAAGATTGAAAGTATAAATGCTCACAAATTTACATATTCACATGAAGATGGTTTTGGTGGAAAACGTTACTAAAAATACATTTGCTTGAAATGCTACATTTTTTTTTTTTTTAGAAATGAGTAGAACAATTATTTTTTATCTTGTGAGTACAAAAACCGATGTTTGGAAACAGGGAAAACATATAAGGCGGGTTGTCACTATGTTCTCGTTACTCCGATTGCCGATTAAGGTTACGTTTCACAGGTTTGTCATTTCATGATGTGTATGTTGTGGCACATAAAGTGTAGATACTGCTCTTGGACAATTATAAATGTTGTCTGTGGGCTTTAAAATAAATCCTTTTGTATTATTGTTTCGCGAGTATACTGCAAAAAACTGGGGTGTTAAATTGATTCTCTTAGTCTTATATCTATATGTGACAACACTGACATGGTGTTAGTTATCCCCATTGCGTTATCGTTGGTAAAATTAACACCGTGTTGGTGTTGTCATATATAGATACCGAGAGAATAAATTTATCACCACAGTTTTTGTCAGTGTACAAACCTGGGCACTCAGGTCGGCTCAGTGGTTTCTTTCCCTGCCTTTCACCTCTGTGGACCCCGGTTCGAATCCCGGACTGGAGCCTTGCATGTGGATTGGGTTTTCAGTCCCTATTTGGTTGCGGGGTTTCTCCCAATTTGGGGTTTTCCTCCCCAAATCTAAAAACTGACATCTTCTCTACGCAGGTATCTTCTGGTCTACGGGTCACAGTGCTAGTCGCTTATGAGGGTCGCTTGGTTTCTTTACCAGAAAGATAAACATTCAAAGTCACAAATAATGACACTCGAAACATGATCTTTCTAGAAATGCGGATTTGTAATGGAGAAAGGTGTCATTCATCCGCTCCTTATCAATCTATGTGCTTGACTGAAGGTTGAAGACTATGAGCTTAAGGTTGAAAGTACATAGACATTACTCGTACAATCCTACTTTAAAGTTTTGTTCTTAATGACGCCAAAGTGCTGCTTGCTCATCCGACACGTGCATACCCTGTGAAGATAAAACCACTGCTTGTAAAATTAATTTCACCCTGGTGTATCCCGGTAGCGACGCGGACAGCATTCCATTAACAAAGTGTATTATTTATATCCGAAAAAAAAAGTCGTTCCCGCCAAATTAGACTAGACTTGACTTGGTCCCATTGCGATATCACCCCAGCGCGTGTTCGCATGGCGAAGTGCACGGGATATTAGTATGGGATGAGATGGATGATGGCGTGAGGAAGTCTACCACTACTAATGACACTCCCAGTGTCGCATGGGAGTTGCCTATACCGTCGCAGTCTACTCTCAGGCAAGCCTCATTACCAACCATGCGAGAAATGTTCGCGTGATGCCGATGTTTTAAGTCACGGCGTACAAACATGTAGATTACAGAGCAACCATAAAAATTCTGCTGAATTAAATTAAGAGCGTGAAAATTAATATCCTTTTTGAAAATTGAACGATTGGATTGGTTTTTTATAACCTGATATGGTTTAATTTTTTCCGATCGAAGCTTACCCGGTGAACCGCCGAGGATACGCGTGACCGTACATTCCCAGGTCATTTCCTGGGAAATAAATGTCAACTAACCGATATTATGCACAGAGAGAAATCCTCAAGAAAAAGGGGGGACTCGAATTATATCCAGCTCACAACTATAAACAACTTGCTTCACATGGAACTGAGAGAAAATAAAGTTTATACCACGTATACAAGTTTATACCACGTATACTCTCTAGATGTAAAGAGAGTAAACCTGTCACTCACTCGACCGAGTAATGCCATTTTTGGCTCTTTTAAGAGTGAAACTCGTTGTGCATCATCCTCTTTGAGTGAAATTTGAGTGAACTTCACTGGCTATGATTCAATGTGAAAATACCCGTCTTTCACTCTAAAAGAGGTGTCCGCCATATACGGCTCTTTGCAAGAGTGGTATGTCGGACAAAACGAGTGGGTTTTTTCCCTCACTCTTTCACTTAGAGAGTATGATGTTCAAACGCACCATATAAAGGTGGAATGCGAAATGAAACAGGCGGTAACGCGAGTTAGCCTCGAGGTTTTTTGAGGTTTTCTAGGGTTATCTGGGGTTCAATCTCGTATTAATATGAAGCGTTACAAGGTAAAATATTGGATTAATAATCGTCGGAAAAATGGTATTAGTGCCATTCTGGAAAGGCACTGACTATACAATTTATACCGGTGCCCGTCCTTCTGAGAAAGTATACTGGACCGAAATGCTGCAGAAAGGTAGAGAAAAAAATGCATTTGAAGAGCTCAAATCACCGTCGGTTCTTTTTTTTGCAAAAATCGCAGAGGTACGCAACGTGCACAGAATCTCGACAACACACAAAACCGTTTATAAACGTTTCCGGTGCTTTCCCCCCAATGTGACTACCTTATACGGCGAAGTTTCACAGGTTAGCTGCACGGTGTGTTTATTAAAAAATAAAAATTACTATGGATGGGAATAAATTAACTCTTCGAAAAACCAACAAGGTGTTATCACTCTAAGAAACTCTGGCAATATGAAGACCGTGTAAGAATGAAGGTGAACTTGTGGCGTTACTCTAACAGATTACTTTTTTTTTTGTTTTCGCTGAGCAGGTGCCTCCTGGCTTCCTTCAAGCGGCCCTGATCAAAACACAAACATTTGTGCAGGTGGCGAATAAAAAGTGTCCGATACTCTCCTTCCCAGGACGTAATGCTTTAATAACTAGGGATTTTGTTTAGAATCAATTGTTGAATGCGGAGACATTCTGCTCCGGGAATTAATTGGGCTCGATTTTATTGCAGAAAGCTTCGATTTATTTTAATTCAATTCATTTTATTGTTCACCTCAAAACACATATTTATTGTTGGATTCATATAATAAATAGACTGATTGGAAACTATAACTAGTACACTAGTAAAATTTGCCGGAACAACCGTGTAAAAAATCTCATTTGGAAGGAGTGGTGGCCCTTGAAAGATTGGGATGTGAGCAAACATATTTCTAAGAGTTTATCTCCGGCTCATGTCTCTGCCCACACGGTTTTATTTCACGAGCTTGAAGGTAATACGCTGCAATCATTTTTTCTGTGAAAGGCGCCCTCTTTCGAATTGTTCTCATCAGCAAACGTCAATAGTTCTTGGACCATTTTTTTCTCTCTCGAAGATACGGCTTTTAGGCTTCGGTACCAGTTTCAGGCTCTCTTCGTCCGTTATGAAGTCCCATACCGAAAGCGAACGTTTTCACAAATAACAGACGGAGCCTAAGCCAGAGCTGGAGCCTAAGCCGTAGCCGTAGCCGTAGCCGTGATTTCAAAAAGGGCCCAGTCTCTGAAAGGATTTTGGTGTTGAACATTTGAGGTACACATTGCCTTCAAATCTCTCATAATGTTGCTGTTTGGAATTGCCCCTTGATCCCTTTTTAAGAGACGTTCCTGCGATAAAACACACGATACAACACTCTACATAGAAACATACGGTCCACCATTCTGTGGAGTCCAATTTTTGGGTCTACAAAATTGCGGACCACCTGTCACGGTATTAAACCAAAACCACACAATTTCGAGGAATTTTTTTGTCTGAACCATAATATTCTACTTTTCAAAGATCTATCCAACCATATTCGTATCTGAAAAACGCTTTTTGTAGTCCAAAAGCGACCAATCCGAAAGCAATGTGTCCCTTTATGTCTACAAGAAAGCAATTAATTAAACACAAGGGAGAGTGTTTTTCTAAACCTTATTTATACCTATGTGTTTTGGACGAGTATTAATAGATCAATGTCATGTGGCATTATCATCGTTTGCTTCAAAATCCGTGTAACCGAAGCGAGGCTGGGAGACATGACAGTCTGGCCTTTTTTGTAAACTGCATTAGAAAAGCGTGCAAATAATATGAAGAAATACAAGGACTATAGGAGTGATCGACACCCATAAGGCGAGACCCGCTGGGATGGAGCTCAAAATGTTGTGATGTTAACGAGGTCGCCCGTTGTTATTTCAGCATATACCATAGTAATCAACTTGTTTCGGTTCTCTCCCAGGATTGCTCGCCATACAACTCTTATCATTGCATGACCCAAATCTGAAATTATTACTAGCCTTCCAACCTAAGACGTTACATTGGGCCTACTGTCCCTCCCTGAGCGACTTCCTGTCGTCTTAAACAGTTAAAGACGAGCTCCTTTTCATCAATAATTTAATCAAAGTTTCCATCAAAGTTGAGAACAGAATATAACACCGTAATGCTTTAATGCGACTGCACATTGTAATTGGAGCGTGAAGTTCATGCTGCTTTTCTTCATCCGGCGTCCATGTGTATACGGTTAAATTCAAACTGCGGTGCCAGCACGTGTTTTTAAAGCAAAGGCTTGTTACATCCTATGATACACAATTTTGGTCAGCGTAAAGTACACGTCGTCTTTATGACAAATTGATGACAAAAAAAAAAACATTAAATAAAGATATGTTTTCATTTTCGGCATTGGCTTCTTATAATGCGAGCAGACAACTCTGACAGTGACATGGTAGAATACTAACAAAAGATTGATAGGCCCGCGAGGGAGTTGAAACGCTGGTGAGTTGTGACTGGCCTTGAAAGTTCCTGGAAAACATTGAAAGTTCAGCGAAACTGTTTCATTCCCCCATCATTGAGTACAATGTGGTTTACCGTGTTTAAAGGCAGGATATGCCTTTTTTATTTAGAACTGTACCTTTGTTTCAATCCTATATAATTGTAGATATATACCATAAAACTGACCTCTGAAAATTGTGTTTCAAAAGATGTTAGCGTTCTTGAGATGTCGGCGTAAATCTGGAGCGGTTAATTCCACGCAGAAGGATCCGAAAATGCTGAAACTGCATGTTTTCATTACGTGAAAAAGGCGTTATGCCTAAAGACTTTCTCAGATGCAAAAGTTTAAGCGAGAAATTACCTCTTTCTCAAAAAACTACGTTATTTCAAAGGGAGTCGTTTCTCACAATGTTTTATACTATCAACAGCTCTCTGTTGCTCCTTACCAAGTAAGTTTTTATGGTCATTTATTTTTTGGAGTAATTACCCAAAGTATCCCGTGACTTTAAATTCACCTATTTTAACGTCACTTATGTGTAATTGGAACCGCAGCGTGAGATGAAGTTTATCTTTCCGCTTGAGACCAGCGCTAACAATCTTCAACGTCCAGGGAAAGACGAGTCTCGGATTGGTGGTGGGTGGTGGGGGGTGGAGCTCCATATTCGGGAGGATTAGTCTCGCGGTGCAAAGTGACACACCGGGCAGGTTTACCCAGAGAATGGGTTATTGTGACGTAGAAATGGGTCTGACCAGAAAGAGCCCCGTCAGGTCATCGTCCATTGTGACCCGAGACGTATACAAGAGTGTGTAACAACTTAATTTTGTTCAATCTGATTGCGCCAGACGTTAAATACATCTCAGGAATATAGTTGGTACACTTGTACTGCAGTCCTCTGTAAAAGCGGGGGTGGTGAATGCACGGCCTCTACTTTCTTCCTTGACGTCACAACAAGGGAGACCCTAAATCCTAGACGTTTTAATGGTTCCGTTTACGTGTGACGGTCAATTTGTTTCATGAGCCCATTTGCCGTCTGAAGGTTCCCCAGGGGTCAATCTTGGGCCCTCCTTTGCCATTACCATCATAAAGACATCGCCTCCTTGTCGCGCATTTTTGCCTCTGTGTACGTGAGCTAGAACCCAAACGAAACACGCACAATGGGCTCCAGAGTGTTCGTTGAAAGTTTTTGACAGTTTTCAATACGTGGACGAGATAATATTGGTGTCATTAAAATTCCTGGTTCTCCCTAACAGAAAAAGTTTATGACAATAACGAAAAAAATAAAATTGTGATTTAAAATGTCAACATACATGATTTTACACACTAGAAAGTTGTTATCCGTTCAAGGCCGATTTTCTTCATGGGGTAATGGTGACCATTTGCAGCAGGTTGCACAATACTGTCTGAATTACATGTAAGAATAGTTTACAAATTTCAGTGAAGTTGACGTTATTACAAGCGCAGTGTGGTGGTCGTTATGGTTGTAATAATATTACAACCATAAATATTATTTTGTAGCTAATTTTTAAGGCATAATCGCCATGTTTGACATTATCTTTGTCCAAAAAATGGATTCAATAATGCCAAAATAAAACTATCAATCTGAAGAAGGGTAAACAACAATAATAGAAATAATACTAAATAAACAAATAAATAAAACGTCCTCGCTTCCTCGTAGACTGCTTACCAACTTGTTAAAACTTGATCCGGGTAAAGTACACTTTATTAAATGTCAAATGTCATCTTTTAAGCGCATCATTTCCAAACCCGTGTTATTGTGTTGTTATTATTTGTTTCTAAACTTAAAAGAACGTTGGCCCACACCTATACAAATGAATATGCGGCCGTCTTTAAATAGAAAACTGTATTAAGCAAGGCCCTGCATTTGAATGAAACTCAAGGGAGAAGACTGTGACGAGTTCAGAAAAGTATAAAAAGGGCAAAGGAACAATTTGGCAGAGTTTCAAATATCCGATCAAAGAGCCCACGTACGGAACCTAAAAAAGAACATGCAGAAGAAAACTGTTTTCGCTGTTCGTGCGCACAAGACAATTTTATTCTTGCTTGTCATAGGTGATTTGTACCTGTATCTTGACATCGTTGCACATACAAATTAAGGGAATAATTTTCCAAAATTATTCCGAACTTAGAAATATATAACGTGAACTATGTACTATGTTTCCGGTGTACCAATGTTCAGGCTGATTACCATTGATAATTATGGAGTTCGTGTACTTACTAATTATCAGTGTTAAGGTTGATTACAAACACCGTCTGAAGGTCATACAGTTATCAATGTTGCAAGGCTTTATTAGTAATTTCACAACCGTGCAATTTTATATTTAAATATTCATGGAACCCTTTTAAAATGCACAATACGTGTAATGTGATGCAACGATATCCATGTAAAGTGCCCACCCGCATCTGCGTCTCTCGTTAGCAAATAAACTTCACACCTTTGTTTTCTTTTTCTTTCCTGTTCGTGTCATTATCATGTACTTATCCGTTTTTGTGTAATTACCCTATGTTATTAATGGTTAAAGCTTAATTTGAAACTGCAACCGCAACCGCAACCGCAACCGCAACCGCAACCGCAACCGCAACCGCAACCGCAACCGCAACCGCAACAGCAACCGCAACAGCAACAGCAACAGCAACAGCAACAGCAACAGCAGCGGCAGTAGCAGCGACAGCAGCAGCGACAGCAGCAACAGCAGCAACAGTAACAACAGCAGCAACAACAACAACAATCAAAAATCATCATCATCCATCACAACAACAACCCCAAAACAACAGCAACAACGACGACGGCGGCAGCAGCAGCAGCAACAACACTATAACAACAATAACAACAACAAACAACAACAGTCATTTTGCAAGAGAGTACCGTATTACAAGAATACATCCTGAATTTATCGACCGGTTTACCTCCAAAATGCTAAATATCTCCGGCTATTCTTGTCAGGATTATTGGAACACTTCTTCACGGATCAGTTCTTCCGAGCCCCAGCTTCAGTGTCGAGAGCTCAGACTCGTTCTCTGCGCAAAATTTTTGATGAGCAAGAAATTGGTCAACAGTGTACGAGGGTGTGGAAATGTTATTTACTAATGCAAGTACATTTTCACCAGAATTAATGGCCCAAATCGCACGTCTTGGATACAATTAGTAATTGGCGACATGTTAAATTAATTATTGTTTTTAGGCCTAAATTGCAATACAACAAAATAAAAAGAATAAACAAATCATATTCCATATTTTTAGATTTTCATGTACTTTCAAAATTTCAATTTACATACCAGCGTACCAAAATAAAGTTATCTAATTGTCAACATTTTGGTTTGGGGGGAAACGCAGACGAGAACTCGTGAAAATGCACGGGAATGCCGTCGCGTTTTTGCCCTTCGAAGGTGCTCAATGTTCCATTTTACCTCGCATCTGCGATCTCAGACTGTGTAGTCTAGCCTGGATATACAGAGTTCACATACGCTGAACGTTGATTGCAGTTTGGACAGCTGATGGCAGATCATAAAGTGTTCCTTCCTAATGTCAGATAGTAACTGTTGACGTTTTTTAGAGTGGATGTAATTTACACTGTTTCCCCCCCCCCCCCCCAGAAATCTTCGCCCCAGAGATGGTAGGCTTAAAAGCCCTCAGCATATGGGGCACGGATTAGGGACTGGATTTACCGAGGTGTGCTCCGTGGGGGTAAATATCAATGCGCAACGTTTAGAAAACTCACAAGGGTCTTCAAAAAGTCTCCTTGTTTCAAGGTGTCGTAAATACCCTGTGACTTTTCATTATTACTGAGTAGATTCCGCTATTTGGGTAGCATTTAGAATTCTCGCTCTTTTAATCCCCTTTCTCGCGATAACTCTGGGGAGATGCAGGAGCCGTTCGCTAACCCAAGCTCTGGCTAGAATCAATTGATTAAACCTAGGCTGGCCTCGTTGATGTTGACTTTCTCTGTTTACTCAGTCCTTCGATAGAAAATTCCCAAGTCAAAGTTTCTGAAATGCGACAGTAAAGTCATCACAGATTTCTTCTTTTTTTATTTTTTTTATTCGACGAACCGAGATGGAAGAATTTGCGACAGGTTTGCCCACTTGTCTCTTTTTATACATACCTTCTTGTCACGGTGCCTCCGCCGTTTGTGTACCGCCTCCGTCTTTTGCCAGCCCCAAAAGTCACCAGCCAATATCCGGCATAGGATATTTGATTCATAGACACACAAGAACATGAAATCACAAGAGGCAAATTCATGACAGCTCGGCTTTATAGGCTGTGTCACCCCGGGGGCTTTTAATTGAGAACAGAGCGAACCCGTTTTTCTCTTCTCCATATTTTTGGCCTTCCTCGTCTTTTTTTTCTCTTTTTTTTCTTTCCTTTCTTTCTTCTCCTTCGTCAGTTGTTTTCTCTATGTCAGTTAATAGAAACAGGTCATCTCAATTTAGGATGGATCCAAACCGTAAATTCTCGGGTAATTTTGACATTGAAAGTGAAGTGCCGGCTCGGAGGGATGGGCAGTTTTTTTTTCTACACGAGATTTTTGTCTCATCTGAAGTTGTGGGACCATCTCTGCATAATGATTATAGCCTACGGCAGTTTACTGAACGTGTTGCTGCCTTATCTTGAAATACCCCCCCCCCCCAAAAAAAAAAAAAAAAAAAAAAAAAAATCAAAATTGTGGTATCTCTTTATTCGACATGAAATAACAGACTAATTTGTTCTTACTATAAGAAATAACTATAACTATAGTCAACTTGCGGGTGCAACCATATATAAATCTCTTTTGGGTGGAGTGCACTCTTAAATTGAATTGAAGTTGAATCCAACACTTACATGTGTGCGGTCAGTGTCTACACTTTGAAAGTGTTAAATCCAACATTTTAAAATGTTAAATCCAGTATGTAAAACGTTTAATCTTGCCTTTAAACTGTTTATGCAACATAGTGCTGATTCAACAATTTCAATGAAAATAAAAATGAAAATGTTGAATTTAACACTTAAACTGTTGGATTCAACTCTTTGGCGTTTGATTTGACATTTTACAATGCTGAATTTAACATTAACAATGTTGGATTCAACACTTGCAAAGTGTAGTCACTGACCGCACACATGTAAGTGTTGGATTCAACATTTCAGTTTTAAGAGTGTGGTGGTTCTGTAAAGAACCGTTTTGGGCTCGACGTTTCGGACAGTATACTCTCCTCGACTTCGGGAGATACTTTGCTCGTCTTTTTTTTACTATGTCGTGTCGTAGCCCAGCGGTTTTTAGTGCACCGGACTCAAGTTCTGGCGGTTAAGTCATCGGGGTGTGGGTTCGAATCCCGGTCATGTCACTTGTGTCCTTGAGCAAGATGCTTTACTATAATTGCTTCTCTTCACCCAGCGGTATAAATGGATACCTGCGAGGGTAGAGGTTGATATTGTGTTTGAAAAAGCCTTCGGAGCGCCACGGCAGCTCGGGGCTGTATACTCCTAAGGGAGCTGAGAAAGACTACAGGAATGTTATTGGCCCAATGACCAGGGCACTAATGTAAAGCGCATTGAGATGTTATTGTGAAATGCGCTATATAAGAGCTGGTTATTACTGTTGTTATTCTTCTTCTTCTTCTTATTGTTATTATAGTCAATGTGATCAGCATGAAGTTTAATTTAATGTTTTATTGCCTGTATCGGAAGGAAATGTAGTCGTCTGCCGTCAGCAACCTGGTGCAGTGATCACATTACTTAAAACAAATGATTCTCGAGTAACAATTTGGTCCATTTTGCATTGAAACTTGTTCATATTTTATTATTTTGGATTGAGGAGTGGATTGAAAGCAGACTTGCAGACATTGACGTTGACTATTCACTGCAGTTTTGGATGAACTGAAATGTTGTACTGATGTGGTCATGCAGCAGTCAAAGTGTGATATCAGTCACCGAGGAGTTTGCCGTCTCTAACCAAAGCCACACACACCGCCTTTGCTGATGCTTCGTGTCATCGACAGAAATGGTCGCCGAGGCCTCTATAGCTAACCCGACACTGCATCATGTCTGAATGTCACTCGTCGCGTTATGATGAAGATTACTTCCCTTTTCTTGATACCTGAAATCGTCTTGTCTCAGACGCATAACCAGTTCAACCCTCCCCTTTGTTCCCAGGCCTCATCTTTCATAATCCGCCTGCATGCCTCTATCTATCTTAGAACCCTCGATTGATCATAGCTGCTATACGGTCTCCATCAATCACTGACCCAATTGCATCCCCGATCGCTGTCAACAACAGTGCAACAATTTCAAACTCTAGTCTGCTCTTTCTATCCTGATACTTCATTGCCTTCTCTCAGCTGCAGTCACTGTTTATTTGATTCTAAACAGCTTAACAGCGTGAGTGGTTCACGGAATAAAGTTTCGCAAAAAAGTAAGAGGCACCTTTGCCATCCACGTTTTCATCGTTCACACTGTTTTGTGTCAGTACAAAGGTACAAAGAGAAAATGTAACACCACTCGAGCAGTTATGAGCTAGTATACATGTACCCATATTCTGCTGTTAATTAGTATTTGCGGGTTATCAGTGTGGTCTGCGATGTTGAGATCCCAGACGTGAACACTGGAGACAGCGTGGTTGAGATAGACGGGCAACAGTCACAACAATGTAAACTTTTAAACATTTTGGCTGGTAACCCGTTTCTGCTTCGCAATATTATTTTGTCTGTGGTCGGCAAATTTGTGTGCGTACCAGTTGCATCAAATCATGGACCCAGAACTAATTGGCACATGACCGCACCAATTAGCACACCAGCTATAACCGCAATAATTACCATAACCTTACTAATTAGCATAATTGTTTTGAAGATGGTATTTCACTTAGTTCAACTTTAAACATAGTAACCGTCTGACTCCGTTCACCGGCGAGAGGGTAATCATAGTTCCTCCCGCAGCATCTTGGGCACTAATAACCGGGGACCACGAAGCTCCAAGTTGTTGAATTATTCAATTTTTGGGGACTATAATTGGAACGCGGACGATGCTGTCATTTTGATTGGAATGAATCGCCACGGCAGACCAAATTTCATGTGACAAGATTGATTGGATTTTAGAGAAATCGTCGCCATGACAATTCTCTGTTTTTATTTTTGAGTTCAATTTCTCAACTGATTTTTTTTTTTATATTTAATTGCGAAATGGATATCCAGGCCCTCGCATTGTATTTTCTTCTTTTAACGCTATGTTGAGTGCCGTAGCTATACTACTGTTTTTTTTAGTAAATCCAAGGGAATTTGGGATTCCCATGGTAATCATAGCAAATTGATATTCGTATATATTAATTTGATTATGAAATTGCTGTCATAGACTCAAAAAGGCTGGCCTACTTTATAACAAAAAAAAATCCTAAGGGGGAATACGGTACAAGCTACGGAAGCCTTAAATTGCCCAAAGCAAAAGGAAAACAAACCCAGTTTCTACTGCGAGTCACTATCTCGCCGGGCTTGGGTTAGGGTTAGGGTTAGGATTGGGGCTAGGGTTAAAGTGGGTGTTGGTTAGAGTCAGGGTAAGAGCCAGGGTTAGAGCTAGGGTTAACATAATGTTAACTACACCCAGTTTGTCTTGCTTCATCTTACTTTAATAATAATAATAATAATACGGCTAGTTCTTAGTTGAGCGCTTTATCACACCCGATGGGCGTCTCAAAGCGCTCAGTAGTTTTTTCCTGCAAGGTATGCAGAGTTAGGTTTTGAAGTATGAGACCTGTTCCTTTACGTAACGGTTTACAAGGTGCTGTGGCGCAATCTGCAGCCGATCAAACCAGTAACACCGGGGCGAACCCCTTCTCTTAACGATAAGTGCACTGGGTTCTTTTTACAACAACACACAGGATCAACGGCTTTACGTCCCATCCGAAGGACGCAGCAATAATGGTTAAATATTTCGCTTATGGACACTTAGTGTCACGACCGGGACTCGAACCCACACTCTGCTGATCAGAAACACCAGAGCTTGAGTCCGGTGCTCTTATCCGCTCGGCCAAGACACGCCACAAACTTTAAACCAAACACGTCAAGACTGTGCCAGGTTTAAACACTATTGAGATATCCTTGATCTATTCCATCCGTGTGTCGCTGCCATAGTAACTTGCTGCAGCGATCCGTGGCGATACACACCCCAACTCCCCACGGTGATGCTGCACATGTGCCTGGCTGCAGCCGCCCTGGGCCCAATTTCATGGCTCTGCTTACTGCGTCATTCTGCGCTTACGAAGACCATTCGCCGCTTACGAGGTTAGCGCCGAATTTCTGCGCTAGCTGTGTAAGCGAGGAATCCTTAGTTACGTGAACTACGCACGCGCACAAGCAAAAATGCCTTCCCGTGGAATACGCTTATTAAGTAAGTGCGGTATTTTCTGCTTCCGCAGGCGCCGATTTTTTGCTTACGGTAAGCAGAGCCATGACATTGGGCCCAGGTGACCCGTAACAAACTGAGGCTTTGAACACCAAAAGATAGACATGTTCACAACCAGTTACGCAAAAACAAAACCGTGTAACACCTATTTGGTTTGAAACCATTTTTTAATTTTTTTCATTGAGAAAATTGTTGTTGTTCAATCATTAATTTGGTTGCCCATAATATCAAAGTTGCGGCAACGACTGGATATGTTAAGACCGAAATTCAAGGGCAATGGCATCTCCCTTTCGATGGTTCCCTGTCACACGACTAAGGATGATTTGAATATAAAAGCAACAGTAAAGAATTGTCTTCCGTGACGTACACAATAATCCAAGCAGCGCTCGTTCCAGCACAGCTGTGACTGCCGTACGCGCGCGCGACAAAAGAGCACGTCATGTGCGCAAAATGTACCAATCAGCGTGGATTCACAGTGTGTGTGCGCGGACGCGCGCGTGTGGCGGCCATAGCTGCGGTGGTGTAAACGTCCATGAACGCGACGAGCTCTGCTCGGATTAGTCGATTTAGGAATGACGTAATAGACCGTGCAAGTCTCGTGCGCATTTGAACATTATTTGGGACCATTTTGGTCCCACACACATTGCTGTAACACGTGAAGGAAACAAAATCACGCGCTTTAACGGACCCTAATGTTCGAACACGCGCGAGTCTATTGCGCACATTATAGGGTCGACAGAACGTGGGTTTGTTGCTTCATAAAATGTTCAATGAAATCTCGAAACTGGCAAACATGCAATGCATGTACTGTACTATAGTAGTACCGTTAATGTGTTTCAGGTTTGTCTTGTTTCGGTAATGCCACGTCGTCCATGCACGATCATTAATGACTCGGCCTTTCTTTCTTCAAAACACGCCTTCGGAAGTCAGATTGACGCCGATGGGAGTGATCGTATCTTTTAATCTAGAATCCATTAGGTTGATGGTAAGTCATGGGTGCGTGATCCTGACGCACTTCGACTGTAATAGTCATTTCAAAAGAAATCGCAGCTGCTGTTGTTCACTCGAATCTTAAGATATCAAAACCATTGTAAAAGTTTGGAAGGGTGATGTGCCTTCACCTTATTTATATGTATTTAATTTCTTTCGTGAAAAAATCGTCCAGCACTAGGTCAAAGGGCACTCAATTTGAAGGCTACAAGAGGAATCCAGACAATTTAAAGAGAGAGGAGGTATCTGTTTACGTTCCTCACTGGAATAGATTGCAAGATAAATTGGAGGAGGAGGTTTAGGGGTTATTTCCACAGGGATATGAGGGGCACTTTGAAGCTTTTCACATCCCCCGATGATCATTGCTACCACTTTTCCTTTCGTTTAAATTCTTTACCCCCTCCCCCAAGCGTATGGTTAGGGACTCATAATTTTGTTTCCACTTTTGTAAGGACTCAGTCTAAATTATATGGTCACAGAGCCTTCACCTAAATTGCACCTTCAATGTGGAATGACTTACCTCTTCACATTCGTCAATCAGAGTCTGTTCTGATTTTCAAAGGACTTTTAAAAACTCACTTGCAAACTCTACGGTTTTATAACTTTACTTTATGTATTTATTTGTTTTATGTTCTGTGTTATTGCAAGAGGCTCCTACATTATGCGGTATATAAATGTATCGTTTTTTTATTGTTGTTATTATCATTATTATTATTGGAAAATGGTTGCATTACAAAAGTGAAATCGACCTTGGAGCCCGTCGTTTTGTTCCAAGACTTATGTCAAGTCCATGTTCCATGTTTATAATTCCCACAATGGCATGCAATGAAATGCGCAACCCCTTCCTTCTCAGAGTGACCGTATCTTCTGTGTTCCCAAATGAGGATAGCGACCCCTTCCATGACGTATCAGTTGCAGACCTCTTTAAAGTGTATTGCTTCAATCCTGCAGGTGCACCAATAAAGTGATCTTAAATCGGTCAACTGGAAACCACCCAACTGATAATTGTGGACAGTTCAGTGTCCACGAGGTGTGAATGTACAAAGACGTCATAACGTGTTTGCGTTCTTGGTCGACTCCGGACCACCTGAACCCATCAACCTCCAAGGCAAAAATGTCACAACTCCCATTCAGAGCAACTCATATCAAGCAAATTAATCATGTATATAATTTTAGGAGGGATGGGGAATGACCTATAATAGTGTTTTGAGGAAGATTGGGGTTGGAAGCGAAGTGCGTGGATATCACTAGATTCATTGCAACAACACGCCACTGGCCATACAACCAGATACATACGGTCTCCCCTCTCAAGGGATATCATACTCAAGTCTTTTTTAATTAAGAAACGACGATATTCAGTTATCTTAATTTTACTGGGTCCATTTTGTTATAGATGAACTACAAGCCATATGCCATTTGAAACATATTAATGCGTCGATCTGTACAGGAGTTGATTTGTCTGTAATTTAAACAAACTTGCCTTTTTGGACAAGTTTGAAAACGTGTTGACGAATTGAATTCAGCCCCCCCCCCCCACCCCGTGATTTAATAAAACATAAAAATAGAATTTTGACAGTGTTTCTAAAAAAAATGCTATTCATTGGAATGTGGTCCTTTTGGATGGGACTACTCCTAACATGGCGGTGAAGCTGTCTGTTTTATTGACACAGAAAGAGATGCAAACATGATATCTTTGATTGATTTATTGGTTTTACTTCGTGCATCTCGTGCCCGAGAGGCCAGACTAAGTGTATATAATGTTCCAGTTATACAAATACATAACCCTCTCCTTAAAGTTAACACATTTATAACAATAACAATTTTAAACAATATGGCGAACACCAAAATTGAACAAGAAACAAAAACAAGTACAGATAATTGTATAGACTATCGCTAAGGGCAGACAAAAATTAACATAATTAGAGACAAATGTTTGTTTAAAACATCAACGAAAAGGGGATGTGTTTATTTCTTTAACGGTAGCTCGTAAAAGGAGTTGCGTTATTTGTTATCTGTCAGATTAAGATACGGACGATATCTTGTATTATAACTAATACTATTAGTAAAAAGCTAACTCGTTAAATGTCACATTGAGACGTTACAGAGACACGTGATCCTTGAGATCTGTCTTATGAGACAGAACAGAGCCTGTAGCTGATATAGAGTGTCGCGTCCGAGCGGTCTGTATAGCACTTAACTCAAGTTCTGATGTCTGAGTCATCAGAGTGGGGGTTCGAATCCCGGTCGTGACACTTAAGTTCAGGGGGGGGGGGCGGACACGAAAAAGAAAAAGGGCGCCATCAACGTTGATACTCGTCTCATTCGTGAGCCTGCCTTACACCAATGCACACACACACGGACGCACGCACGCAGTCAGGGCTCTGTCAAAAGCGAGCATACCCAGGCTGTGTGTGTGCAGCCGTTATTGACATCGTGCAATACACGGTTCGTCACCCTGACTGCTTGGTATACCATACCAACACACACAGATTCCGGACGCTGACTGGTCTACACATGAAACCGATAACGGAATTCACTATTTAATTCAAACGTTACATTTTGAAAATCAGAAAAATCGATTGGGTAGAATGGGTGGATTTAAAAAAAAAGCTTCACAATGTTAGAAAACCATATATTAAAAGAAGAACTTGAAAAATCTCAGGGGTAGAATGGGCCAATTTGTCACTTTCGTCACGTTTTGTGACACTGTTTTAGGGGTGTCGGAATTTTCGTTCAAAGCAACATTACACATTGATTAACGGTATGATGATGTTGCCCGGCTACGTGCCTGGTGTTGGAGGGACGGATGCATTTTCCAATTTTTTTTATTGATTTTTGACAAATTTTTGCATTTACTTCCACTCCAAAAATATTACAAATAAACTATGCATATATAATTGGTCAAATACTGCCTTACTTTTATCTAATTAAATCCATTCGTGTTAGAGCAGAAATTATTTACCCCTTTTTTTAAATGGTACGTTCACACAGCGCCGTGGAAAGAATTGCGCAATATCGTGTCCGCCCCCCCCCCCCCCCCCCCCCGCTTGTGTTCTTGGGTAAGACACTTAAATATAATTGCTTCTCATCACCCGGGAGTAAATGGGTACCTCTGAGGGTGGTTTATTTCCCGTAATAAAGCTGCAATATTACCAAAATATTGCATGAATTCACCTACCGGTCAAGCGTCATCTAGAAGGCTTATTGTTAATATTGACAGTGTTGCCGTTTACCGTGCTAGCTTCAGCGTACCAATATTACAAAAGAGCCACTGAGCATGAAATTCCTATTGTCACAATTTGTACACAGCTCAATCGAAGACACCACAAAATCGTACATTTTTATGGAAATTGCTCCGTATTTCATTAACATTTGACATGAATAAAGGAGACACATCTCAACTAATTCTTGGTTGTATGGTGGTAACTAAATATGATACAAAACGTAATTTATTTCTCATATATGACCAGTGTAGTATCCTGGTATGTAAAAGGTCAACCTTTTTGTAAACAATATATATTTTTGACAGAATTAAAGGTCGGTTATCTTGCCACACGATACCAGCTATGTCTCAGTTAGACATCAAGTTATGGATTTTGTTACAGTCCCAACTGTTTCTCTTTCTGACAAATCTATAATAAAAGTGATAACTCTTTTTCCAGACCATCAAGCTGTCAGTCGCGTAGCGACAAAGATTGTCCCCATGACTTGACAGCCAGCTCTCTAGTCAGCTCTTTGGGTTGTCAGGGATGACCATGCCTTTGTGGCGATTTCCCTTTATGTCAGATTCCTCTTGACTGTGTCTTCGTAGCGGAGGCATTGGCGACCTCGTCTTCTCAACCCTTCGGAGAGTTGGGAGTAGTAGGATCTGTTTCGGTAGTCGTTTAGATGGCATTCTCAGTAGGTGCCTTGTCCACGGAGGTTCTCTGTACGAGGAGATCTTCCATCAAAAAGGGCAAACCTGCTCGCTCTAAGGACCTCCGTGTTGGTAACCATATCCAGCCACGTGATTTTCATTATTGACCTTAGGTGTCTCATCATAAAGGAATGTCTAGTTTGTCAGGATACCAGTATCAATCAGACACATCTAAAGTATGATCTAAAAAGCAAAAAATTACAGGAAGCGCTGCTTATGTCAAACGGCCGATGTTCATGGTTATAACCATTCTTATATCTCAACCGACTCGCCCAACCACCGTCACTTATAAGCGAGCCGCCAAAGCATGGCCGCCTCACTTATATAAACATCCCATGATAGTATCATGGTATCACAGCAGAGCATACACTCTAATAAGCGAGGAGCAATTAGATCGGTTTATTTAGAAAGGTATGGGGAGCGTCATTATGATACGTGACTGCCTCGCTTATAAGCTACGGTGGCTAGTCGGATCGGGTACATCTCTTATGTCTCTATCTGATATTTATATTGCTAGGAATTACGGGGTACCAACTATGTATCTTAGTCTGACATCTATACCCACCTACCACAGTCACACCCCTCCCTCATACCAGTGCTTGTTACCAATTGACTCTTGCTCTTTGAAGCTGACGTAGTTCAGTGGAGCACACACTCCCACAGGATCCCTACCTAGTTTCCCGCCTTAACGCTTCACCGAGCAGATACTCCCAGACAGCACTTTATCAGCACGCATTCTCCTGAAGACGATCAGACAATATCGATCGAAACATCCAGTTGTTACTCCACAGCTTCTTTCCAGGAGCACCACAGCCTCAATAATGGAAACTTTAGAACATAGTGTCGCCGCAAACATCAGTGTTCAAAATTCGGAAGATGTGAAGGGTTATACCACATTTCTTGAAATTACATTTTATGAAGCTTGGCTTTCGGTTGTTGATAGTTTCAAATACTTGGTAGCACTAGTATAAGAAGGCTGTTTAGGGGCATGGTTCACATGGTGGAATTATGAGTGTTAGTGCACCTTGCTTAAAAAGTGCACTGTACCGTTGTGGACCGTGAGCTATGCCTATTATGAACAACGCTGTAGAGTCCGGTGCACATTGCTGTTGGATCAAGCCAAGGGTCCTTAATTGTGTTATAGACCACATTGGATGTTTGGCCATGCAAGGCTTTTCAATTACTTTCAGGGATCCCAGTTGGTCGTACTTTGCTTCCTTTCGTGTACAGCCCTGGTTTGAAATCCCACCTCGGCAAGGGCCAGGTTTGGGGTCCGAGTACCACATTAGTCTGTGTTTGGGCTTCTTTCTATCTGGAACTTCCTCTGAAGTGGAATAATGTCATCATCGTCTTCTTGTCCACGGTCTTTAGGCATTTGGGTCGAGCGCTCTTTTCTGTTGAAAATCTTAAAATCAGAATCAAAGCTCAATATCGGTGATTTCGGGTCCCCGACTCAAACTTCTTAAAATTGGTGTAAGGATAATTTCATATTGTTTGTGATTTCCCGTACACCGATGTGTGTTAAGCACTATATCCTCAATACTCTCCCGAGTCCTGTAAAAACAGTCCTCAGGCATGTTACTCGAGTGGGATTTGAACCCACGACCTTTGCCATTCTGGAGCAGAATCCAACTCGAACAAATTATGCCTCAAGATTTTTTTCACAGGACTAGGTGAGTATACAGTGCTTAACACACATCAATGTATGTGCAAACACAAATAATATGTACATTTATCCCCGGTGCCAATTCTACATCTGTAAAAAAAAACCAGTTCAACATTTTAGAAAGAAGAAACCCATAAATGTTCACATATTTACATTTACCTTACATGGTTCAAAGATAGCGATGATAGGAAACTTTCCTCGAAATATTTATTCCTGAAGTGTTAATCGATTTTGAATAATAAATTAAATAAGATCAACACATTAATTTTCGTCTAAGGTGAGACCGAAACTCTGCCTAAGAATGCATACAAAATTTTGGGTGCATTTCTACCGTTTTCTCACGAATGAAATGAGCTGAAATTTTCACAGGTTGGTTTTACAGTACATGTTTCTTGATTTGTGCAAAGAATGGACGCATTTACAGATTTGTTTACCAATGTTGACCAGGGGCTTTAAAAAGAACAAATTGTTAATGGCATCACGTTTCGAATCAAAGTCTTCCTCAAAGGCCAAATGAGAAAGATTCCGCTTGGATCAAAACGTGAGGCCATCAACAATTGATTGTTTAAATAAGTCCTTTTGGTTGGTAAGCACTTGGCAACAGCTAATTTTATTTTCTCGTCTATTGAAATGATAATTTCAAAATATTTCTGCTCTCTTCTGTCTTTCCGGTGTTGCATTCTCATGTGTAGAACAGCCTTGTGAAATCAACTCGTTCATAAACCCGTTTTATGTGTTATTCATAATCAAGATTCGAATTTTTTTTTCTAGCATTCCACCTTTGGGGAGTCAATGCGCAGTTCCCAAATGAATAGAGATGCGGGTGCTGCAGTATCCTTGTTATACCACCGTAACAGATTGTGAACTGTTATTGGTCGAAAACCAACCACATGACGTGCTGCAAAAACGCATGTACAAAGCGCGCGCGCGCTTTGGAGGGGAACATTGAGTTAAGTACCCCACATTGCCATGATCGTGCCCAGGGTTGGTCTTTTCCACCACATTGTATTAGAAAAAGCCCCGGATTAGAGGTTGTATGTAATTGCCTGTTAAAGTGTTTGAATGTTAATTCATTGTAAACAACGAAATGCAAATGTTCAACAATTAATTAAGAAATAAATATTAATGTATTTCACTTTATATTGTGTGTTTCCCCCTCCTGCAATGTATTACCACGGTATAACAAAACGGTTGTTGCGCGTTGTGTGATAGGGTCCATGGGTTTTGTACACCCTCGGGGGCGAATGGCACCCTCGGCTTCGCCTTGGGTGCCATCTGCTCTCTCGGTCGGATGTACATAACACCATAGACCCCATCGCAGCGTGCAACATTGAATATTGTAACTTAAAAAAAAATAATAAAAAAATGCCGGAATGTGTATAGTTGTCCATTGTATTCTTGTATAGTCAAGCTGTAATTAGCTTTTTTTTTAGGACTTCATATGGCTAGAACAAAACTGAAAATCCACTCAAAACAAAATATGAAAAATAATTCTTCGAAGAGTGCTAATCATACATAGTTTCATTCCATTTCACATTCAGTTTCGAAACCTCGTGCATCTTCCCACAGCCTTGTTTCTATCTCAATTATTACATTCACTTACAAGCGTACAAGTGAACCTACACTACTTTATTAAGTTTTATATTTTTGCCTCCTCTGCCTCTTTATTCCCCGGTGAATAATCCTTTCTTCGGCTAATAGTTCTGGGAATCATGCGAGCTTTAACTCTCGGAATTATCAGACCGGAGATGTTGTTACGGCGCGGCAAGAAGTGACTTTTTCCCCCCGACTGCCACCGACCCTTAACTCACAGCAGTAACATAAATAAAATACATTGCCCTTTTAAAAGCATCGAAAAGCAGCTCAGTCTCTGTACCCGCCGGTGAAAATCTTTTAACGCTAATCCAATCGACAAGTTGCTTTAATACCGGCAATCAGCTCCAAAGACCCGCTGTTTATTTGGACAAATACGGTACAAATCTAACTTCGGTCCCAGGCGACTTCCGAAGAGGTGAGGATCAGCAATAGCATTGAACGCTTTCTTCAAATCTGGCAAATTCAAATGATACCCTCTCTTTTTTGAAGAGTTTTTTTGTGTGTTTGCGGAGACTAATAATCAAATGGTTGGCACTTATTGAAATTTTGTCATTAAATAGAAATGTCAAAATTTATGTAAAGTGTGCTATATCGTAATGAGGGAGTTTGCCGTGGCTTTTAAAATTTTTATTTTAAACACGTGCCTGGTGCATAAATTACTCGCTTTGCATTTTATGATTAAAATATATTGCCGCCAATATATTCACGATTTTGCCCCTGTCGCAAATATTGACGGCAATATTGCCGTTACTATTCACGACTTGTACCCAAGTTGCAAAATTTTGACGGCAATATTGCCGTCAAAATCCCGACTTATGGCTCTAAGTCACAAATATTGACGCCAATATTGCCGTCAAAAAAATAAATATGTGCGGTGTCCCTTTAAAGCCACCATACAAACACTGTAACCATGCTGAAGTTTGACTGCAGTTTATGTGGCACCATGGTTGCAAAACAATTACCGTAACATTTACGCGTACCGTACCATTTTTAAGGACATTTTTCACAGCAATCAAACGTAATTGTTACAACACAGCTAACGGTCTTCAATATTTTACATGTGTAGAGAGGATGTTGAAGAGATGTCAGTTTTAGATGTGGGAGGAAAACCCCAAATAGGGAAAACCCACGCAAACAGGTAGGGACTGAAAACCCAATCCTCGTGCAAGGTATCAGTCCGGGACTCGAACCGGGGTCCACAGAGGTGAAAGGCAGGGAAAAAACCACTGAGCCAACCTGAATGCCCAAATAATAGTGTGCTTTCTATGTGTTACATTTAAATGATGTATACTTTGTTTTAATTAATCGGGTAATCTGAACTGATGTGTAAATGACTTTCGGTAATGAAAGAAACTCCTAGTAGTCCTAGAGAAACCCGTGATAATTGTGGCACCTGCAATAATTTGTGGCACACTATTTGCATGTTTTCGTGCAAAAAGACAAAATAATATGGTACCAATAAACGTGACACTTGAGTTTCTCAAGAAACTTTATATCTATATAAGAAAACATATAAATAAATGATGATATAAATAAATAATTAACCTAATGGTCATTGAGTTAAAGTAAGTTAAAGAAAAAAAATAGCTGAACAGTGAAATCGTCTTTGTTATCTGCCTTTTTGCTAAAAAAAATAAATAATGAATAAAAAAAAAGCATCTGATGTTTTTTAAGAAAAAAAACCCCGAAATAATTAAAGAAAAAACCGTTCGCCTCAGTTCTTAAAATAGAAACATCTACTTCTATAACCCCAAGGGCTGCCTTGATTTTCGAATTTCCTTTCAATGTTGTCTGTATGGGCAGCAGTAGAGCCTAACCATGGCCTATCGATTGCTTACCGGGCTCCTGCAGATCAACTTCCAACAAAGGGGTGAAATTGAGTGATGAAAGTGAAAACAATTCTCAGAGCATTTGCTTAGTATTTTGGGGAGGGGATGGGGGCTTCCTACATAACCACCAGGAAAACAGTGGTACACCATTGACACTCTAAAAACCAAAGTGTTAAATCAACACTTTGACAACACTTTGAAAGAAATGTAACTCAACTGAAGAGGTTGAATTATCACTATTAAGAGTTAAATCTCAGCTTCTGAAACGCTAGATTGACCCTTATATTAGTTGAATCTAACTTTATGAAAGTGTTGTCACTGACCAAACCCTTTAGGTGTTGATATAACACTTTCTTTTTTTGTAGAGTGTATGAGTGGGTAAGTTCGATACCCCTTTAATTATTAGAATATATTAAGGTACATGCCTACAGGAACAAATGTATAGAGGGAATAAGTAAGTAAGCAAGTAACATTGTTACCAAAAGAAGCATTGCATGTGTTGTGGACACCGTGAAGGGAGAGAGGGGCAAGGAGTGATGACCTAAACCAGAATGCCATCTTAACATGACCCCCAATCATGTCAAGGAATATTTCTTTTAAAATGCATTAAAATAGATCCACGATGCGTCACGTCTGCTTCGTGCCTCACCTGCGTCCAGGTCGGAATCATCTTGTGGAGAAGAAGCTGATTTCTTGAACTGTTCATATTTTTACTGTAGTTTCTGTAAAAAAAAAACACGAAACAATTTTTGATTTACATATTTGTAAAGCGCTTTGAGGCCTTGCATAAAGCGGTATATGTAAATGTTTTATTAATTATAATCGGCTTCCCTGCCAATTTTAACAAAAATTCAGCCAATTCAATACCCAGCTCATTCGATTATTGTTTAAAAATGAATGCTCCGTTGCATCAGCTCTCAACAGTCAAAAGAAGTAATTTAATTTCAACTGCTTAGCATTTACTGATCAAATAAGATCACTCAAATTCGTATAAACCAGCCGTTAGAGGCTGGTCAACCATTCAATTCCACCAATAATTGTACATAAGTAGTAGATGTTTAACTAGAGAATGGTGAAAATGTAGTCTTGAATGTCCATACGTGAAATAGAATGACTGAAACGAATTGAGAAGAGCGAAATCATGTATGCACGAAAACGACAATGAATGCAGTACGAGCTCAAACGAAACCCTAGTTTGAATGAATTAGGGGAACACGCGTGAATTTTGCACGCGCGCTAACGAAACCGAATTAATCCTTGCTGAAATTGACCGGGAAAACTTTCATCATTAATGTCGTGTGTTTATCCGCATTATTTGATTCCCTTTCCACGTACCGCATCGTGAAATCCTAAAGTTAAAAACAAGACCACATAAAGTTTTCTCTGAAGTTTACGCTGGGCATGGAACAAAGCCTAGATGAACCACATCAGACAAACATCAATGTTTCTAAAAAGATGTTACAAGTAAGCGTATATACACACACCTGCGCTTCAAATGGGTTTGCAATACTGTCACCCTGTTACATGATTTCCCGCTTCGGAAATTGCGACCCCATTTACGGAGAACAAAAATAACACAAGCGTAAATGGTTCTCTAATGAAAAGAAAACAATAGTTCGAGTGCCTGGATTAAAATCCAAGTTACGTTTCCTCGGCCAACTTCAGCAACAAACAATTCAAGGAAAGAAATACGTGAGTTAAACAGAAACATCATTATGGCTTCGGTTGGGATTTTTTTTTACACTAATGGGATTCTGCAACCAACCGCACAATCGTTTCCGTACACTGGTATTTCAATATGCTATTCAGACTGATTCCAACCAAATGTTCAGTTGATGCGTAAAACCAGCCTATCATAACGAAACCGACTTAAATGCATGGCTCAGAAAAAAAATTCATGGTTGTCATTTACTCCTTTTCCTTTTTAATGGCAAAAAGTGGACATTCTTCCATCCAAATATCAAAAGGCAAATCGGAAACGCTGTCAGACTCACCACACCCATGTCTGTCATCTTGTTTACTTTGATTAAAATGTCACTACTTCGGCGTGCCATACAAGCGCAAAGTATTATTGGTTCAAAAGAGCACGCCTGTGAGCAAGCTGCTCGACTTGACTTCCAGTGTGTACTTAAGGTCTTTGTTGTCTTTTCCGGTTCCGCGTCTTTGGATGGGCGGTGATGCCCTAAATAAATTGGCTTTAATAGAACACCTTGAAAGGAGACTATTATGCCGTTCCGGTTTGGGGAGCATCCCCCCTTCGATCATACAGATTAATCCATGAAATTGGAGATGTTCAACAAACACATTTTCTCCCCGGGTAAATGACGGAGCTTTATTATGAAATGGGTCAATCGCTACCGGCCTTATATGGGTTCCGTAGAAGGAGGCTGAATCTGAGACTAACTACTACCAGAAAGTGGTTAGATCTGGTTTTTTGTTTTTTGTTTTTTTGCAATCCTACTGTAAAAAAAAAAATAAAAACAAATATTCTTAAACGCCACAGCCCGTTGTGATAGATTACTTGTTTAACTTGGTCAACGGGTTTAAATGAAGGGTAATAATTTGTGTTGGCAATATAATTACTTTTCTGATCGTTGGCTTGACTGGTTTAAGAACATCTGATCCTTTGGAGGCAAACATCTCTATGGATGATTTGTAAATAAACGTGACACCATTAATACATTATTATACAGAGACATCACTATAAAAGTGTAGCCATTTTATTTGAGCCCTTAAACAGAAGATAACCTATAATGTCTCGGGTTTTTTGATGGATATAAAGTCTGGCCCAATGAACAATAAGAATGGACTATTTAAAAGAAGTAATTCAGTTTCAACAGCTTAGCATTCACTGGTCAAATAAGATCACTCAAATTAATGAAAGCCGGCAGTTACGGGCTGGTCAACCATTCAAGTCCATCAATTGAAACAGAAAGTTTAAATTCAACTGAAACACGAATTGAGAAGAACGAAATTCATGCATGCACGAAAACGAAACTGAGCGCAGTAAAAAAAAAAGAAGCTAAAACGAGTTTGAAATAAGAAGGGGCTGTTTAAAACCCTTCTTGGCGATAAAGTTGGTTTAATTGCACCATCGCAACACACAGACTGTAATCTTTCGATCAAATCAATGTAACTGGCTCCAAATCTTTGAGTTTCTTCCTCGCCTTTCTTTCTGAATGCCTTATCATAATGCTTTTTTGAAATTTATACACGTTTACTTGCGTGTGGACCACAGGCCTATAAGTAGTCATACAACTTGATAGTCAAACTTTCGGGCACTCAGGTTAGCTGAATGGATTCTTTCCCTGCCTTTCACCTCTGTGACCCCGGTTCGAATCCCGGACTGGAGCCTTGCATGTGGATTGAGTTTTCAGTCCCTACATGATTGCAATGGTTTGGCCTATCCTACATCTAAAACTGACATCTCTTCATCATCTTCTCTATACAGTTATCTTCATTCCTACGGGTCACAGTTCTAATGGTCCCTTGGTTTCATTACCAGAAATAATAATGTGTGCTGCAACCAATTTCATTACCAGAAATAATAACGTGTGTTGCAACCAATTCGCTCATCATACTTGTGCGCAGCAACATTATCCAATGTTACCGCGTAATTGAACCACCCACAAGGCTTTGCTGCGTCATAGACGGGGTCAAAGGTCAAGGTATGACTGAATATTTGTCTCTTGGATCATTTGCATAGGGGCAATGCCAAAAATAATCATCTTTGACATTTACAACCAGGAGTTGACGGAAGCAGAGACCAGCTCATTGTCTCCTGTGAGGAATTTAATGTATTATAAAATGACAAATTAGTTATACCGTTCACAAAAACCCCTAAAGATTTCATATCAACAAACAACACTGAAAAATAATAATGCTACAGTACGGAGTTTTTATATGGCGCTTTATCACTACCGAGAGCGTCTCAAAGCGATAAATATATTCTTTCTATAAGATAAGTGGAGTTATATTCGATTTATAAGACCCATCTATTTACATAGCACCATGTAATGCTTTACAAGATGATGCGGAGCAATCTGCAGCAAACCGTGCCAGAAAACATCAGGGCAAACACCCCCCTCCCCCCCCCCTTCTCGTAACGATACGCGTACCGGTTTTTTTTTAAGTGCGTTACGCACACGCACGGGACCCATGGCTTTACGTCCCATCCGAAGGACCCAGCAATAAAGGTTAGGCCGAAGTGTCTTGCTTAAGGGCACAAGGTGTCAAGACCGTGACTCGAATCCACATTCTGCTGCAAAACACCAGAGCTTGAGTCCAGTGCGCTCAACCGCTCGGCCACGATACGCCACCAAAAAGGCCGTGCTACATTCTAATAAGATCTTTGGTAAGATTCGTAGATGAACATTAGTTGTACTGCTGTGTATATTCATTTATTAAGTTTTTCTTTTTCTTTCCAGATATGTTCTAATTATAAACAAAGACTACCAAAAACGAGACGGTGTCGAGGGCTCGGCAACGGCAAAGCTAAAGGGAGTCGCCTACACAAATATCACGGATGCACCAGACTTACAGATAGATGACCCCACACCGTACAACAGAGTCTGGGATCTAGCTGATTACGTCATACCTCCACAGGTGAGGACAGCTGGTTCCCGAATTATTTTTTAAAACTCTCTTTGTTTTCTTGTCTACTTTGGCACTTTTCAATCTTCGTCCAGTCTCTTTGTGTTTTGCATGATTTTCTGCTTTTTTTCCACCATTATCTTCGTGTGCTGTGTTCAATGTGATCAGTCTTTGGTATTTATTTTCTCTCTATGAATTTTACAACTTTTTCTGCATCTTTATTAACCCTTCTAAAACCACAATGAACCATTAGTATTCAACCAAAATGGTAATTCGTTACTTGAGCAGGCTCTTTTTTTTTAGCCTTGTGAAGGCAACTGCCATTGCAGGACGATGACGGCATTATGTGCCACGACGTCACAAATTGGTCATGTTTTGCGTTTTATGGTATAAACAATGCAAATTTACGCGTTACTGTTGAATTTTGGTTCTATAAATGGTGAATTTGGGTTTCAGTTTCTGTCAGTCCGTCCGTCCGTCCCCTTTTTGTGATTCACTTTATCTTTTATTTTTGTAAATATTCAAGTTTATTTTCAACTCTGTGAAGCTACATGTTTCAAACTTAGAACTTCAACTTTGATCACATCTGGATTATTGTTTCATTCACAATATGCTACACCACCAGACGTTGTTTTGGGATGCAAATCTGTTTATGGCTTTCAAGAGACAAATCATAAACGTAATGTTTAAAAAACTACCCTTCAGATTTAACATGTTTCGAACTATTATAGTAAATATTGATGATCTGGCTGTAACAAGACTTCATATTTCTTATCTAAATTGCTTTTAGCAAAAAGGCAATACGCCATCTCAAAAACCATGATTGAACGTTAAAATTGTCGGTGGTATCTATAAATATCAGGGGTGGCTAAAACTTACCACAGATGGTGTTAAAACGTGTTGGGTAATATCATCTTATTTGACTGTATTTGTTCGCAAAAACGATGTTACTTGCATCATAAAACCCACAATCAAAACTGAATTTACAGAATAAGACCACCTTCCGTGTAACTATATAGAGCTTGACGATGAAGCTAAATTTTCTGAAGTTTTCACAAAAAGGTCACCACGGCCCAGGAAATGATCTAAAGATTTCTCTTTACTCACTCAAAATATATGAGGGGCTTCTTGAACGTTTGAAACGTTCATTCATTAAATTTGGTCACGGAAAAGTTTATTCCACAGCTTCAAAATTACGTATAACACGTCTTGGATTGAAGAGGTAACGCATGTGGTTGAGGTACACCGATGGTGGGAAGACCTCAATGTTTAATAATATTTTAAGATTTCACTCATATATATTTATGAATCGTCTATTTAAACCATATTTTATTTTATTTTACGAGATGTTTGTGATTTTTATCATGTTCTACCACATCATACCATCATTGCTTTATATATTTTTGTTTTTCCACGTCCACCCCCACAAAATTTACCCGTCGACCCTTTTTGACAAGTAAGTCCCTCTTTAACTATTTCATGTTGTGTAAAGATTATATAATCATTGATGTCCTGAGCAAGGAACATGTAACAGTCGTTCAGTGTTTGCCGTGATTTTTAACGAGTGCAGCTGTCCGAGTTTGCACTGAGAGAGGTAATGTTTGTGCATGATTTGTTTTGTAAACTAAACTATTTGTTTTTAAAGAGATTAATGTTGAAGATTTGCTGAAAGCATGACTAACATGACCGTTCGTCTTCAATTATTTCATGCAGGCGTCTTTACATTGTGCATCTTTGTTAAAACTTTGCATCCTCGTGAAGTTGTTCTAGCACAAGTCTCGGTTTCTCTTGTTAATTCATGTTGATGAGTGTGTTGTATCAACTCGCAGAACGTCACTGTACGGATGTAAAATTTGCCACCGCGTGTTGACATACTAGCTTTGAACAGTAACCGAGTGTACACGTGCCATTAAGTACGGTGGTTTGAAAGGGACACCCAAGACTAAAATAGTGACGTTAGAATATAATGGCAAACTTTGCCATGTCGCTAATAAAGGTTTACTTTTGTTTTCGCCTTCGGGCTAACGTCAATGTGTAAAATGAAGATGTCTGTTGAAAGCCACCGTAGTAAAACACCATCAAAGATTATATAGAGCCGAAGGCGCAAGATGGGAAACTGAAGCTTTATATATAATGTTGGAATTGAGAAATACGTATGGGCGTCAATGCAGCAAGTGATTTTTTCCCCTTTGATAGCAATGGCTATTGTCTGCACTGATCTATTGTTGTATCAAAAGTTACTTGCTGAAATGTCGTTCATCTTGCCCCTTCGGCGCTCTATATTCTTTGAGCCCTATGTAATGATTGGTTGATTTCATTATGGTTTTGTACTTATAACGCACTAACAATGGTTTGTTACTAACATCATTGTAGAGATTGTTGCATGATTGTATCCATATAACTATGAAATAATCATCAGTTTGATAAACGTTACGATTACTTCGTCTTGTGCCGTCCATAATGCAGACACTTGCAGTAAACATGAATTTGTCTTGTCTGCCATGCAGAAAAGGGGATAAAGCATTTATTTAGAATGTACGCTGTAACGCATTTAATCAATATTGTATTTACCGCTTGTGTGTAAGTCAGTGTGTAACTATCGATCGTTGATAACTCAGTCACTATTAAAGTTGATATCAACTCATGCATTTGGGAGTTTGTTTGGGGCGATTGAAATTAGTGTTTCTTAGTATTTGAGTAGAGGCCACTGTTGGTCTACTAAATCTGATTCCTTTTTTCCGTTGAATACTGTTATATCTGGTTTGTTTGTTTTTTGTTTTATTTTTAGTTTATATAATTTAAGAGCTTCAGAATTTAAGGTGATGTCACAAGAGGGAACTAATTCGGGCAATCAGTTCCAGGCAACCAGTTCCAGGTTCCCGTCCTGGTAACAGGTTCCTGATCTCGAAGAAAAGAAGCATCAAAATTGACTGACACAAGATTTATTTGTGAGAAAATAGAGTCACTAAACTGCTGACCTATGGTATAATGCAAAGTATAGTCATTTCTATAAGAGAGTGTTTTGAGAGCTGGTTTCTGAACACCCAATCCCTTTGATATAATACTCGGTTTTGAGCTATTCAATGCCGTACAGAAAATGCTTCCCTTTTGAGTAAAACAAGAATATCTAATTCGTGAATACACTGTGTGGACGTGTTTCAAGTTTCTACACAGTGTGGACATCCTTTCTTATCAGGTCCACACTTCGTATGTAGCTTAAACACTCATAGTACACGTATACCACAGTGTAACAGAAGCAGTCAAGTAGAAAGAAGTGAATGAGATGTAAAGCTAAGAATTCATATTTTCTTGTAACAGTAAGACACCTTTAGAACAATGCCTCTTGTGACACTGAGACAAAAAAAAACAAAAAAAGAAAACTGCTGTGACAAGGCCCTTAGAGCGCGTATCAACAATGGAACACGTCCGTAGCATCTCTCTTATTCCCATCTCCCAAAGCAAGACAATCTGTGTAAACATGATGTGATTTATGGTTCATGTAGTCAACGAATGTTATTGTTATCTTCAATTCTACTTCGTACAGGATTGCCAAGTGTCAATCAAAAGAGCTCTGACACGCTTTGCTTGTAAACCTCTTAAGTCGAGTCTTGATGAGAACGATTGAAGAGACGTATGTTGACCCCTTACACCGACGCCACACGTGGCTACTGCCTGCCCACGGTCTGCCATTTTGAGTCATAATGGGAGACTTTTGAAGACGCTAGGTGGCGGCAGACTAACCTGGTAACTGCATTGTTCCCGGAAGTTTGCACATGCTCAAAACCACACTGGGGTGTTAAATTAATTCTCGTGGTATCTATATGTGACAACATTCCCATTGCTTTATCGTTGATAAAATTAACACCATGTCGGTGTTGTCACGCTAGATACCAAAAGAATCAATTAAACACCCCAGTTTTTGCAGTGTACGCAAACGTTGGGAATTTGCTTGGTATGTCTGCTGCCACCTAGCGTTCCAAAGTCCCCCATTGCATGTACATATATGTAGAGTGTGTAAACGCTCGCGCGTTATGCACTGCACAGTATCACCCTACATGGGGAAATTGGCTCACTATTGCGGCTCAATTGAAATAAAAGTTCACTGAAAGACCAATCCTGCAGTTTCCATTCACAGACGCAATGAACAAAATCTGCATGATTCATTGATCAACAATACATTTGAAATTGTATCCGTAAACAGTATTAATGATCTCCAGAGCGGCAGACAGCGACAAACAATGCATTCCGAACAAAAAGATGAAGTCGAGTTACCACTCTCTGTCAAACGAGAGGTTTATTTTTTCCCAATGTCTTGTAAATCAATCCATATGACTTGCAGATATGACAACACATTGACTGCAACTGACGGAAAATAGACACTGTCAAGACTTTGTTTAAATTGTCTTGCAGAGCGGGATGCCTATTATTTTGAGAAAAGGTTTAACTTTGCTATATAAAGCACAATGCATGTGCTCTTGTTTCATTTCCGCAAACCGGAATTTCATTGACTTGTAGAATTAATCTAAATGGGCGGGCTTTTATTGCCTGTTGTGATTTTTATTGTAGTCTTCCTGAGTTGTTTCTATAAAATTGATATACCTTATATTGCTGCAAAGAATGGAAGCGTACATGACAAAGGTGGTTTTTGTGGAAAACCATTACAGCAAAATAATTTGGTTCGCCGAAAGGTAGCAAGGCTGAATTAAATAACAAATGCACAATTAATAAATCTTAATAAATCCAAATCAATTAATCGAAACACGTCAAATACCAAACAAACAAAAAACTATTTACATCGTCCAACATTTTTTGAAATACTTATCACATGACAATGCTGTACCTCGTCTTGATTCATAGAGATTGTGCTTACTAAGACCATTAATCTGGTCATAATTACCTAAGATGTACCTTAGCTTGTTTCTATTATTTGTGCTTTTACCCACGCACTGATGTAAGTTCAGCACTTTATACTCGGTACTTTCCTGAGTCCTGTGAACAAAAAATTCCACAGGCATGATGTTACTCGGGTGGGATTTGAACCCACGACCTTTGCCAGTCTAGAGCAGATATCTTACCACGAGACCACTGAGCTTGCGCGGCGGCTAGAGACATTCGAATCCTAGATTTTTATCAGCGGGTGACCCGCAACGATTTTGATGTTAAATTTGCACACACATTGTGATGAAGAATATTATCTTGGTTCTCAAAGAGTGTACCTACCAACAATATCAGTTTGACAAAGTTACCAATGGTGTACGTTACCTTGATTCAATAAAAGTAAGCGTTCCCCACCAGTTTATTTTTTTCAACATCACAAATGTCCAGACAGTCGGACTACATATTTCTGGGAATGATTGAGCGGTTAATGCCTTTCCAGTAGGTTGGTTGTCAAGATTGTACACCCACTACACTGACGCTTTGTACCGAATCTGATCTCTCAATCGATCTGTTTTTCCGTCCCAAATTTCATGCACAACTATAGCGTAATAAATAAATGTGTATACATAGGCTGTCATAAAGGCTACAAGGTGTAAAGAAATTTTAGGCTATACGATATCATCTCGTCAATAGTTGCAAGGTTTTACCTGTGTGTGACTGTTTGGTGTTTGCAATCTAGATCGTGTTCCCACCAGCGCCGTAACTAGGGTAACATTTTAGGGGGGCACAAGGGGGTGCACCATTTTTCCCTGGGGGCACTATTGGCCAATTAAAAATGTAGTTTTCGTTTGTATTTTCATACACAAGCCCTTTTCAATGTTTTCTGACGTGTTGACGTAAAAAAATACATTATGTGTGTAAATAAATTAAAAAAATAGTTTAAAAAACATCGAAAATACTACGTAAATGCTAAAATGGAACATTTAATTCTGGTAATTTTTAATCTCAAAAGTCCAGATTTCAAATGGGGGGGGGGGGGGCACGGACATCAGTTGGGGGAGGCACGTGCCCCCCCCCCCATGCCCCCCCCCCAGTTACGCCACTGGTTCCCACAGGTATTCGCGATGTTGGTAATAACCTCTTTTATTGGTATCCAGTGCTTCAAAACACGTCTGCCAACATTAGTAGTTGTCCAAGACCAGTACCCGCACTTTATGTTCCCCAAATGAAATAACAAACCTGTGAAAGTTTAAGCTCAATCGGTCTTCGGAGTCACGAGAAAATGTGGAAAAACACACAAATGTTGTTTGTTTTTAACTATTTTCAAACATCGGGCAAACATCGGGTTTTGGACTCGCGAGTTGAAATCTAGTTGTTATACTCATTTCCTTACAAGCTTGATCATTTCGAGCAAAGACATTTCAAGGGAAGTTTTCCACAACGGCCATCTGTATATACATTATAAGTTATGTGCAACTCTGTGAACATTAAGTTCTATTTTTCCCCCAACCTTATCAATGTTGTGAACACCTTTCAATGAGATAAGGTACGGTATTTTGCAGTGCTAGACAAACCCCATTTACTTGTTTGCTTATGATATTGTTCCTAAAAAAATAAAGCTGCGTAATCAGCTATTTTTCAGTTTAAATGAGGATTTGTGAAATGCACACAACAGATGGGGGAGAAGTTGATTGTAAGTATACGTAAATAATGTAACGGAAGCTTACACGATAAAATTATTTACCAGTGCAATCAAGGAGCACGAACCCACTTCTTTAAAATGCTCTTGTGGGTCAATTTAATCAGATGTGTAAGCATGCGGAGCGCCCATTATCAGAATGCCTTTTTTTTTTTTGGGGGGGGGGTAACCACCGCTTACAGTAAGCAAAGCAAAATGCACACCAGCTTGCCGGCGGTTCTTGTGACTGGTGAGTGACCCAATATTAATGCAAATACACTGTGAACGTGCGCACGCGCTGTCAAATCTTCTGGATGGTTTATGAAATACACTTTTGCGTTAGCACATTTCTCTATACATATAGTAAGCACAAATATTTACTAACTGGGAATTTATTTTTTGGGGAATTGGCTGTTTTCGTACACGGTAGCTGTATAGCGTTTCATGGCCGAGCGGCCCAGTGCACCAGACTTAAGTCATCGGAGCGTGGGTTCCAAACCCGGGTCTTGACAATTTTGTCCTTGAGCAAGATGCTTCACTCTACTCTGCTTCTCTTCAATTCACCCAGGGGTATAAATGGGTACCTATATGAGGTCAGGGGTTGATATTGTGCTTGAAAAAGCCTCTGGGGAGCCCCACCGTAGCCAAGGGCTGTATACTCCACAGGGAACTGAGAAAGATACCAGGAATGTGATCAGGACACTATTTTAAAGCGCATTGATACGTTATTGTAACACCCGCTATAAAATCTAGTTATTATTATTCTTCTTATTTTTATTATTAAAATGAACACCTCGAAAGATATTCGGTTAAAAAATACATCAAAATGTATAGGGCCTAAGCAACAATCTAGCACTTGAGGACGCGTGTTGTCAAAATGTAATTAGCATACTACCTTGACATTAATTGATTTCAGAAACACCTCGCCTGAGGAAGTACGCAAGGTATCAGCTTCCTCCAATGGGAAGTTCAGACAGTAAATCTGAATTGCCTTGGGGAATATTTTGCCTTGAGCCTCCTAACGAAAACAACTTTAACATCCCGGAAGATTCAAAGACACAAAGTGATTCTCCTTTTTTATTATTATTATTATTATCATCAGTCCAGAGTCAGCGTTTAAGCGGATTTGGATTTATGGCGGGAAAACATTTGTGCCGCCAAGCTGAACTTGATCCGCGCCGTTTTGATACTTTCGTGTAAATCAAACACGAGTTGAAGATTGGAATAAAGCAACCACGAAACGCGGGTCTAAATATCCACGCATATTTGAGCATTAACGCGATGAATCTGCGAAGTCTGACAGTGGTTATTGGAGAAACAGTCAATGTTTGAAATTCTCACAGATGCTTTTAAGCTTCACTGAAAAAAAAGGGAAAAAATGCAATGATGAGATTTGTATCGGATTCCAAGCAGAAGGATTTAAGGACAACATCGGACTTCCAGTACGTGCGTGGATCTTCAGAGTTTAACCGAGTGGATTTAGGTTTGTGTTTATATTACCTCTCATCTCATGCCGAAATAACAATCAACTTAAGTAAATAAGATAAATAAAAAAAAAAAAAAAAAAACATGAAGAAGTATCCTACGGATCTTTTAAAGGGATAACTTTGTTTTAATAAATATTTCTTTTGCTTTTTTTTTTTTTTTTTTTTTTTTTAAATTTGACTTGTGGAAAGAGCATGGTTTTTTTTTTTTAAATAACAACCAAATTTCACAACAACTGCTTAGAGGAGGAAAAAATTAATTTCTTTAAAACAAATCTTCTTACTTGTCAGGAAATGGTAGCTTAAAAAAGACTTTTCCCGCAGGATTCGGTAAAAGAACTTACAGTGAACAGTGTTTTACATCATGCGTGGATTGCAAAAATCAATTTCACTCATTAAGAATGGATTATGCTAGTTTTACAGTGTTCATCGTGAAGGAATCATATTTAGAATTATAGGCTGGATCATGAATTACCAACTTAAGTATATGTACCTTCTTTGGAACCTAGAGACTGCTCCAATCGTTTTAACAGGTGCGTCCAATTTCATATAATAAGAAGGTAAATAGATCTCTGCTGAATAATTAGAACTGAAACCTTGTACATACGATGCCCGTGGCCACCGCATGTAACCCCTTAATGAAACAATGTATTATTGATGATAATAATTATAACCCTTGATTTGAAATAGTCTCTGCATATAACCGGTAGATTGTCACTGTACGTGTTGGATGGCTGTGCATTGTGTATGGAATATTACACTTTCGACCATGTACCCCCTGATTGCGCGGCAAGCAGCCGATCGGTAACAAACCTCAGTAGATTTTTTTCTCTCTCTCTATCTCGTCCAGGGTAATCAGTCAAGCTGAAATATATGGCATTAGTTGGCCTACTTCATAAGCCACTTACATAACTGATTGTAACACTTCCCTCCAGCCTGTTAAGTGTCGAGATATACGGAACTTAAGATGCATGACTAGGAAAAGCCATGCAGGGTATCTTTAACCAGTCACTCGAACTACCACTTTTTTGTAGTTGATAGAAAAAAAAAATTCTCAAGAAATAGGCCTAAGTGTGTTATTAATGTTTGACTAACTAAAACAACTTTGTGGGTATTTGCCGCATACACAGAGGAAGGAAAGCATATCCTTTTATATATCTCACACGGTGGTTTTACCCTCCCTGGACGGGGTACCTCGCGGCTCCATTTTGCAGAACTATGTTAAGTTTGTACACAATCCCCCGTGGTGCGTGGTGGACTCACGCTCTAAAAGTGCTTCACAAGCGAAATCCTTTCCTGGATAGAAACCGACCATGAGTGCATCCGAAATGTATCTCAAGTACTTGTACAAGTAGGCTTGTTTTAGGCTCGGGAAAAAAAGAATCGATTCTTCAACTTCCGATCTGGTCGTTCTATTGCTCGCGGAAAGCGGTAATCGACCCTTGCACTCTTATCTTGAGAAAAAAACAACCAAGAGAACGCTACATTTTATACTGACATTTTTTTTTTTTTTTTTTTTTTAATGTTGCTACGTTGCAGAAATACTCGACATTCTATGGGCCAAGATATTTTATTTTACTGGCTGTGTCGTGATCAGTCTTTGCGTATGCTCGTACCTGACCCTTACCTCTGGACCGTAAGTGTAACCGCCGTCATTGATCAAGATCTGGTGAGCGTCAGTTTAAACACGGCGTAACCGAATTCGGCTCGTCTTCGGTACGTGTCCTCAGGTCAAAGGGATCAAGCAAAATGGTCACTTAGAAACCCTCACGCGCACTTCCCATTCTCTAATGCTCGAGCAGACCTCAGGCAATGCTGTACTCCGATTAAGCGGGTGTTAATACAGTTAACAATATGTTATATAGGCCTTTCTTTTGCAACGTCACAGCCCGAGTTTTTGCCAACCAAGATGGAGAAACCACGGGGAGCCATCATTGCAAAGCAAAAACAGATAATCAAAGTTTGCAAAAATGTTACACAAATATTCACAAATCGCTTTGAATATGTTGGAAACAAACCAACCAATAATGGGATTGATTTCCTTTAAATAGAAAAATTGCAAAAAATGAATTAGTCACAATGTCTGTCAACGAAACTTGAATGTTTTTCTACGTTTGGCCGCCCATGCCACCCAGCGCGGTTTGTTTGTCAACAATAGAAAGGTCTAATGCACAATGGTTTGGATTTGGAAACTCATCCGTGATAATGATGAAACCGGTGAAGGAACCTGTCTTTAAAAAAAAACGTGTTCAGGGTTTGCACCTAACTTTTTCAGTGACTAGGCCTACCCGGCGGGACGAGTTTATAGCTTGTTTCACTACAATAATCAGTCAGCTTTTTCACTAGTCCATATTTCGTATTAAATAGGCCTAGGGATGCATTTCAACATTGAACTAGCTAGCTGGACCACGTAAACCGAATTCCAACCATTGATGGGGAAAAGACAACAACAAACAAACGGACAAACACACCACCAAACAAACAAACAAACAAACAAACAAACAAACAAACAACCCAACAAACTAACAAACAAACAACCCAACAAACATGGAGAAAATCATCCAACCCAATAGACAGGTCACGTTTTAGTGCAAACAATAAAAACAAGAAACAATGATATTTTATACACCTTCATTTAGTTGTGCTTATCGATTGGTGCAATTGAAATGAGCAAATGTGATTTATAAACTGAATTTATCTTATTGTGTTGTGTGTACGTTCTTTTTAGATGCGTGGTGGGGGCGGAGGGAGGTTCTTCAATGTTTTTTCCTCTTTTATAGCTTTTCAGATTGTAATACCAGTTGGCCATTTTCTTCGAAGATTGGCACCGGTTGTATAAACTAAAATCATCAGGGACTTCCAGATTTAAAAACAGTATCATTTTTTTTTCACGAACATTGCCAATTCTTATATTTAACGTTATACGTAAAGACAGACAACACAACCAGTCTTATGTGACATACACTGTGTGGACATTCCTTTGTCATCGTGCAGTTAACAACAAATCTTTAAAACAACCGCCATTTCTATTAGAGAGTGTTGTTGGGACTGGTTTGCGGACGCCCAATTCAGGGGCGGATCCAGGGAGGCGCGAGGGGCGCACGCCCCCTATTTTTCCTTCCGAAAAAACAGAAAAAGATATCATCCCACCCACTTGCAGTGAGAAATGAACTTTCGACATTATACTACAATGTTCACTCTAATGTCAAACAATAAGAGGCGGGTAAAAAAAAACACTGTTTGAGGACATTTGAGGGAGCTGTTGGGGGACATTTGAGGGCCCGGACCCCACGCTGATAGGGCTTCGCGCTACGCGCTTGCAGTCGCCACAACTGGCCTTCAATTATCATTTGCTGCTTGATCGGTAAATTTCACGCCCCCACCATGTTTGGAAAAACCTGGATCCGCCCCTGCAACCGCTAATCATGTAAGCTAATCATTTGAGCTATTCAATGCTGTACAGAAAATGTTTCTTTTTTGAGTAAAACGAGAATAACTAATTCGTGAAAACACTGTGTGGACGTGTGTAAGTCCACACAGTGTTCCAAGTTTCTACACAACGTGGACATCTTTTGTTATCAGGTCCACACTTCGTATAAAGTGCTTAATTAAACACTGTAACCAGTATAAATAAGAGTACAACGCTGCCCCCTGAATAAAAAAAAAAAAAAAAAAAAAAAAAAACCGCATGCACGGTGCAGCTGAGTTCAGTCTCGTATACTGCACCGAGTGTTATTGTGGTTCATTTTATGATATTCAGAAATAGCCGCGTGTTCCCGAACGCGGACATCTTGCTATATCCGCCCGGGGCCTTCTTTCAGAGAATTCCTAAGGTGTAAGTCGATCCAATCTAAGCATCCATAAAAGAGGCCAAACACATGCGTGCTTCTGCAACATGAGCTTTCAAAACGCGAAGTCACCCACTCTTCTTATCAAATCACCTGACATGATTACGTTGTCAAAATCGATCACCAATATCTACCAAAAGTAATTTAGCACTAAAAAAAACCCCACCTCTTCTTCTTGTTGTCTTGTTACAAAACAAAAATGAGGACCAATAAATCCAAAACCTTGTATTTACCCCCCGATGAAAACATCCCCCAACCCTGACGGCTTTGTTTACCTTTCAAAATGCCACAGGAAATTAAAATTTCGTATCCATTTGCGACCGACCTAACCGAAGCACCAGCTCTCCGGGCGCGGTATCTAGTTACGGTGAAGTTAAGGCAAGAAAAGCCAAGCAAGGCGAAAGAAACAACACTTCAGTCTGCGTGACATGTTTGCAAGAATGTTGTTGTAGTCAGAATGGGATGAGTAAACAGCATCTTCCTCTACCTGGCCTTATCTTTAAGACCCTTCCCACCCCCTTTGTTCGAATTTGAAATTATTTCCCAAGAGGCATCTAACATCCCTTCTTTTTTTTCTTTATCTATAATGAAAGACAATTTATTATTTTATTTAACTAAGAAATAATTTAGATTTAGGCGCACATCACAGATAAGGCATGGCCTGAATTTTAATATACAATATCTAATACCTCACAGTGTGGAATCTTTGTGGAATAGTACTTTAAGAAGTTTTTGTTTTTTGTTTTTTTTTTACTTTAGAAAACGTCCATTGTCGTCCATCCTGGGCTACCGCCGAAATCCTTTGTATGATTCTTTAATAAAGGAACAATGCTTATCTACAAGGTTGTCATGGTTAAGTTATATCCGGGATAGGAATCCTTTAGAAAAAGGGAACAGTATAGATCAATAATGAAGGGACCCTACTAGCCCTCTTTTTTGTGAACGAGCTGGGAACCTTTTTGCTGGGAAGGGTTTTTACAATGGGCTCCAGTGCAAGCTGCTTTTAAAGACAATTTTTCTTACACCAGAAAACAGAATATTCAACAACTAAATCATTCAATATAACACCCGGCTCACATTCAATTTCGTTTGAAAATGAATGCTCTGTTGCATTTCGGCATTCAACAGTCAAAAAGAGCAACTCAATTGAAACATTTTAGCATTCAGTGGTCAAAATAAGATCATTCGAATTCGAAAGAGCCAGCAGCAAGAGGCTGGCCAACCTTTCGATGTCGTCAATTGTAAACAGGTAGTGTATATTCCACTTAAGAATGGGGAGAATGTAGTCTCGAATGTCTATAAAATGAAATAGAATGACTGAAACGTACCTGAATGTGAAGAACGAAATCATGTGTGCAAGAAAACGAAATTGAATGCAACAGTACGGCTAAAAAGAAATCCTAATTTGAATGAATTAGGGCAACATGCATATATTTGAATGCGTGTTAATGAAACTGAACGAATATTGTTGCTGAAATTGGCCGGGAAAACCTATAGTAAAAAAGAGAAGTAAAGAAAACATATGGGTTTTCCCTGTCATTTTCGGCAAAAAAGCAGCCCATTTCACTTCCATGCATTCGTATTGAAGTGACTTTTCCTCTTCAGTCGAAACTGTTATTCAATTCCACTTTGAGGCATTCGAATTTGAATAGCATTTTATTCATTTTTAACTTTTAATGCATTCTTTTTAGCCATGCGAAAAACGGCATTCAACTTAAAAGAGTGAATTTGAATGCTGTGCGAGAGGATTATTAATATCGATTGGTTATCCTTTTTAATCGCACGAACCAAACGAACATTTGCTTGCACGTTAAGTGCAAATTCAATGTCTGGTTTGAGCAGCTTTCAATTTCGCGTGAAATTGAACACCGCGACGTTTAAATCGACCGCTTATTTGCCGAAAAAAAATATGGGGAATACCTACCATAACAAAATAAACCGATATTGGACTCTACCTCTCAGGCCGTTTACGAAACCACGGCTTGGGCTTGGGCTTGGGCTTGGGCTTGGGCTTGGGCTTAGGCTCTGTCAGTTATTTTGAAAACGTGTGCTTTCCTTACGGGGGATTCAAACAGGCGGACGCAGCCTAAGCCGTAGCCCAAGCCCAAGCCGTGATTTCGTGAACGGCCTATGCTACAAACAACATGTTTCAAGTTGTTTGCACTAACATGCAATGATTCACCATTACGGGAATGTTCCTGTCTGCAACTCGTAAAATGTGCAAACACAATCATTTCAGAATGACGCCATTTTGACAATTTGCGCTGTCAGCCGTGCCGAATAAACATTATTTTCACGAGATCGTCAGGACCAATTATTCACCAAAGAGCTACTTGCTAATTCCTTCGGATTTGTTATTAAATTACAACGTTCACCACATGCAAACAATAATGGTTGCATGCGGGTAATACGTATAAACTACTTGATGAGCGTACAACGTGTCTAGAGGCTATGCCTTCATACGTGTTGATTTATTTGTCCAAATTTGGGATACTATTTCATTTTAAAAAAATGATTGAACAACTCCCCTGAAACGGCTCTTTGCAAGGCTTTGGTTATTTATTGACTTAACAAGATTAGTGAAAGGATGTTTACACCAGTTTGAAAAGCTCTTTATCTTAATTCGAGAAGGTTTAACAGGGCAAACGTTTTCAGGCAACAATCTCCAAGAGTCACTCTAAAATGGCAGTTTTCCCACAAATTAACCATTCATATTTTAATTGTTAAAAAAAATCCTTCTAATTTCTATGTATTCATTTCGGACAAGAATACAGAACCAACAAGAAAATAAATTACCAATGCCAAATAAACGGAGACAATTAAGACAAATAAAATAATAATAATAAAGATACGTTGATGAGAAATTATGTTTACACAAAAACATAAATATAGCGTAGCAATTGTTGATCTGGGGCAAGTGCGGCCCCTAAATGTACCCCGAGACGCAAAAGTACACTCTTAAAACTGAAGTATTGAATCCAACAATTACATGTGTGCGGTCAGTGACTACACTTATGAAAGTGTTAAATCCAACATTGTTAATGTTAAATCCAGCATTTTAAAATGTCAAATCAAATGCCAAAGATTTGAATTCAACAGTTTAAGTGTTAATTCAACATTTTCATTTTTTTGTTTTCATTGAAATTGTTGAATCAGCACTTTAAATGTTGCATTAACAGTTTAAAACCAAGATTAAACGTTTTACATGCTGGATTTAATATTTTAAAATGTTGGATTTAACACTTTCAAAGTGTGGACACTGACTGCACACATGTAAGTGTTGGATTTAACTCTTCAGTTTTAAGAGTGTAGTCTCAAAATTTGAACCGAATGTAACCAGGAACTAAATTTGGATAATATTTAGTTTCAGGGTTGGGGATACATCATGGGCCGGGCTACAATAAGGCTTCTGGCTACAGTTAGGGTACTCTAGTGCTGCATGTCAAATGCAGCCATCTCAGTTCTGTAAATCGCTGTATTCCATCTGAAATTATAGAAACTGGCGACAAATTCAAGGTTTTTGATAAAATCTAAGACACCTTTCCCCAAATGCGAAATCTCTAGTCGAATCTAGGTTTGAAGGACACAGATTTTGCAATCCCCGAAGTACTACTTCAGAACAAAAAAAAATCAATAATTTGAATGTATATTATTATTATTATTTTTCATATATATTTGTATTTTCGAAAAAGAAACATCACATCGATCTGATAAAGGTGCAGGACATTTCTGCGTTATAAAAATCGTTATTTTGAATATAGAATCTTCTTTCATTTAATCAACACCATTGCACACTCGTCGCGTATCAATCACTACAAAGTATACTTCAAGCTTTCTCTATACTCAGTCTCTAAAGAATGAAAAAATTGCCTCTTCTGCTCGGAGTTTTATTTCAAACGACAACCGGAGCCCGTGGAAGTGAAAGATTCTCGAGGCTGTAAGGTGGCTCTATACAACCGTTGCACATACAACGGCCTAGTCTTCCGAGAGCTATCAAATATCGGGTAACATCCGTGTTCTACCCACAGATTAAAAGTATCGGTCGGCTTCTTCATTTTCCATCACCTTTGTCGGATGTTCTAAAAGCTTGGAGCATACGGAAGAAGAAATCTTTTAAGTGAAAAAAAAGAAGAAAAAAATGTCTTGGCACACCTGCAGGTTATAATGTATCTCGGGCAACGAATCTGAAACGTTGCGGACATTATTTGGCAGTATAATTTTTCTGTAAGGAGAATCGCTGTTTTGTTTCCGTATTTTTTATTATTATTATTATTATTAGATTTTTTTTTTTTTTTTTTTTTTTTTTTTTTTTTTTTTTTTGAGGGGGGGTCTGGGGGGGGGGGGGGGGGGGGGGTCGGACTGTTTTGTCAAATGTATCCGGGCACTGGATACACTATATGCAGTTTTTGAAAGTAGTGGATAACCATTTCAAGAAAGATACCATCATTTCTGTAGCCTTGATTTTTCGTAAGTGTAGTGTAAGAAAATGTTACCATTCTTATAAAAAAATACAATATATATATATATATATATATATTTTAATTGCTTAATGGTAGCTCATACTGTTAGTGTTCTTTTAAGAGCTTGTTAATGCGCAGTAAGCGGTTCAGAATTTTGGTCGGTTTCGGTGATAAGAAAACAATTTCTTGGAAATTATTAGGAACGTCGAAATGTGTAGTATAGTAATAAGCAACCTAAGTTTTAAATGTTAGCTGGTAATGATACAGCCCGTAGGCCCTACCGGTATTAAACCATTCCACCATCGTTACATGCGGCTTATTGACTGTCTGCATCGCTCGCCATTTTGGGAATCAAATTGCACGTACAATTTTTAATGTAAGCGTTTGAATGCCGCTTCGCTTAAATTTATGACCCTGAAGGACGGCCTAAAAATACAGGGACATTGCATGATCAACTCCTAAAATGGCGCAACCACTTGGTGGCTTCAGGTGAATCGAGTTAGTGGCAAATATTAGAATGAAACAGGATTATTGATTGATGTGGATTTTACTTTTTACGTTTTAAATAAATGTGTTATCTCCCATAAAAAATGATTTCATGTGATTAGCTTGTGAAAAGAACTTAATATCAGATTAATTGTGTTAATGCATATACTTGTTTTACCTTAATCAAATCAAATGTGACCGAAATAGATAATAGTGGGCTATAATCTTTCTAAAGTTTAAGTTTTGGGCTCCGGCTTAGATTCATTCTGCCTGTTCGAAGCCATTGGCTATAAAGCACATGTTTTCAAAATAACTGACGGAGCCTACTCTCTAAATGTAAAATAGTGAAAATTTCACTCGCTTGCTAGAGTGGTGTCAGTTTGGCTCTTTTGAGAGCGAAACTCACTCTTCACCACTTTTTTTTGAGTGAAAGTGGAGTGAATTTCACTCTGAATCTAGTGAAAATACATGTTTTTCAGTCTAAACAGAGTGGTATTGAGGACAAAAAGATTATTTTTTCACTGTTTTACAATTAGAGAGTATATAAGCCGCAATCCAAAACCCGGGTCTCGAAAACGGCCATGCAGAAAAACAGTCGCCACGATAACTGTGAGTTTTGTGGGGAGTAATCTCTCTCGTGAGTTGTGGTTGTTCCTCTGAAAGGAACCCGCGGTTTGATCAGTGTTCACCGCGACTCGGTTTCACAAAGCATCTTGAGATGATTTGTCATTGTTGCCCTAGCAATTCGTATTGTGACATTACACTTCGCCGAGCAATTAAGTTTGATACCCAAAAACAATCTTAGCTCTTCGTGAAACATCTTTTTCAATGTGCTACAGGTTCAACCAACATAAATAGGTTTGTAGGTTAAGTGAAGACGAAGATGACTTTGATTTTTGTTGAATTGCATTAAAGCAAAAGCTTAGTGTTCATGCAGTCAACAATTTTCTTGCCAGCCACTACCCCCACCTCGCCCACACCCTCCATCACCGCAAACTGATCGTTCAGTAGATTTGTTTCGAGAGAAAAAAAATCCCCTTTACTGACAATAAGTGAGAAAGACTATCTGTCGTCAGAAATTAAGAATCCGGAGAGAAAAACAGAGTTAGCGTTTCATGTATGGGTGAAACTCAGCCAGCATTGTCTAAATGAATTATGAACGAAAGGCGACCTTGACAAACCTTAAGTACGTTAAGTGAAGACCACGCAGAATTAGAGTTGGCCCGCGCTTCAAGCATGATGAGATTTTAAGTAATGATGGAATGAAATTGACCCTCTTCTCGGTTTCGCCATTCCTGTTTCTTACAAATATTAGACGCGAAAACACATTAGCAATTTTTTTTTTTATCTTGGTTCCCTTGGCATTTTTGGTTCGTTTGTCGCAGAAAAAGTTGGAGTAGAATTTATATCTGGATTAAAGGTATCATTAGGCCATACATCGGTTTTTTTCTTCTTCTTTTATGTGCGTGTGGGTGTATGGGGGGAGGGGGTCGACTCGTTTCCACCCTCTCATTTGAAACAAAAACACGCTAGTCTTGGAAAAATGTGTCATCAAGTTTGGTAGTCAAATTTCAGTGAAAAACAACGGTGTCTTGTCATGTTTCCTCTTTCCTTTTTGTGTACGGTTAATACGAAGTTATCTCAGCAATCAAAATAAGCAACGGTGATTCGTGGTATTTTCGAAATGTATGTGCGTGCTCATATAAACAAGAAAAAGCTGTTTTTAATGTTACTCGCGAAACAACATAATGAATGTTCAACTTGTTACTTGGAGATAGTACGTGTAGATTTGTTAATGTTACTTCCCCAACCCGAAGTACAGATGTTGAGCAGATAGATGCCTTCAGGAAATTATTCTGTAATTATGTGATTGGACTTATAGCACATGTCATTTGTATACTCTATCATTTGGTTCCATTCTCAGGAAACTTGTTGTTTTGAGTTTCCATCTAGCAGACGTGGTACATTCTTCACATTTCTAAATAGGGTTGCAGGTCACACGGCGAGTAAGGGCAACTCAAGATGGTGCTACTTTAAAAAAAAAATTGGAAGGAACAGAAGTTTTAGGCCTACAAATAAGAGTAAAACACAAATAATGTTTGTTTTTTTGTTTTGTTTTTATCCCGGATGGAAATTTAGCACATATTAAAATCGTAATACGGTACCCGCTGCTCCAATATGGGATTCAAACTGCCTTTAGCTACCGGGCAATCTCAGTGCTCTAGGGATGCTCTAGTGCTCCAATGTTCAAATCCCACCCGAGTAATATCCGTGTGGAATTTCTTTCCACGGGAATCCGGAAAGGATACTGAGTGTACATCGGTGTATGGGTATGTGTATGGGTTCATTTTCTGTACCAGATTACGTAAAATCTATTTTCAATGCTACGAAATTTTAAGCTGTAAAAGTCAACTGACTATTTATACACTGGTCCGCGAATGCCCGTGTGTGTGATTGTTGAGTTTAAATTGTAGTATACCCACAGTATTAACTGTGAATACTCAAAATGCGTTCATATTGTACCATTATAAATGGTTGTCAATTGCCGAGTCGGCACTGATATAGTCGGCGTAGCATCAATCCAAGTATTGCCGGTAAGTGTGATGCAAAGCCAGCATAATCCACGCACTTTGAGATGGACTTGCTCCAAAGGTGTCCGTAGGAGATTCTTCGATATCTGCATCACTTAAAGAGGTTTGGGAGTTTGCACTTCGCTTGAAAAGAATTAAGATCTCGAGTTAAAATGAATGTCTTATGTGTAACTTAATGAACTGCTTTTCAACAGTAAATCAAGGTTTTTGTGAGGGTGAAAGTACGCCCGAATTTGTGCCTCGCTCTTCCAATATGGCAATAAGTAACTGTTTAATGTTTACATGCATATTGTTTAATCTCTTTTCAAAGCTTTTGGTGAATTGTCTTATGAAACTTATTTATGTAATCTGGCCACAATTCAGCCCGAATGTTACAAATGAACCGTTTCCAATCAAATTTTCCAGACTGAATGCGCTGACTATGACATATCGACTTAACTACCAATCAGAGTAGACCTGTATTTATATTTGCATGATTTGCATGTTGCATGAGATGAAAACAGGGTCCATTCTTTTGTATGAGATTGAGGATAATGAAAATAATTACAAAGAATAATCATTGTGATTGTTTTATTTTGACTGGAACTTCGAGTAGACTGCATGCAAGATTTTGGGGTAAATTTGTTTTTGAAGACTTGATGAAATTTCATTTTTAATGAAATGTTTTTTTTTACTTTCGTTTCGTCAGGTTCGAAACAAATTAATATTAATAATTGCATCAACATGAACAAGATAACCAAGTAAACTCCTGAGGCTACTATTCTCTAAATGTCAAAGAGTGAAAACCCACTCGTTATGTCCGCCATACCACTCTTGCAAAGAACCATATGGCGGACAACTCTCTTTTAGAGTGAAAGACGGGTATTTTCAACTTGAATTAGAGTAAAGTTCGCCCCAATTTCACCCCAAAAAGGGCAATACGCAGTGGTTTTGGCTCTTAAAAGACCCAAAATTACACCACCCTGGTGAGAGAGTGAAATTTTCAGTCGTTAACATTTACGCCACGGATTATGATCGAAAACAAACAAAACAAAAATCATAGAAGGATTGGATAGTTTTGTTTAATACTCAACCCTTCTTGAAAGTCTTCGTTCTGACTACTTTTACACAAGTTTAAAGTCTAAAGATCATAAAATTTCAATTTATGTTTGGCAAAGTAAAGTGTTGAGTTGTTTTGAACATTTCGGAACCACTCAGATTCGAAAGTGTGCATGGAGAGAATTATGTCGGGCTCTGTAGCACCATTGAATTATTAATTGCTAGTGGTAAAATGCCATGGGCTCGATTTCACGAGACATTCGGATTCATCTTAAGATGAGTTGTCATTATTACCGTGATGATTTTTTCTGTGCATCACATTTTGCTCAGCAATTATTAAAGATTGATGCACAACTGAAGATCAGTCTTAGCTCTTTGTAAAAATCGAAACCTGGCCTCGATTTCATAAAGAACTTAAAAACCGCCTTGAAATCTTGTTTTCGTTGTAACCAGAGTGTTTTTTGTTTGTTTGTGCTGTGACATCACAGTTTGCTAAGCAATTAAGATGTAATCCATCATCTTTCTCGTCTTAAAATATTAATCTTAGTTGCCTCGTGAAATCAGACCCCTGGGAACCAGAGAGTGACAGTGAAAATTTCATGAGCTTTCAAACATCTTTTGAGGGACATTTTGACGCCTTGTCACACGGGGAAGTTTTTACAGTCAACTTGGGGCAACTCTTCGGCAGCACAAGGGACATTTTTATTAGTTTTTTTTCCAAGAAAATTGAAATGTGCCTGTTCTGCCTTGTTGAAGATTGCCTGGAACTGGTTGCCTGTAAATGGACATAGCCCTATCAGGTTCATACATACATTGTTTTAGAGTTTAAGTCATGCATGGTAATGTTCAGGTTCGCGAGTCTTGCACGGTCCATTTACTACGTTTTCAACCCTTCAACAGAATGTTTCAATGGTGCTACAGCAACCCTTTTCAGATGATTCAATCATTTCCAAAAGAAAACAAAAAACAAAAACAAAAAATAACTTTCTTTGGAGAAGAAATCGGAGGTGGTATGTGGAGGAGGGATGACATGTAACCAATCTTATCCCTTTGATTACCTTCTCTCCCTTCCAGCAGCAAACGAACGCTTTTTTCGTCATGACCAACATGGTGATCACTCCGAAACAAACACGTGGCATCTGTCCAGAGGTAAGTCAATGTAAGTTTAGTGCAATTAATTGAGTAGAGCCCTATAACCAACTTTGCCATTTTGGTGATCACCTCTACATTAGAAAATGTTAAGGAGGGTGATGTTTAATATTGTAAATATTAACATAATTAAGCAGGGATTTTAAGATCGTTTCTGAAAACTGAAACTATTTGTGTCACTTTATGTATTTACCCACGCAAAACTTATGTTGGTATTAAAAATTGTTGAATTCGGGGTCTAAAAACAGATTTTATGTGGTAAAATATGCACAAAAACGTATCATCACGCGTGCCAGCCTGACGCGCTACGACATTACGCGCCAAATGGAGGTTACGCAGAAGATACTTCTTTGCAGTGATTGGCCCAATACTGCATCTTGCGTCACGCGATAGATAAGTGTAACAGTTGCACGCGACTGACATACGCGCCAGTGATCACCAAAATGATCACCAGCTGTCAATGACGTCATGTACACAAGGTCTATGGACCTTTCTTTTGCAACGTCACAGCACGCATTTTTGCCAACCACGATGGAGAAACTACGGGGAGCCATCAACAACAGATAATCAACAATGCTACACAAATATTAAAAAATTGTTTAGAATTTGTTGGAAACAAACCAGCCAAAAGTGGCATTGTATTTTCTGTAAATAGAGAGTTTGCAAAAATGTTGAATTTTGGTCACAACGTCTGTCATCGTTTGTAGTTTTGCTACATTTGGCTTTCCATGCCAACCAGCACGGTTTGTTTATTAACAATAGAAAGGTCTATATATACATATATATATTTTTTTTTTTCAAACGCTATATACCAAAAGCATACTATGGAATTTCGCTTACAAATGGAATAATCAACGCTTGAGGGCGCTGTGTTCCATTTTCTCAAAAGTACAGGGTGCACCACACTAAATAGGCTTCCCAAAGCAACCAACGCTAAATGCTAAACATTCAAACTACTAAAAAAAAATATGAAAAAGTCTCTCAGCTTCTAAAAAACAAATCAAATAGATTTTCTAACAACTTAACTTCAAATGTCTTTTCAATTTTTGGAAGGTTTTAGCCGTTGGGGATTTTCGGTAGGCTGATCCAAAATAAAACGCCCCTGAATGAGTAAACTGGCCAGACTTCACCTGGGAAAATGACCCTACACTTTTGAGCTGAATAGGGCCAATTTAGAGGGCTAGTGTACCCAAAATGATCCAGGTTGAAAAGTCAACAACCCCATCAAATTGAGGCTCGGCGCATGATTGTTTCTCTGTTTCGTGTAGTGCATCCAACTACTTTAGATTGATTCCACACTGATCATTTACGATATACACGTGTTTATCTGCTCATATAGAGTGTAGTGTGAGATTTTGGCAGCCGAGTTGATTTTTGTTTGAAATTTTCCCATTTATTTTTAATCACATCTGAGTTTCTTCAACCATTACAAGATGGTTTTCTTGAATGTACTCATTTTATGTGAAGCGCAATTTTAAACTGGGTGTCTTGTCTGAATATCCAACGGTAGAGAAAAGCTAAAAAATACTGGTGCATTTTTAATGCTTTTCTGTTCACAACAAAACATCTACGTCAGGAAACCCTTTTTGTCCAGGGTTGTGTCTTATCTTTATTTAAGGAGAGAATCAGCAGTCATAGCAACATCAACAATGCTGTACCTTATCTTGATTCAAGAACAGTAGTAGGTTGCCAACACAACCGGTGCGCCTTGATTCAAGGGTGCATGTCAGAAGTAGAGATATTGCCAGCATTACAAATGTTGTACCTTTGCTTGATTCAAAGAGAGAAAAAAATTGAATAAAACGTATTGACCCCTTGCACCAGCGTCACATGCGGCTACTATACTGCTGCCACGCTCACCTCTGTGGGGATTAACTTGTGAACATGTGAACGCCGCGTCGCCTAAAAAGCGCACTACACCGTACAACACAAAGTGACATTGACTTACAAAATGGCAAAACTAAGATTATTACGATGATGACGTCAGGTGAACTGTGGTTCAAATGGAAGTATCAATATTTTTCATTACAGACACACACCAACCCTCCCAGCAAAAAAAACGTCAACACCTCATCAAATACAATAAAGCGACAATCACATCTGACGTAATTAGTTATTGTCTTAATGTACTCAATGCTTAAACAGAGGTGACCTTTTTTAAACTCAAGAGTGACGTACCCCCCGGTGGCCATACACTTTGAAATCAAATATTTAGAGGCAGCTGCCAGGAAGAGATTAACTAAAAACCCGCCAAAAAATACTGAGACAAGTGTCTAGGTTGACGTTCAAATCAGGGATGAATAATTGAATGCCGGGCTTGATTTCTTCGTACCTTTAAACTATAGCTCAGTGTAGGGCCTACACGATCTGCAGATGCCACAATTAGTCACAAATTGTCCCAGCTGTGACTATAAATCGTTTTGCGACTTCTGGATTCGAAGTTTATTAGCAAATAGTTAATAAGGGATAGGTTTTGCGGCAACACCATGATTGTGTAAAATCTCTTTTGAGTGGTGGTGGCTCTGAGAAGAGCCGGTGTTTTACTTAACGTTTCGGATAGATGCTCTATCCGTTGTCAGGAGGGCTGCAGTCTCCATTATTGTCTCTTCACCATGCTAACCTCTAAGTTTCATTTTGCAGATAGTTGCAAGGTAGTGGTGAACGAGGCTATGAAAAGTTCTTGGAAGAGTTTGTGAGACAATTTAAGGACTTATTGAGACTTATTTAAAGTGATTTCACCATGTTCATCCCTAATTGGTACAACGAATAATGGGTATAATTTCGCTAAGACAAGGGGCAGACATTATTTGGGAAGTGGGTAAGCCAGCCAGGTCCAACTTAAGACCTAATAGTCCCTTTCCAACCCCTTTGGTACTGTTACACAAAGCATCTTTTTCGTGTCACCATTTCGGGTACCACGGAAACTTACCACTCTGGTCAGTCTTGACGCACGCACACACCCACACAAGTGTGTATTTACCTCCAATCGGGGACCTCCTATTGTCCCTCTTTTGTTTGTACTTTTTAGCAACAGCTCCCATTGGTTTTGAACAAGATTTCCAACTGGGGACCTTTTCCAATCGGGGACCTTATTGTCCTCTTTTGTTATAAGTCCCCGGTTTGAATGCCTAAACAAACTCACCCACACACACACAAAAGGAGTAAACAAACTGAAGCCACAGTTGTATTAATCAAAATATCCTGCAGCGTCAAGTCAGACACACATTTAGAACATAGTTCTGCTTTATAGCTTGGCCCTGACCGTGACTGTTTTCCTGTCCTCAATTATCTAACTGCTAAAGCGATGGTACACACGTTCACTGTAAATTAGTTCAACACCTGTTAAATCGGATTGAACTGAACGTGGAATACTCAGCTTAAAACCTCATCAATATTGAGCAGCCATTTTGTTTTATTATTAATGCTCTTTTTTTAATCCATCCTAAGCCTGGGCAAAAATGGGGGGAAAAACGTCTGGTCTCTCTATGTGATTTGTGAATTGGACTATGATTGTTATACCGGGTATACAAGGAACCCAGCCACAAGGTGGCCCTTTGCCTTGTATCTTTACCCTGAACGCATCGGTTGCTCATCGCCTCGAACCCCGGGGCTGAAAGGACACCCGAATCAATAATTACACATCCTCACGTCCCAATCAATCAAATTAAGCATCTCTTTTATGTGTGATTCCAAACCGCCAATTTGTAAATCCAATCTCGTGATTGGTCCCTTCCCGTAACACAATCTCAACGTAAATCTACCTGGAGGCATCGGAGCAATACATGGCTTGATGACAACTACAAATAACGCAAGATTGCAAAACTCTTTTCATCCGGAAAATGTACATAATTTTTATTTTAAATGGATGATACACAGCTTGAAAACATTATTTAAAGTGTTATTGCTTAAATCCCAAGCTCAGCATTGTTAAAAAGGAAAAACGTAAATGTTCACAGATTTAAATGTACCTTACATGGTATATCGATAATGATGGTAGAAAAATTTACTTGAACCGTTTCTGCCTGGAGTGATATCGTTTTTTAAATAATAATAGTTTTCGTCTCAGTGAGACAAAAAATCTGCCTCCATGATTGCGTAAAATTCTGAAAGCATTTTACCGTTTTCTCACAAATGGAACTACGCAATGAGCTGACATTTTCACAGGTTGATTTTACTGGAAATATCTTGATTTGTGCAAAGAATGGAAGCATTTATAGTCAGTTTACGCAATGTTGAGCTGGAGCTTTAAAGCTAGGTCATAGTTTCATCGTTAATACATTATTCTTCATAGCGATTGAATCATCGTTGTTACGGAAGTTATGAAAACATACTCACAACTCACAACCGAACATTTAGGCGTACCTTATTTGTCGAAAGAGTGGCGGAAATTATGACAACTTAATATGAAAAACAAACATTCCCGTTATGATGATTGCTTAGAACACGCCCCGCACCAACGTCATTAAGTTTGACGATCAGAAGGCTTGAAATTGTCCTTTTTCGGAGAAGCTGTATCACTCTTATAACGACCTAGTCAAAATATTGTCTGGTTTTCCTAGTTGTTGAAAACTGACTATACGAAATGAGTAAAACATACGAGAACAAAATTAACAACGGATTTAGTCAAACCGGCTGGAAAAAGTAATTGGATTTGACTGCAATTTTAGTTATTTCAATAATCCTGGCTAGAAAAAAACCCTTGTCAGACTGACTGATTTTTTTAGCACCCAGCTTGACCCTTAATTTATTGTTAGTCAAATCTAATTGGTTTTCAAGTCAGATCTAACTAATGTTTTTTTTATAGTGTACCTACACCCTTATTGTAAAAGATAGGGTATGATGCATATCGATTTTACAAAGGCACCAGACTGAGCTCATTCAAGTAAAGCCTACTTTGAAAACAATTAAGAAATAAACTCTTTGATATCGCAATATATCTTTACAGCCCACTAATTAAAACCAATTACAGTGTGATAGTTCATGGAGCTAAGGGTAGTTCAATGCCCCACAGGTTCCCTCAAAGCCATTAACCTGAAGGCCCTGCATTTTGTTTGGCTGATTTGTTCTCTTTTTCACACAACATAATATCGAGATAGTATTTTCCCTTTCCCGTCGCAGGCTGTTTAGATGCGTATCTCCAAGGCACTCCACCTTCCCGTCTTTAACGCTTGAAGAAGAAAAGAAGAAGGGTGTAAAAAAAAAAAAAAAAAAAAAATCGGCGAGATTTTTATCGTGTTCTGTGTCAGTGTATGACGTGATGGCGTATTTTGTTTCCCAGGCCGAGTCTCGGTGGAGAAGTTTGTCCCGGGCATGTCCTAGGGTAACGTGGCTTGCATGCATCGAGACAAGAGTTAGAAAAATAATACTCAAGGAATGGTCAACCAGATTAAAATGTTGTTGTAGAGCCGTTCAAACCGTATCACGGCACAATTTCCTTGAACTGATTAACAAGAAGAAGTAGTTGTTTTTTTCTCGTGCTGTGGGAAGATAGGGGACCAGTCAAGAGCTGCATACATTGCACACTTGGCATACATTTGGCTGGTGACATACTTTTGCGAGGTAACATTTATGTTCTGGATATTCGCCTTGGCTGCCCGTAATGAAACCGACCCTATGACATTAATAGAATGGCTCCAAGGTCGAATTCAATTTCGTGATGCAGTCATTTTTTTCAATACAGTCCTTGTGAAAGTAGGGGGTGGGGAACAAGTCTCCAACTTCACGTTTAAAATGCTGTAAATTGCCCTTGTGTTTGATACCATGCTAGTATGGATTTTGTCAACATCCAAAAACATCAAATGACGTCATATTTCAAACGTATGGGTCTTACATTTTTTTCACAGGAAATGTTTAGTTCATTCCTGAATGTTGATGATTTTCCTGAATGTTGATGACCTTTTGACTGACGCATAAATTCCCTCCGTGGAATGTACGGACACATTTGTAGTTGATATCCAATGACGTCATGTTTCAAACTTCGCTCTGATAGAGTATCAAATAAAATGACATTTTACACCATTTTAACGTGAGGTTAGAGAATTGTAATTCCCCCACCCCACACTTTCAGAAGGACTCCATCTATTGGAAAATGACTGCATCACAAAAATGTCTTCGACCTTGGAGCCCTCTTTACGGAAGAGAACTCGATTGGGGACGTTTCAGTCTCTAAAGTGTTCTTGTAAAAGAGACATTACTTTCAAGAGCAACTATTTTATAAAAAAATGGACGATTGGAGTTTCATTCAGAACAACAAAGTGCAGGCCTCAATTAGCTTGATTTAGTTTCAATTTGAAAGTGCCCTCATATTGCGAAGTTCATATACACCAGTAGCAATCATCCAGAGAAATATGTCCGTGTGAAATATTGTCAAAGTCCAGAGGTATAGGCATTTGAAGACCACGGATTCCCACCTTGTTTTATGAACGTGAAGATCCCGGACAAATCATACATCAGTGTTCGTTGTTTTCACTTAACAATAGGTTAGGGTACACAAAGGGCAGTGCTTCACCAAAGCCTAAATGTTGTCTACTGTATCTTAAATGATAATGTCATTCATCAGAATTTCTTAACGTGGCTTGATTTTTTTTCTATATCAAATGACAAATAATATAATCTTTGTACTTTAATGACAACTTTGAAATAAACGATAACAACAAAAACAATAATGATGTACTTTTCTACTACATTTGCCATAAGAGCCTTCAACAAAACTGTGCATGTATAATGGGGAGTTTATGGTCAATAATATGCAGCTTTATGTGCCCACAAAAAAAAATAACAAAAAAACACACACACAAAAAAAACGCAGAAAAGGTTTTGCATAACTGCAAATCTAATACTGCAGTATACTGCAGTACCAACCATGCAATGGAAACCTTCGTAAAAGCTACTACGACAATGCCACGGTATTAAATGGGGAAAACCCGACAATCCCATTTGTGAAAATTGTGTAGAGCCATTATGACTTTTATGACATTTCAGAGTTGACTGCAAGAAGACTTGTAGCAAAATCCGACAGTCCCATTTGTGAAATTTTATAGAACCATTATGACTTTCACATCTGCGCAAATACTTTTATGTTGACACGGAGAACACGCCAATAGCACCGTCTCAGTCTCCACAGTCACAGTTTTCCAGCTCCGTTTGTTTCTATCACGGCCAGATTTTACTTCAATACAATACTTCGGCCGGCAAATATCTTGGCGACACATTGGTCGGGGGGAATCTCCGTCAATTACCAGGATAAGATACCCCACACTGAAGGGTATATTTTGATGGACGACTATTATCGCTGAATGAAGAATTTATCTCAACTCTGACGAGAGAAGACAGGCCAATTTTTTTTTGCTCCCCGGAAGAAGAGTATTTCGCTCGTTGAAATTTTCAGTCAAGGGGGGATGCATAACATAAGAAGACTGCCGCCGAAGTATTAGTGAAACGTCTGCATACAGTCAGGAGTGGAAGTGACTGGGGGATACTATCGTTTTTATTGTATTGTTTTACTTTTTTGTAAATGTTATTTCTGTTATGTATTTTTTTCTTTCTTTCTTTATTTATTTATCAGTTTAATTATTTTGCGTGGATGTCACGTTTGAAGCTTCACTTGTTGTGGGTGATATAATCAGGGGACGGGTCTTAACATAAAATGGTGGTGTGATGTCGGAAATTATTGTGTGCAAGAGGGAGAAATGACACCAATCGTAAATATATTTAAAAAAAAAAAAAAAAAAAAAAAAGCAGTAGACATCTCCTTTCAACACGACTTAATTTCTCAGATCTAGAGTTTAAGCACCCAGATTACTCCAGCATAGAAAATCAATCTCCAATTTCATAGAGTTATTAAGCACTAACATTTGCTCAGCGGACGCACGCAAAACCTCGCTTAGCGGTGTCATGTGGTGTATATTGATTGTATTAAAAGTACCCAAGCAGTACAAAATAGTGCTTACCAGAATGAGATTACCAGCCAAAAATACACTGTCACATGTACCAGATGTGACCGGTATCCTGCTTAAATTTGCTTATATGCAAAAAGTTTTGAGCAATATTTTCTGCTAAAGCAGCTCTATGAAATTGGACCAAGGACCAAATTTCATATATCAGTTTTGCTAGACAAAATACAGCAGCGTGTTGTTAACCTGGTTGGTTCTGAATTATCAGCTTCATTGGAATCCCTCTCACATCGTCGTAATATATCGTCACCCTCTTCTATAGGTATGACCATGGGATGTGTTCCAACGGTTTATCACTGGTTGTCCCTGTCAACCGTCGGTTTGGACGCACTACACGCTTCTGTGTCCTCTCCCATCCTTACACTGTAACGGTTCCCAAATGCAATTCATAGATTTACTCCACAAGTTTTTTTTCCCATGCACTGCTTCACTGTGGAACTCTTTGCCTGTATCCTGTTTCCCTGCGGGCTATAATCTTTCTCAATTTCAGCAGAATGTAAACAGTTTTCGTCTGCCCTAAATTTCCACTTTCTTTCTCTTTTCCTTGTAGCCCTCACCTAGAGTGGCCTTGTGCCTTGTTTCTGGGGGATGGGAAATCTTCATGGACAAAATTAACGGCGCATTAAGCGAATGGTTAATTTCCCAATGTCCCATTCGTGCAAACTAAGTTCACTATGGCTGATGGATAAGATGTTTTATGTGAACACCAGGAAATACCTTGGAACGTACAACTTTTGAAAAAAGGATCACCCTGAAGCATGAGATTATTCACGGCACTGAAGAATCATGCTTAGAAAATAACAATAATGCCATGCGTCCAAAATGCCACTTGTTGTACGAGGCATTTGACCAATTTATAGTATAAGATCGGTCAGGTCGCTTAGTATAAGAATTACAACGAAATGTGTTTCTACTAAAAAGCAGCTTGGGAAATTGGGCCCGGGTCCCCCCCCCCTCCCCCACACCACCCCACCCCGCAGCACTATACTATTTGACTTATGATTGAACATCCAGCCGACACAATTACACATTTTCTACTAATTAATTTGAATTAATTCCAACAAGCGACGGACCACTATTCGTCGGTACGGATTACTTTTAATACAGTGACTGGGGTCTGACAATTTACCTGTCTGGAAAATTGATTAATTAGTCCCTTTGGTCGGCGCGTTTTACTTAATGCACTTTACCAATTGCAAGACTTTAGTCAAACCATTTTGTTTAAGTAAAGCAATGAGTAATGGCACCAATGAGTTTCGAATAATTAATATCTGGATTCAAAATTAAACCAAGCATTTGTTTCAATTTACATGTCATTTTGTTTGTTTTTGTCTTTCTTGTGTGATCAATCAATGTAATTTTAATAATCATACGACATAAAAAAAAATGAAACAAAAAGCGTGGATGATCATTTAACAAAGTTTTCCAGTAATTCCGCTGTTGTTTTTAGATAAATTGATCGCGGCGTGGGGTTCAGTGGCTGTTTAAGGGCCCAGGATTTAAAACATTAGTCGCTCTCTGGTGCCATGTAGGACATTTTAAAAGAGTTTTAAAAGTTTTGTTTTACTAAATTTAAAAATTATAAATTTGACTACTTTGAATTGTTTTATTGTTCAGTCGGCGGAAACAAGGGGAGGGGCGCCTGTCACGGCCACGCCCACCACTGATTGCTATGTTTCACCCCTAAATACCACACTTTAGTTTTCTTTTTGTGTGTACGATAAAATTAATATCATCGTCAGTTAAATGTATTTTGCATAAGCTAAAAGGAAGAAACTTTTATAACTTTCCTCTGGATTTCGGGATTCGAACTGGCTTCGCGACACTGGGTACGCTCAGTATAGTCAGTATAGTATTTATCTTCAATGCAATTTTCACATATATTTCCTGATTTTGAGTTTAAAAGAAGTCCAGCTCAAAGCTCTTTATAATTGAAGTAACTCCAAGTAAAAACCAAGCTGATAATAAAAATAATTAATAATTGCATATTTATACCGCACACATATCTGTCCAAAAACCACCGAAGGCGCATGAAGAGAACATGAATGGTAACAGTCAACGGAAGGCTGGACACTTGTGTTTTAGAAATAAGATCTTAAACTGGACTTGAAGCACTGAAGGGATGTAGATCTGTGTAGATCTCTTGGGAGGGATAAATCTGCTCTAGGAGGGATCTCATCTTGTCAAAATTGACCTCAAGGTAAACTGTTAGCGGTCAATAAATGTACATAGTGAGATTTATTCACTTCTTCCTCAAAACGTGATTACAACTTTAAACGGTTGGCTTTACAACCTGTTGCTTGAGCTCCAGAGAACGAGAATGACTTTTTCGAATGTGTACCGTGGTTTTGAGGTAATAGTAGCATAGCAGATATTGTGGGATGCTAAAGAAGAAGAAAGAAAAGCAAGTAGTACACATTAAAGTTAAATTTGACCCAGACTTTAGTTTATGCACGTTAGGGCTGACATAATCTTAAGGGCGTGTCCCAACTGGTGGCTACGGCTGTGGCTGTTGCTAAGGGTGCTGCTAGGGCCTCCTATGCTTCAACGCATGCTGGCTGGGCGAACAAGCCGTAGCCGCTAATTCAGGCACGGCCAAAGTGTGGAACTGTCCACCGCGACAACATCAACATACTGCACGTTTTTTAAGGCGTTTTGTTGAGATTCGCTCACAAATACACACATTTTTAACGAACCAGTAAATCAGGTTCTTCTCTTTGTTTTTCACACTGTACTCAACGCAATCTTTGTTTTTGTCTTTGTTGCGACGTCCAAATCGGTTTTGTACACAAAATCGAACCATGTCCATCCTCGGTGTCTCAAGCCACCAGATCCTTTTTGTTAAAGTCCTTGGTCAACCTTGTTGATGGGGTATACGCCGTAACTAGGTTACAATTTTAGGGGGCACAAGGGGGGCACAGTTTTTCCTAAGGGGGCACTTTTGGCCAATCAAAACTGTCGTTTCCGTTTGTATTTTTCCCAAAAAAGCCCCTTTTTAGTGCTCTTCTGACGTGTTGAGGTAACACAAAATACATTCTGCGTGTTAATAATATGAGGGAAAAAATAGTTTTAAAAACATTAAAATTACTAATCATAAAAGGTCATAAAAGGTAACATTTTATTCTAGTAAATTTTAAACTCAAAAGTCCAGATTTCAAATGGGGGCACCCGGGGGGTGCACGGACATCAATGGTGGGGGGGGGGGGGGACAGGGGGTCATGTTCCTTTGAAGCTCCTTGCAGGGTAGCACTGTTCCCATTGTTTGAGTACCCCCATATATAAGCTAACAGGTGTAATTTTGAAAATGGTTTTTATTGTAATTTTTACTGCTGTAATTATAAATGGAAAATCAATGTCATGTCTATCACATGACCGATCAGTAAATTAAATTTGCTAAGCACAGTGAATCATGCTTAGTAGAAACAGGTTACCAGCCAAAATCTCATGGTGTTTAAAGAGTGGTGCCCCACTTACGTTTTCTCTTATCAAAGAAAATTGCTAATTATTTTGTTTGTGGTTGACAGCTTTATGAAATTGTGGCCTGGCTTTGATTGTAATATGGTTTTTTGTTTTGGTTTTTTTTCCTTATGCTGTGTTTTCGGGACAAGAGGGCTTTTTTTCTCCATTGTAATATCAGGCGAGAATGTATTAACTGCTTTAGGCCCTATGTTCTCGGTTTTAACCTGAAGGCAGTCCCACGCCCACACAATTAGCCCTTCCCAGGAAATAGTTAAACTAATTACATTCATGAAAGCGCACAGACAGTATTGGTGGGCAAACACCATAGAGTTGTGCACTAGGCAGACGCACAAACGCGTATGCATCACGCCACCATTAGCCCCACACAAAAAGTCGCGATGTTCCCTAATTTTGCCCACCAGTAGTGTTAGTGCGCACGCGTGATGTGCAATTTACGTTCATCAAGTCAATTCAATACTCACATTTAATTACTCACCTCATGAAAATGTCTAAATTATAACCAAACAAATTGAATTTAAGAAGTAGTCAAAAATGCATTTTCGAACAGACGACAAAATAAGAAAGGAGGCATCTTCCAGATGCAGGGGCTTGTGGTGGACAGACAAACCGAACGTAAACAGGAACAAGAACATACGGACAGACATGTTGAACATAGACAGAAATGACAAAACGATAATAACGAATTAAGTATTTATGCGGAAAGAGAAAATCTGCTGACTAACCATTTGAGAAAACCATTTGTTATTAAGGAATGATTAAACCTCACTTTCCCGAAAGGAAAGCTTTCTGTTACCATTGGAAACTGAAGAAGAGCAAAAAACATAATATGTGAATATTAGAATCCGCTCACAACAATTCGAATGCATAGGTTTGGATTAATAAGATTGTGATTTGGATCTAAACGCCTGTGTAACGTTTTTTTATTTTTTCATTTTTTTAATTTTTTTTTTAGACTAGCTCTTTAATATCTATATCCTTATGATCTTGTGCAACCCTGCATTTTCTTTCTCTTTCCTCATTCGTGGCAGTAATCTGTTATCCCTCAGGGAATATTAATATTTTATTCATACGATATGTATTTCTTTTCTATATATATAGGATCCAGATATGTGGTTTGGGAGATGTAAAACGGACGAGCAGTGCCCGGCTGGAACATATATCACAGGCGGCAATGGTTCGTGGACTTTTTGTTGTTGTCTCAGTTCCTCATTTTCATTCTTTACAGAAACAAAATGCAACTCACATTTATGATTTTAGCTCTAACTATCTAGAAGTCAGAACAATTAATTTGTCAGAAATCATTTCTCTGTAAGTTAAACATGAACTTTAATATACTTTTATATATACTTATATACTTATATTTGGTGAAGTGTTTATCTTGTTGAATCATAAACGCAAACTTTACCAACTTTAGTTTACCTTCGTGAAACGATATGATTACATCCCGAATTTGCGGAAGAGCACGTTTAAGCGTTGGTTAATAATTTATGAAGATGCAATTATTTTGACAACAGGTCAAACAGAGAAACACTGCAACAAATATACTCTTCATGCTCAAAACGACAAGAAGAAAAAACATAGGAATATTCTAAATTCCAATAGAAAATCCGCTAAAATTCTGTTTAAAGGTAAAATATAGGATTGGTAAAGCTGATAGTGCAGCGCTCTTACTTTGTGTGATTCAATCATGAACAAAACAAATGAAAATTTGGGCTCAATCCGTTGGCTGAGTCAGGAGAAAAATCATGAAAAAACGATCACATTTTTAGCATGTAAACACGTTGTCCTTTATGATTTCGATAGTTAGAACCGAAATTCAAAATGGGGTCCTCAATGACCATGTTCTTGACTTTGACAGTATTTCAGACAGAAATATTTCTATGGAAGGTCTGTACTGGTATGAACTTCATAATCAGTAAGCTTTCAGACTGATACTAATAAAAACGAATTCCATAAATACCAATCCTGTATTCTACCTTGAAATAGTGTTCACAGCATTGGTAAGGCTGAAGGGGGAAAAAACATAAATAGATTAAATAAATAAATAGCTCACATGGTAAAAAGATGGCCATGGTGGGAAACTTTCTTTGAAATATTCATTTCTTGAAATGTTATGGCTTTTTGAGAAATAGGTAAACATTATTAGTTTGATCTCGCGAGTCCAAAAACCAGATATTTTAAAAACAGTTTTATTGATTGATTGATTGATTGATTGATTGATTGATTGATTGATTGATTGATTGATTGATTGATTGATTGATTGATTGATTGATTGATTGATTGATTGATTGATTTATTTATTTCAAATGAGGTTTTTTCCCCTAATATTTTCTTGTGACTCCAATAACTGATTCAGCTTAAACTTCCACAAGCTTGTTATTTCATGCATATAATTATTAGGCCACACAGAGTGAAGATACTGGTCTTCGACAGTTATCAATGTTGTACATCTGCTTTAATTGAAAGACCTTTAGAAAAGAAACCACACAACAAAAATAATAATAAAATAAAATAAATGTTTCCAATCTTGAAATGTTGTATCTGGGTTATCTTGTAACAAAATACCTTAGTCTTATATTTCATTTCTTTGTAGATCCACACCTACACTTTACCACTGTTATGGTTCATTCTATAGGCTGGTTCCCTGATCCCCTTTGTTTTTCCTCGGCGTTCCCTGCAGGCATGAGAACAGGTCGCTGTGTACCAGCGCCCTGGCCTTACAAAGGCGTAAACAAAACGTGCGAAATACGAGCGTGGTGCCCAACAGAATACGACAAATTACCAAGGTAAATACCCCCTCCCGCCTCCCCAGTCACGTGTTATTTTAGTCTGATATCTCCCTCTTACAGAGTATTTGATATCCTTGAAGTTGTGTTTTTGTTTTATTTTCTTGCTGGTTTTCTACTACTCTTTGCGTTTTTGCGTTTTAGATGTATTATGAGCATTGCATAGTGTAACAATAATGGTGGACAGATATTGTGACAGGCTGCCACGGGAATGAAATGAATATGGCATGGAAATATAGTATGTTAATCACAACAGTGACTGTTATGATTGCAGGGCATCATTTAACCGCAAGCATTAACTACTAACACCACAGCATCATCTGTTAACCTTTGGACTATAAACCATTTTGTTTCAACCACATCATTTCTAATTTTAAGGGGGAAAATGTCACATAAATACCACAGTGTGTTTACTGGGTGGGCATACTGTCAGCTATATCACCACAGGTGCAGACATCATTATAACTGTGTAGGAATTGGCACTGTGACTTGGTCCACTGTGGACAAACTGTCAAGAGATGACACTGTGACTTGGCCCTCTGTGGACACATTGTCAAGAGATGACACTGTGACTTGGCCCTCTGTAGACACACTGTCAAGAAGATGGCTCAGTGAGCTTCCAAATTTGACAATTATAATGAAATGACGTCGTAAGATGTGCCCCCACCGTCGTGTGAAAGCAACATATTAGAATTTTAATCTTTTCCTTGAAACTACCAAAGAATGACGTCATAGAGACGAATGCATGACGTAGTATCATCATCCAAATGTAGGAAAAAGCAAACAGAAAATAATTTACATTAAAAAAAAGAAAACCTTAATCCTTGGACTTGACGTGGACTTTGAATGAATGGAAAAGATCACAGACGAATGTCACATAAAGTCGAATACCGCTAAATCAAAATAAAACCTACAGAATTTTTTTTTTTCTTCTTCAAAATCTCCCTGTAACCCCTATACTGTGAGGTTCTTTGTTTACCTCTTCTTCAACCATTATTATTTATCCCCCGCCCCCTTTTTTCCAGAAAAGGTCGTATCCCATCAAAAGTGTCGTTGAGATACCCGAATGATATGTAATAACTAATGTGCTAACTTGATAGTATTGTTGAATTCAGTCGTTGTTGGTTTCTCTTTTGTTATTATAGGTTTTCCGGTCAATTTCCGCAAAAAAAATAATAACACGCATTCAAATTCGCGAATGGTTTGCTCATTTATTCAGACTATAGGGTTTCTTTTGAGTTACTATTGTATTCGTTTTCGTGCACATGGGATTCGGTTCTTCTGATTCGGGTTCGTTTCAGTCATTCCATTTTATCCGAAGACAGTCGGTAAAATTGAATGGTGGGCCAACCTCTTGCTGCTGGCCTTTTTTTTTACGAAATTGAATGATCTTTGCGACCCAATGAACAATGATCTTATTTGACCAGTGAATGCTGAACTGTTGAAATGGAGTTACTCCTTTTGACTGTTGAATGCTGACGCTACGGAGCATTCCATTTCAAACGACAATGAGTAAACCAGACGTTAAATTGAACGACGTTTTGTTGAAATTGGCCGGGAAAACCTATTTTATTGGTCTTTTTTTTCATTATTGTTCCATTTTTTTTTTTTTTTTTTTTTTTTTTTTTACTTTGTTGGACTATTTTTGCCTCTTGAATTTCAGTGACTCATTTTGAAGTCATAAAATAAGTGTTGATTCAAATATGTACAGCTGAATCCAACAATAAACGTTTTCATAGCACTGCCAAACACTTTGGTTGGGTAGTTATTGCTTGACTCTGCCGCTAACCCAAGCATCGAGACTAAAATGGGAAACAACAACTTGAAAACGTCAATTCAATTCGCACAGAGAAAGAACAATTGAAACTGTTTTTGTGCTGGATACACTTTAACATTCACCAAACCCTGATCGTGAGGGCCACAAAAGATGGGTAAAATATCAAAAAGAAGAGAAGTGTCACAGATGGAACTATGTGCCTCATAATGGGTGATCAACTTAGCCTTCTTTATCATCTAACAGGGGAGATTTTTTTAAGTAATAAGGCCGCAAGGTCTAGTGCCTCGTCGATCTTGCACTTTGGGAACATTACATACAAAAACCCAACCATCTCTCTGCCTAGAAGGGCTTTGGTCTGAGGGGATATTATTATCACATGATCTAATAACTGGGTCTCATTGGATCGTAAACATAGTCTGGATGACTAGCCTGGGGTACAGACGCTATTTGGATTGAAAGAGGGTCATTTATGATATTGCTTTTTGCGGATACCTGCGATGTGCAGCGTTATAACGGAAGTATTTAGCGGTATGAAATCACTTAGACATTAATGAGTCTGGCCTTTCGGAGTCAACGAGGGAAGGACTTTGTCTTGATTTCTAGATGGATAAGAAAAATACCATGATATGTGAAAAATAAATGAGACTGTGAAGGAAAACATTTTTTTTTTGAATAACACACCGACCTGGTTCTTTCTCAGCACAATATCAAACCTCGAGGCTTATGGGCCATGTGTACTTATTACTAACTCTAATCGGGAAGTTAAACTTGCGCTGTTCCCGAAACCATCTCCACTTCTAAGGTATATAGAGGAAATTCGTTATAACACTGAGGAAAACATAGTTTGATCTATAAGCGTTAAATGATAAACCAAGATCTACTTTATGTTTATCCCAGTATTTCAAAGTTGACATGTTGTTACCAAAACACCTTACAAGATTTGTCTCAATGAAATTTTGATTCTGATAGGAAGACATGTCAGAGCTTCAATTTAATGGCAAAACATCATTTTTAGTTGTAATTTTTTTTATATTTTGGGTGGATTGAATACAATTAATTATAAAACTGTTCCATAAGAAGCACATCAGAACTCTTATTACATTTACTGTCAAAAGAATAACCAACGAACAAACAAACACCCAAACACCCCGAAAAAAAACAACAATAAAAATGCTAAATAAAAATGTGAGTGAAATTAATATACAGCTTACATGGACAGTTAGAATCTAATCTGACCCAAAATCTGGTCAGTTAATAAAGGATTTATGTTAAAACTTCAATTTTTGTATATACTTATTTATTCTTTTTGGTCATTCTAGTATTCAAAATCCGGCTACACTCATTTCCTTTCTGATAACATTGTGTGTGTGTAATTGACGTCTTCTCGGGTTAGGTTCGAAATCAAATTATAACACTATGTAACCTGAATCCACAATCTGATTAGGAATTCCTAATTGGGCTTCATGCAACTATAATTGGGTTCATGGGGTATTCGATGACATCTTTAGAAATGGCATTGAACCAAACTTTATAATATAATCTCCTTTTTGAAATCCAGTGGGGTGGGGCGGGATGGACACAGCTCTTTGAAAGGTGCATGTACAACAAAAGAAGAATGGGTACAAAAAAATCAGTATTTTGTTCCCTCGAAATATATTCATTACCTCGCATTATTATTTCGATCCTTCGAATTATGATTTCGTTCTCTTGAAATATTGTGTAGTTCGCTCGAAATATTTGTTTCTTTACCCCGAAATATTATTTCGTTCCCTCAAAATCAATTCTTGAAATAGATTTTGTTTCCTCGAAGTATGTTTTCGTTCCCTCGAAATATTGTTTCGAGGTCACGAAGTGTTATTTTGAGAGCACTATCTGTATTAATAGATTATTTCGTTAACACATAATCCCCTTTTCCCCTCGAAATCATTTCGTCTTCCTCGGAAAAATTTCAAGGGAACAAAAGGCACTTTTTCCCCTTCTTTTCTTTTTTACCCGTCCCCCCTCCCTTCACCTGTCTCTTAAGGGACTTCGTAAAAAAGGGAATCCTCATTTCAAAACTGGCACTTAACCCACGCCAAAAGGAAACATTGCTTTTGGTTGCGAGGGAGATGCTCCATCTTGACCAGTGCTACAGAGTCAGCCCACTAATACACAATGGTACTTGGTTTCTTGCCGGCGTCGGTACCTTTGCTTTTAGTGCGTGGAGGTTGATGCTTCCTCTTTCCTCCCGTCTTGGTCAATACGTCTTCCCCTGACGTTCCTACCCTCAATGGAAGAGAAGAGCCCTTGAGGCTCTGTTCCCGTGAAATCATGTTTTTTTTACTCTTCTTTCCGAGACGTAGATTGGCACTTCTTATAGGGAAGAGATCGTGTTAGGAATGAGACACAAAATTAACTAACAATCTCTGGGCTGGATAGTGACCAGATTTTCTTTAAAATATTGCTCCTCTGTGTCAAACAACCGTCTTCAACGTCTTGACATTTTAACTGAATACTGCCTTGGGGTGACGAGAGAGCCAATGTACTCAGGACTGATTGAAATAAAAAAAAATAAAAAAACGGTTTTAATATATGCATTGTTAACGCATAATTATGATTAAAAACACTTATAGGGAAACCTGTTCCTCAATGTGGCCCGGGCCTAAATGTAGCCCAAACCGTGTATTTTAATGTTCCTTTGCCTAAATGGAGCCCCAACCATATACCTGAATGTAGCCCATGAACCTAAAACAAGCCCAAACATGTTCCTAAATATAGCCTGGGCTACATTTAGGTACAGAGACTGGGCTACATTGAAGTCTGGGACTACAATTAAAATAGATTGTTGGGGCTACATTTAGGGTATATGTCTTGAATCGGGTAACGCACGGTTTATATGCGTTGTTTGCTGTGTAAGCAAGTGTTAAGTATGCTTAATTTAATCAGTTAGGTTGTTTTGCCGTTATAAATTTGTCAGAAAGATGGCAGAATGTAAAATAAAATAAAATAAATTGAAATCGTGCACGTCATTCTGATTTTATTATAAACAACCATTTTCACATTCGACCCAGATGATTGTCTTCCGATTTTTCAATACAATGCCCACAAATTGAAAGTTACACTTTTGCTACGTCTTGTACCCAATACATGTGTTGAGAAGAGCCAACCATTGCCCGGCAAATAGCAGGTTGAAAAGAGACAACCCCTCAAACCAATTCTATTAAAAATAAATCCTCTTCATCTCGACCGTAACTCAAGCATGGTGTTGAAGTTTACCGCTTGCTTCATTATTGCTTCCATCCAACCATTACATGACACGTGCAGTCATGCGTGAGGTACGGACAAGATAAAAACGTGTTTGATTATCTGAACATTTGTTTTAGTAAGACGATTGCTTTCCTTTGACGGCGCGAACGCTAATGCCCTGAAATTGACGGTGAATTAGAAGTCAAGGCACTTTCTCAAAACACAAGCACATAATCTACTTGGGGGATCTCCAACTGGGCATGTTTTTACACGGTGTTTGTTTACTTACGTACCTACGTCATTAGAGTTAGTATGTGAACAACTTTGAGGTTATCCAAGTCGACCGTGAATTAGAAGGATGAGGTGACGTCGCAAATTTAACTGCTGCACGTGTAGCTTTTGAACCTTATGGTTGGTGCCCTTGATCTCCGATGCGCAGGCAAGATCAATGCATGGTACCCGTGTTTAAGTTTATACATAGGCTACCTGGCTCTTTGACCCGTGTTTAAGTTTATACATAGGCTACCTGGCTCGGTTCAGGTTATATAGGAAGCCGTCACTGAGGTCAAACAAAAGAAACGCGTGCGCGTGTACGCGCCACACCTAACTCTCTGCCAATGAAAGGTCTTTTTTGATCTCGGTGAGGGCGCTGTTTGAGCTTGTGACGTCATACGCAAAAAGGGTCCTTGGGTAAGAAAAAGAATAACAAACATTGCCAGTATAGCTGTATGTGCATTACACAGCAGCCATACAAAGCCCCACCGCCACACTGAGGCTGTAGGCGTACGTAAGCTGGTTCCTTATTTTGTGTCGGTGCTGTAACTGTTGTAGGATACAGGAAATGAGCCAAAATAGTCAGAGCGTTGTATGAATTTTGCCCTGACTGTACCAGCACTATGCAATGAGGTCAGTGGAAGCGGGAAACTCGAATTGAGTCACGACGCACATTGCATCACTCAATGAGCATAGCGTGCGAAGCCAATGGGCAATGTATAAGGATGTCAAAGGCAATATTTAAAAGCCTTCGACAAGGGGTAGCCGGTAGTGTCACGGAGAGCTTTATGAACACAATGATTGTTTGTTTAAAGGAAAACAAAAAGACGTACATTTATGAACGCCGGTTGGTTTGTGATAGATGATTCATATGTGGGTAACCATGTGTTTACTGGTACTTAAGATGTTCGATCATTTTGGGTTTTTCGTTTGGAATGCCGGCGTAGCCCTTCCCCTCAACAAGTTTCGAATGAGCCCATGCCTATTTTGATAAAAGCAGTATCTTAGACTCATTTACACGGAATAACTTGGCCTATTCATAATCTTTTTTTTTTCTTTCTTTTTTTTTTCTTCCCTTTTTTCATTTTTTTTTATTTGATCAACCAGGTCAAGAACGCCAGTTCTTCGAGAAGCTGCGAATTTCACGGTGATGATTAAAAACAGCATTTCCTTCCCGGAGTTCAACTTTTCAAAGTGAGTAAACCTTATTTCAACCTTATACAACCCCGAAATATCTCCCTGTATCGCAACATCCTTTGAACACACCGTGCAAGTCCTGCGCATTTTCAAGATACTGTGATCCGTATATTGGTGAGCGATTTTGTCTCCTTGACAAGTTGGGAACCCACGGATTTACAAATACACGCCGCGAGACTTGCACGTTATTAATTAGAGCTCAACGCCCCAAACCCCACTCCACCCCCTCACCGGCCACCCCCCCCCCCCTCTCCCCAAGCCCAGCCACATTCGACTACGAGATGCTGAGCTTTTAAAGGTTATATATAGATTATACAGTTTTCAAATCGCCTTGAGCTAACTAAGAACCGGGATATTAAGCAACATGAATGAGCTCGACAAATCGATTATTTTGAAAAGAAGGAACGGCGTTGGTTTCTCTGGAATGATTTGAGGAGAGTTCATCCCAAGTTTCAAGAGCATTTAAATATATTTTAAACAATTGAATTGTCTGTTCTCTTTTATCAGTTCTGTGCTATTTTGCTTGTCTTGACGTAGTATCGTACTGCATTGTAATGTTTGTGACTTAACATACAGGACATCGATTTAAAAACAGCTTTTGCTGATCTTTTATCCTGTTTAAAGATATTGAAGTAAATAAATAAGTATAGTAAAATCAGTCAAGTCAACCCTGCCACTGTCGATGTTGGGCAACAATAATTCGTTTGAATTTTTAATCCCCGATGCAATAATGACATCAGTTTATAACTTCTGCGGGTTGCGCAAGTTCGGAGAAAACGGGTTTTGTTATGGTAGAAACCACGAAACATGTCCAGTAAAAAGCCTGATAAAATGACTTTGAATTTTTGTAAATTTAGTATTGACACTTTTGGGTCAACACCTGTTGTACTCCAGCTATATATGGATGGGCAACCAATGTAAGTGCTTCATTGAAAGGTGGTAGTGTCCATATCTCAAAATATCTAAAACTACACGTCACTGAACTAGTAGAAATTCAACCCAAGCCTTAGTTTGTTTTTTGTGCTTTTTCTTTGTTTTTTTTTATGGGAGAAACTCGATGGATACCATGGTGCTGATCCATACTATCTGTTTTACGTATATGTACCTGTGTCTGTACGGCCAGAATAATATCTCGTCAACATCCTCGCTTCTCTCATTGTATCCACGCACCCACTCCACTCAAATTTCCTGTTTCACGAGATCTTAAAGTCTCACCCGGCATCTTCGGGGTTCTTCCTGTCCCGGCTCAAAGGCCTACCCCGTCCATTCACCCATCAATCGCCCTCAATCAAACCCCCACCATCTCACGGTGTCACTGCTCTAGCCGTTGACTTCGCCACGGCCCCCCTTTTGCCCAGGCATCATTAGTGCCGTGTTTCACATTAATTGAGTTGGGTGACTGAATAGAATATCTTGTCGCTGACTTGGTAGAATCTCTTGAAGACTGGAGATCTACCGGCTGCGGAGGGGGGGGGGGGGGGATGTAAATGACATGTGTTTCCATCAACCTGTCTGAGTATTTTCAAACGAGTCTACATCTACCACTTGATCACTGACGGTCATTTTCCTCGTATATCTTCAGTATATTTCTGACTACAGTATGGGTTTTCCTGGTCAATTTCAGCGACAATTAATTCCATTTCATTAAAAAAAAAACGCATTCGAATTTAGGCATTTAATAATAATAATAATAATAATACGCAGGTTTTTATATAGCGCTTTATCACACCCTATGGGCGTCTCAGAGCGCTCAGTATTTTTTCCTGCAAGGTATGATGAGTTACGTGTTTGAAGTATGACACCTGTTCCTTTACATAGCACCATGTAATGGTTCACAAGGTGCTGTGGCGCAATCTGCAGCCGATCAAACCAGAAACACCGGGGCGAACCCCTTCTCTTTGCGATAAGTGCCACTGGGTTCTTTTACGTGCATTACACAACACAACACACGGGACCAACGGCTTAACGTCCCATCCGAAGGACGAAGAAATAATGGTTAAGTGTCTTGCTTAAGGACACAAGTGTCACGACCGGGACTCGAACCCGCACTCTGCTGATCAGAAACACCAAAGCTTGAGTCCGGTGATCTTATCCGCTCGGCCACGACACGCCGCTCGGCCACGACGCGCCACTACCCCTACCCACGCCATTTCCCCCTAATTCATTCAAACTTGAGTTTCTTTCCAGCTGCTATTGCATTCAGTTTCGTTTTCGTGCTTAGATTTCATTCTGCTCGTGCAGGTTCGTTTTAGTCGTTCTGTTTAATTTGTAGGTATTCAAGACCACACACTTTCACCATTCTTCAGTTGAATTTCTGTATACAACAGATGAAATTGAATGGTTGACCAGCCTCTTGCTGCTGGCTTTTACGAATCGGATGATCTTTTCACCTAATGAATGATCTTTGACCACTACTCCTTGTGACTGTTAAATGCTGATGCTATACGGAGAACTCATTCCCAAACGAAAATAAATGAGTTTTTTTGCTAAAAATTTGGCGGGAAAACATTTAGTAAAAGATGTTTGAGGCATACTGTTCTTAAAATCATGGGTTATGTCAGGTATTAAAATCAGCACTTTTAAAAGTATTGCGTCAATTTTTCTCCTGGAGCCTTGAGAGGCGTTTATAATTTTATTATTATTATCTTTTTATATAAAATATCAGTGTTATTGCAGTGTTGTCTTGTGGA